>RJVU01071825.1:442267-469905 GCA_003731715.1 Anabarilius grahami
CCAGAACCACCAGGCAGAGATGCAGACAGCTCTTCCCTCGGGAAGAGTGCCAAACGAGAACAGAGTAAACAACAGACAAACACACAGTAGTGCCCTCAAGCACTGTGTATGCGTGCTCCTCTCCAGACAGAAAAACGCTCAGAAAAATATGTACATCCAGTGTCAAACCTTGGGACACGGATAAACACACTCTCATGAACGTTTGTAAGGCATATATAAAAAACCCTACCGGAGTTGGTATAGATGCAATCAGACAGAACAGGACCGAAAGACGATGAGATGAAGACTGTCTCTCCAGGCGCTCCTTTATACTTCCGGGTCGCGCCGTATGACGTCATAGGCTGTCGCCGGCCAATAGGAATTGGAGTTTTGGATAGTGCTTTCAGACACCTGGGTCACGTGACGTTCCCCCAGTGCGTTTCAGCAAACGCAGAGTGGAGTTCCCTTCGAAAGGGAATTTTCATTTTTAGGTGAACCTTTTAAATTGGTGATAGACCAGGATTTTAAATCCTCATTCAAATATTAGCACGTTCACAAGCGGTTATAAAGAAAACACAGGAGATGTTAGTGTGAAAGGTGGGTAGACCTTCAACACCATTTCTGTCCACTCAAATGTAAGAAGTACAGACTGTTTCCTACAAAGTACAATATATAGTTATGCGCACAGATATAATTTATTCTCTACTCAGTGTCTCAAACTAAACTTTTAATAAGATTTGTTGCCACAGACCTCGCATACTTTGGCAAATCTGGCGACAAATAACAACGCCCACATATTCCAAATTATTGGGAGAATTTTAGTAGCAAAGAATGTTTCAAAGACACTGTCCTTGACTTATCTGTAAATTTTTTTTTTTTTAAATAAAAAAATGAACATATTTTCACCAAAAACATGTCATTATTTCTCCTTACTGAAATTCATTTGATTTTTCTTCTTTTATGATTACATTACTGAGTTATGTTTAATACAATCCAATCAAAAAAGTCAGATTGTGTTATAGTATATTCTATAACATATATAGCACACAATAGACAAGACCTTGTGAAGTAATATTTCTGTAATATTCAATTACAGCACAGGGCACAAAAGTATTAATTACAACAGAATCATTATATGAAATTAAATCACTAACAGAGTAAATGACGATATAAGTTCATTAAGATTCATTTCGCCTTTTTTCCATTGTCATTTTGAAGAGCAGCTGGGAGGAACCATGGGAAATAATGATGTGTAAAGTAACACTTATTCTGTGATCTTTAGTATCTGTCAGCCACAACGTTTCTTCCAAATTGTCCATCATTTTACATTGTATATGAGTGCCGACTTTAAAGCACCAACAGTTCCCATATGTATCTTCTGAATCTTTTCTTCCTGAGTAAAAGCGAGACTCAGAGTTTTATTATACCCTGCAGACTGTGAATCAATTTAGGGACAGAATGCCTTAGGTGAACTAGAAACCTTCTGTCTGTCATTCCCTCCACAAAAGTAATGTAGATTGTTGCAAATGGTGTCATGAAAGGAAAAGTGAAATCAAGTCATGTTGCTATGAAGGTCATCGCTGACACAGTTACATATAATAACACCCTGGTGGTTTGACACCTGGCAAACTTCAGGTAAGATGAGAATTGGCCCAACGAACCATGTTTGGGGAACTTCATTTACCTTCCATCACCTTTGCTCTAGTTTCTCCTGTAACGGCCATCTGTGCTTTTGTCTCTCCAGAAACAGGAAGAGGATGATGATGAAGAAGATATAGACATGGGAATAACTGAAGAGAAAGAGGAGGAACCTAAAGAGAAGGAGAAGCTCGGCAAACTACAGTTCTCCCTAGACTACGACTTCTCTGATGCCAAGGTAACTCGGAAAAAGTTTAAACATAGAGAATATGTGGAGTCAAGCAAAATGTAATAACATTTTTTTACACCTTGAATACATGCACATTTTAAAGATTGACACTCTTTTACAATGTAGCTGACAGTGGGCATCCTGCAAGCTGCAGATCTTCTCTCCATGGACAGTGGCGGCACTTCAGACCCGTACGTCAAAGTTTTCATTCTCCCAGACAAGAAGAAGAAGTATGACACCAAGGTGCACAAGAAAACCCTTAACCCTGTCTTCAATGAGACTTTCCACTTTAAGGTAGAGTATATATTTCAGTACAGTACGAGTTTACATCATCATCAAATGTGTGTAGTGCAAGATTTGGACACCCCAAACAGTACTGTCACTGCACTCATGAGCTGATGTCGATTTCTAGATTCCGTTCAATGAAATGGGAGGAAAGACTCTGGTCATGTCTGTGTATGACTTCGACCGTTTCTCGAAGCACGATGTGATCGGTGAGGTGAATATTGCCATGAACACCCTGGACCTGGCACAACCCATCGAGCAGTGGAGGGACCTGGACAGCGCAGAGAAAGAAGAGGTAAGCCTGTCCTTTATCTGTCATTCACATCATGTTAACTAGCAGCTGTCGCCATCTAATAATAATGAGAGTTAATGAACCAGTATTTCTAAACATGCTTTTATGGCCATAATGTTACATAATGCTGTTCTTTTCTACCTTTCTACCTAGGGTTAGTTCACCCAAAAAATGAAAATTATCCCATAATTTAATCACCCTCCATCCATCCTAGGTGTATATGACTTTCTTCTTTCATGCGGACACGCAGAGGATAGAGCAAACTAAAACACTTAAGAATGTTTTAGTTTTAGTCAAGAATTAGAAGTCTAAAATGAGAATTTTTAAAGAGAACTGACTTAGATCCTAAGTCATACGCCGGAACTCGACTCTCTCGTGAACATGCGGATGGACGTTACTGGAAGCTAGTAATTATAGTCTATAAAGTTACAAATATGGATATTTTTCTTCACTTCAGAAGGCCTTTATTAACCCCCTGGAGCCGTATGGATTACTTTTATGATGGATGGATGCACTTTTTTTGGGCTTCAAAATCTCGGATACTATTCATTCCCTTTATAAAGCTTTGAAGAGCCAGGATATTTTTTTAATATAATTCCCATTGTGTTCATCTGAAAGAAGATAGTCATATACACCTAGGATGAGTAAACTATGGGATAATTTTCATTTTTGGGTGAACTATCCCTTTAACATGTTACTGTTACAAATGTGATGTTTTCTTTAGCAAATAACTGAAGGACTGCTTGATGTGAGACACTATTAATGTATTATTAATTGAAAAAAATTGATCACTGTCTTCATTTACTCACCCCCATGTTGTTCCAAACCCGTAAGATTTTCTTTCTTTTGTAGACCACATACAGTGGTGTGAAAAAGTGCATGCCCCCTTCCTGATTTCTTTAATGTTTCAGATCATCAAACAAATTTAAATATGAATCAAAGATAACACAAGTAACCACAACATGCAGTTTTTAAATGAAGGTTTTTATTATGAAGGGAAAACAAAATTCAAACCCACATGGCCCTGTATGAAAAAGTGCTTGCCCCCTAAACCTAATAACTGGTTGGGCCACCCTTAGCAGCAACAACTGCAATCAAGCGTTTGCGATAATTTGCAATGAGTCTGTTACAGCACTGTGGAGGAATTTGAGAATCTTTGCAGAATTGTTGTAATTCAGCCACATTTGAGGGTTTTCGAGCGTGAACCGCCTTTTTAAGGTCATGCCACAGCATCTCAATAGGATTGAGGCCAGGACTTTGACTAGGCCACTCCAAAGTCTTCATTTCGTTTTTCTTCAGCCATTCAGAGGTGGACTTGCTGGTGTGTTTTGGATCATTGTCCTGCTACAGAACCCAACTTCACTTCAGCTTGAGGTCACGAACAGATGGCCGGACATTGTCCTTCAGGATTTTTTTGGTAGACAGCAGAATTCATGGTTCCATTTATCACAACAAGTCTTCCAGGTCCTGAAGCAGCAAAACAGCCTCTGACCATCACACTACCACCACCATATTTTACTGTTGGTATGATGTTCTTTTTCTGAAATGCTGTGTTACTTTTACGCCAGACGTAATGGGACACACACCTTCCAAAAAGTTAAACTTTTGTCTCGTCAGTACACAGAGTATTTTCCCAAAAGTCTTGGGGATCATCAAGATGTTTTCTGGCAAAACTGAGACGAGCCTTTGTTCTTTTTGCTCAGCAGCGGTTTTCTTCTTGGAACTCTGCCATGCAGGCCATTTTTGCCCAGTCTCTTTCTTATGGTGGAGTCAATAACACTGACCTTAACTGAGGCAAGTGAGGCCTGCAGTTGTTTGGATGTTGTTGTGGGGTCTTTTGAGACCTCTTGGATGAGTCGCCGCTGCGCTCTTGGGGTAATTTTGGTCGGCCGGCCACTCCTGGGAAGGTTCACCACTGTTCCATGTTTTCGCCATTTGTGGATAATGGCTCTCACTGTGGTTCGCTGGAGTCACAAAGCTTTAGAAATGGCTTTATAACCTTTTCCAGACTGATAGATCTCAATTACTTTCTTTTTCATTTGTTCCTGAATTTCTTTGGATCTCAACATGATGTGTAGCTTTTGAGCTTTGTCAGGCAGGTCCTATTTAAGTGATTTCTTGATTGCGAACAGGTGTGGCAGTAATCAGGCCTGGGTGTGGCTAGAGAAACTGAACTCAGGTGTGATGAACCACAGTTAAGTTATGTTTTAACAGCGGGGGGCAAGCACTTTTTCACACAGGGCCATGTGGGTTTGGATTTTGTTTTCCCTTCATAATAAAAACCTTCATTAAAAAACTGCATGTTGTGTTTACTTGTGTTATCTTTGATTCATATTTAAATTTGTTTGATGATCTGAAACATTAAAGTGTGACAAAAATGCAAAAAAATGCAAAATCAGGAAGGGGGCATGCACTTTTTAACACCACTGTATGGAGATGTTTAGCCGAATGTTCAAGCTGCTCTTTTTAATACATTTTAAACTTAACAGTGAAGAAAAATACCATAGAGATGCATACAATTATATTCTAGGTCTTTTGAAGTCAATAGCTTTCTGTGAGGATAAGACAGAAATTATGTTGTTATCCTCTGATAATGTTCCTAATCAAATGCAAGATTTAAATATGCAAATAAAAATATACACACCAATGAGCTAAAACATTATGACCACCAGCCTAATATGCTGTTGGTCCTCCATGGGCTGCCAAAGGTGTGCTGTGGTATCTGGCACAGAGATGTTGGCAGCAGGTCCTTCAAGTCCTGTAGATTGCGAGGTGGAACCATCGTGGATCAAACTTGTTGGTCCAGCACATCCCACAGATGCTCAATTGGATTGAGAGGAATTTGGAGGCCAGGGCAACACCTTCAACTCCATTTCTCATTGTCCAGAGCATCACACTCCCTCCACCGGCTTATCATCGTCCCACAGTGATCCTGCTGCCATCACTTCCTCAGGGAAATGGCACACACGTACATGGCCATCCACATGATGTAACAGAAACGGGACTCATTGGACCAGATGACCCTCTTCCTCTGCTCCGAAGTCCAGTTCTGGTGCTCATGTGTCCATTGTAGGCACTTTTGACGGTGGACAGGAGTCATCATAGGCACTCGGATTGGTCTGGGCTATGCAGTCACATACATCGCTGAGTGTGATGTGATACATTCCTCCCATAACATCATTAAACTTTTGTGTGACTTGTGCCACAGTAGACCTTCTGTTTGCTCAGACCAGACGGGATAACCTTCTTTGCCCTTGTGCATCGATGATTCATGGGCGCTCAACACCCTGTTGCCGGTTTGTTCCTCCTCAGACCACTGTTGGTAAATTCTCACCACTGCTGACCGGAATTAACCCACAAGCCTTGCTGTTTCAAAGATACTCTGACCCCGTCGCCTTGCAATGACAATTTGGCCCTTGTCAAAGTTGCTCAGAGTCCTGTCCATTTCTCCCACATCCAACACGTTGATTGTGAGAACTGATTATTTGATTACCATCTAATCTACCCAGACCTTAATATGTGTCCTTGTTAGGAGATGATCAACAATATTTGCTTCACCTGTGACTAGTCATAATGTTTTGGCTCATATATAGAATTTGCATATTTAAATTTCACAGATTTAATATATTTTAATTGGTGGTATGTGATCGGACACCCAACATTTGGCATCATTCGTGTCAGACCTTAGTAAACATTACTGAATTTTCAATTATAAGGTGAACTGTCCCTTTAAGACCAACAATTTTATTTTTCCCCCAACACAGCCTGAAAAGCTGGGAGATATCTGCATCTCTCTGCGCTATGTACCTACAGCTGGAAAACTCACCATCTGTATCCTTGAGGCAAAGAACTTGAAAAAGATGGATGTTGGTGGACTCTCAGGTAAACACACACATAATGCACTGCCTTTTCTCTTTTCTTTCTCCTCCAGAGAGTGGGTGGAGATAAACTCACGCAGAAGACTGGATATTCTTGCATATGCCATAACAATAAAATAATTTTTTTTTTTTTTCTCTCTCTTTTCTGTTTGCGCTTATATGTTTGTATTTTATTCATTCTTTGTTTCAGCTTTAATTAATTCATTAATTGGTCATGTTTCTGTCAGACATGCACAGCAGGCTTCAGTGATGCAGCAGCACATTTGTGTCACGTCTGTGCTTTAGTATCAGTGGTAGCCATGCAGAACAGATAGCGCTCACGTGCTGACTCTGCAGTCCTGCTTGCGCAGCGCCACGCGCCCCCTCTAGTCAGTCTTCACTGCTGCCATCTGCTGGCAGCTCTGAGAACAGCACCACTCAAAACATTGCCGGGACCAGGATTAAAGGGTCCAAAAAGTCTTTCTTAACCTTCAAATCTTGAGTAAAATCTAAAGTGATTACAGAAAATACCCGGGGTGCATCTCAATCATCTCCCTAGCTCCCTATCATGTAAACAAATTTGGGCAGTTGTAAGGACAGTAAAGACCCTGGCTCACTACACATTGGGACACTGATGGTGACATGACAACATCCTCATTGTACAATGTCACTACTTGTATTTATGAACAACAGCAGAACTGATATCTTTCTGATGTTATTTTTTTATGTTATTTAAAGTACATTATGATAAATGCTTTGCTTGTTACATATATGTGCAACATTTCAGCTGTACATAAATTATACATTTCTATCATGTGTCATTATGTGAAGTAAGTTGGCTCAGTTTATGCTTCTTACTTCAGAACTTCCGTTAAGGGAACATATTGAGCATCGATGCTCCCTAGTTATCGCATGCATTGTGGGACATTTTAGACAGCAAACGTTTCAGTGCACTGGAAGGATGAGACAAAGCTTAAAATGGCCGACTCCTTGATCAGTGCCCTGACTGCTGAACTTGCGAGCTGATTCAGATGCACTCATGGTGTTTGTGGACTATTGGTTTAAGCCCTTGGTTGGTTGTAGTTTTGAACCCCTGCAAAATGCAATCCATGAGCTTGCACTATTCATCCAGGGGGACTGTCCCTGTAATCAATGTATTACATATATTAGGGGTGTAACGATAAACAGATGTCACAGTTTGGTGTGTACCTCGGTTTCGGGGTCATGGTTCGGTATGATTTCGGACAAATGGTCACACTTTGGTTTAGGGTCTAGTTCTCACTATTAACTAACTATGACTTTTGCCTCAATAAACTCCTAATTACTGCTTAATAATAGTTAGTAAGGTAGTTGTTAAGTTTAGGTATTGTTGGCAAGGTAGGTATAGTTTAGTATTATTAATATACTATTATAGTATTTATTCATATTTTAACTAGCATTTATTTTTAGCATTATTTTTTATATTTTATATTATAAATATTTTGTAAGTTTGAGTAATTTTATGTTTTTTTAAAGTTTTTTATATTTAATTAAAAGTAAATTTTACGATTTTTTCAATTTCTTGTTAGCTTTCATTTTTTAGCTTTAATTTTAGTACTTTTAGTACTTAAACATACTTTATTTCTAATTTCCGTTTGTTTTTCATCTGATATTTATATTTTATTTTATTTTATTTCAGCTTTATTTAAATGAGTTTAGCTTTATTTAAACCAACTCACACAATCAAAAGTCCACATCTGTAGAAAGCACAATGCAGACCTTTCTTTTAAGCATATATGTAAACAACATACATAACATAAGATGCCAAGTGAAACAAATATAATTGTATAACGACTGGCACTGGTAAACCTCTACAGATCCCTATGTAAAGATTCATCTTCTGCAAAACGGGAAGCGACTGAAGAAGAAGAAGACGACAGTGAAGAAGAACACACTGAACCCGTACTACAATGAGTCCTTCAGCTTTGAGATCCCACAGGACCAGATGCAGGTACGCTTTACACAACTCAACACAAGAGTTTACCTTTTTGTGCTCCTTCAAACTTTGAGCACAATATCTGTTTTTCCTTAGAAAATACAAGCTGTGATCACGGTGCTTGACTACGATAAGATCGGTAAGAACGACGCCATCGGGAAGATCTGGGTGGGAAGCAAAGCGCAGGGCACTGAGCTTCGGCACTGGTCCGACATGCTGGCGAACCCACGCAGGCCCATCGCTCAGTGGCATCCTCTCAAACCTGAGGAGGAGGTGGATGCCACGTTAGCAGCCCTCACTGCCAAGAAGTAATTCTGTTATTCTTCCTTCCCTCTCTCCTTTACCTCCTCCCTTCCTTCCTTCCACTTTTCAACATGCACTACATGTCATCTTACCCAGTCAGCACTGAATTACAACCATGGCCCACCAGCCTAAAGGTATTTAAGAAGACGATTCGGCCTCATCATCAGCTAAAACGAGATATTGGATCAGGGTGTAATGAGCAAGACTGTTTCTACTTTCTACAGATGTTTTTGAGGACAGGCCGAGCTCATAGGTCCGTATATCCTTGAGGTTTATTCACAGAAGTGATGTAAGCTCGCATTCACACCCATATATCCAAACAGATCAACAGCATTCCAAAGTTTTCCATCGGGGACCAGGGATAGAAAACACTGCCTCTTCCACTGCCTAATTTAACACATTCCTTCTAGATTCTCTGGTCATCTAGATGAAATCAGTTCTGTTACATTTGTTGAGTCTGAAAGGACAGTTGAAGAATGGTTTATCATTATGAATAAGTAAAAAAAAAACAAAAAAACAAAAAAAAACTATAGGAAATGGGAACTGGGGAGATAATTGGACTAGATACTCCTGACCCAACCAGAAGGTATCTTTCAGGTGTCGATTACACTGCCTGCAAAACAACCTCTTCTTCCATTCTTCGGTTCCAGCTGTCAGCTGGCTTCTTCCACTGCCCAACATCCTACCAAACCCTGACAAAAAGGAGACAAGCCTTGAAACATCACGAAATAAGCAATTCTTAGCTGCCAGGGACGTCTTCCTGTTAGCATTGGTATAGTTGTTTCTTTGTGTTGATTTCTTGTTAATGTCTTCTGCCTGAGCACTTTAAATGAAGGTGTGTTTTTGTTCCAGTCAATGCTTCGTCAATCTGCTTTTATTTTTACCTGCATTCTGGAGTTTTTGTGTGTTTTTGATGTTCTGAACCCGCTCATTTAAGGAATAGTTCACAAAAAAATGCAAACGAATTCATCATCTACTCGTCTTTCTTACGGCAGTGGAACACTAAAGGAGACGTTTCAAAGCATGTTCACGCTGCTCTCTTCATACAATGGAAGTCAATGGGGACCGTCCATCTTAAAAACAATATGACTCATCTATTTATATATGCGTCTGAAATCGAATACTTCTCTACTATATAGTACATGAAAAACAGTATGCGAACAGTGTAGCATGTCCGAATTCATAGTATTCGAAAAAACAGTAGGCGAAAAGTACCCGGATGACTTACTACTACCGGCGAGATTCTGAAGTGTGCATACAATGGACAATTTACTATCCCATGAGGCCACGGGAGAGGATTTGTGAATGCAGTTGAAGGGACGTAACTGACGCTGGTAGGTCATGTGACAGTAACAACAAGGCGGATGTTGTACGTCCGGATTTCATTCATACTAAACGCATTCGTACTGTATAGAACATACTTTTTCTATGGTCGTGAAGAAAATTTAAATTCAAATGTAGTACCTACTCAACAGTACGCGATTTCGAACGCAGCTATACACTTTTAGAAGAAAAGGTTCTAGAACCTCAAAGGTCAGGTGATTCATAGAACCTTTTAGGGGTTCTCATCATGTGATCGATTTATGGATTTAGCGTAATTAATTTTGTTTGAATTCACTTTTAATGATAATAAAATTTCTAAACTTACTTTATCAGTAGAAAAAAAATTAAATAACCCATTAAGCAAGAAAGGATCATGCACTTACTTAAGACATTTCTCATTTTATATAACCTTTTTGGCATATAGCGTTCTTCAAAACATAGTCAAGAACCCTAGGGTTGTCACGTGTAGATGAACATGCACGAATCAAAGATTAATAAAGAGTCTTTTAATAAGCAATGAGAACACGCAGGAGTCTCAGAATCACAACTACACATTAACGGGGCTTAAATACACAGAGGAATCAACGATAAAATGGAACAGGTGTGGGTACTAATTGACAAATAAAGAAACTAACTAGGGAACTGAGGAAAAAGGGAACAGAGCAGATATAACAAAACAGGACATAACAGGGTGTAACCGTTACAAGGGTTCTGTATAGAACCCCAGTGAATCCAGTAAATCTCACTGATACTTAAGTCGTTATTCAAAAAATTCTATAAAAATCTTGCTTGGCACATTTGGTCGCCATTCACTTTCATTTTGTGGAAAAGAGCAGCTTGAACATTTCTCCCTTTGTCTTCTACGGACGAAAGTAAGTCATAAAGTGAGTGAACTATTCCTTTTCAGAACTTCCATCACTTTTTTGTTTTCATGTTATACTTAAATGTTTAAACCAGAAGTTCGTATGGTTTCACGAGAAGAGTTTATAGAGGGTACTGTTATGTGTGTGTTTACTGCACATCTTACCAAACCACTGAACTTATTTGCACTACTGGAACTGCATTCTGTACATGTTGCTCTATCAATCTCAATATGTGCTTTTGTGGTGGCGCATTCTTGATTCGAGCTGTCAGAGTTTGCATTTGTTTAAAAATGGAAATTGTATCAACTGAAAGCTGCTTTAGGGCTTACAGTATGAGTCATTGTGTGAGGATGTGAATCTCAGAATATCATTTGCTTAAGACCGACACAGAAGTAAATCTTTGTGTATTTTATCCTCATATTGCCTGGAGAAACTCTTTTGGCAATGATGATACCTTGTGATATTGGTTCAGTTGTTAAGTATTATGGAAATTAAGCAAATTTGCAAACCTGATTTGGATCAAGAAGTTTTTTTGGAGCATAATCTATTGAGTATAGACTTAATCCAGACCAAAAGCTACACGTAAAGACCCATGAGTGGATTTGAGGGAGACTTTGTTGTGTACATGCTGTGACCCATTAAAAACTCGCTCTCATAAGGAAACGTCACTTTAGCCGCTTTTATCCTGCACCAGGCAACATGGAAACATCACTTTACTGCCACAATCAGATTGGATGAGTGTAGTAGTTTTTATCCAATTACATTTAGGGTTAAATCTGTGATCATCACATTCAAAAGCCCTATGATTTTATCTTCCTGTGAGCACACAAAGGATTTTATTGCAGAATGTCAGAGACTTTTTTTAAATAATGAAAGAGGACAGATTTGTCAGATTCCAAAAATGAAAAAAGCACAAAAGAACTCAATTCTGCTCATGCTCTATATTCCAAGAAATCTTGTAATAGTTATGTGCGAGGAAGAGAAATGTTCACAGTTATCCGAAAAGTGAAAATTCTGTCATTTACTCACCCTCTCCAAACCTAAAACATAAAAGAAGATATTTTAAGGACAGTTTTTGTCCATTCAATGAAAGTCAATGGGGTGACAACAGTGGTTCAATCTTAATGTTATGAAGTGACAAGAATACTTTTTGTCTGCCAAAAAAACTAAATAACGACTTTATTCAACAATATCTAGTGATGGGCGATTTCAAAACTGAAATCTGAAATCACTGCCAAAGTCACATAAGCCATTGAAATTTTGAAACGTTTCTAAACACTTATGATGTAACGAAGCCTCGTTTACTGAAATCACGTGACTTTGGCAGTTTGATACATGCTCCGGGCCACTGATTCGAAACAAAAGATTCTTAAAGCTTCGAAGCTTCGTTTTGAAATCGCCCTTCACTAGATATTGTTGAATAAAGTCGTTATTTAGTTTTTTTGGCACGTACAAAGTATTCTCGTCACTTCATAACATTGAGGTTGAACCACTGTAGTCACATGAACTGTCTTTAGTAGCTTTCTGGGCATTTGAAAGTGTTAATTATCTTGCTGGCAATGGAGGCCTCACTGAGCCATCAGATTTCATCAAAAATATCTTAATTTTGGTTCTGAAGATGAACGAAGGTCTTACAGGTGTGGAACAACATGAGTGTGAGTAATTAATGGCAGAATTTTCTTTTTTGGATGAACTAACCCTTTAAGTTTTAAATATTTCAAATAAATATTTTAAATATATTCCCGCCATCAGATGTGGTTAAGTGTGGGGCAAATTATTTTTTCCTAGTTTTTTTTTAGTAAACAAATACAAGAAAGAAAATTGCAGATTAAGCTATTTTGTGACATTCAGATATGTAAATATCTGAAGACTGCAGAGACTTCATTTAAAAGTCGTTTCAGTGACGTTTCCCTGTATGAAACAGAATCAGCTCTTTTAACAGGCTGTGTTCAGTTGCAATAGCAGGTATTTCCATCCACATTCACAGTGCCATTTGACATTTTTGCAGGTCTAATGAATGTGTGATTATTTGTTTATCATGCTTTTGTTTTCCTGCTAGTATCGAAACCTCATTGAGGGATCACTGTCTTTGTTTACTCTGTTAATGTCATTTTTTCAGGTTTAATCTCTTACACAAATATGTCCCTTATTTCAAAGAACGTTCACAAAAAAACAAAAAACAAATCGTAACTTGCAACTAACACCCCCTCCCCAAAACCCATAGGCGTGTCGTTTAACCTATATATGCATAGTTCCTACTTTATGATACTGCATGTTACAATACAAAAAGATGCGCATGTTTCAGAGATGAAGCAAAAAATATATTGTGTACCTAAGTAGGTGTTCTTTGTCATTTTAATAACAAAACGGAGGAGGATAAGATACTGTGTATATTTTCTAATCAAATCAAATATGCATTTATTTTCTGTGAGTGGGTACTGGAGAGAATATGAAGTAAACTAGACTAATATTCATTTTCAGATTCAATCCATGCCTGGACATCATGAGCAAATACTGTGTGTTAAGTGCTTTGTGTGATCTAATATAGAATGAAAACGTAGCCGCATGCTTGCCGTCTACTAATATTGTTAAGGAACAAAATGTTTATGTATTCATTAATTCATTTATTTGAAATGAGTTCTTTATTTTTCAGAGTAATATTTCTATGTCTCTTTGTCAGAATAAGTTTGTGGGAAGTAAAAAAAATTCCAGCGGGGGCTCCAAGTGTATATTTTCCCCCCATCCTGTAGGATCCTGTAATCAACAGAGTATCTCTATCGAAAAGTTTTGGATCATACAGAATCATTACGAAACATTTACACTTTATTATGATTTTTTTCTTCTTTTTCACAGTCAGTGCCAATGAGAGAAGTCACGTTTACTGCCATTTTATCTGACTTTACGTCATTTTTACGTGATTTTTTCAGACCAACTGATTCCTACCTTGGCGACAAAGTTGCCAGAGCACAATAGTATCAATCGTGTTGTAGAAAACTTGGAGTCCCCATTGTTTTCTAAAAAGCTTTTCTTTATGAATCTTTTACATAATAACAGCGTTTAACTAGCCAATAAACAGTAAGTTTGTGTGTGCGAGTGTGACTAAGATAAAGCCATAAGACTTGAGCTAAATCTTTGCAGCTCAGCTATATAGATGATCCTAAAACACGTCCTCCTTTCATAGGCCGATGTTCCTCCTCAACATTCCATGTAGTCTGTGAAGCTACGGGGCCACACTGTTTCCTAAAGTGTGCTAAGTTAAGAATTATTGGCAGTTTAACTTGCAATAGTCAGTCTTTCTGTTAACAATGTGTCTTATCAATTTGTATTGATGTTTATTATGATGATTTCAGTCTTTATTGAGTTTTGTAAATGCCTTGATTTAACACAAAGTGTGCTAGGGACGTCTGTATGAACATACACATGTGGTTGTTGCCATTCCAATATGTATGTATACACATGCATTTTCAAAGGGCAAAGTTTAGAACGGTTGTCTAACCACGAAAATGCATTTAGCGCAGGATGTAAAAGTTCTTGTTTTTACCATTTTAATAATAATTCACAATCCCAAATTCGATATGGGAAAACTAAAATGTATCATGACATTTGGACAAGAAGATTCAACAGAATGATGCAGAAAGTCAGCTTTTCCAAGTAATTTCAATCAGCATTGCTTGAGGTTTGATTGTGATTGTATGTGACTTTAAAAATAATGCATAGGCCCTTTAATAAATAATCATTTGTTGTGAATTACTGAAGCACTGCCATTCTGCCTTTATGGCAGCATGCACAATGAACATTTGTTTGAAACATTCCTGATTGCCAACCATAGAGTTGTTACTTGCAAGCAAAGATATGTGGGAGCAGTTTAAAAATCCATCTTAATCTTGCTCTCCATGTATAAATCAGCTTACAAAACCAGCTCAGTTGTCTATGTAACGCTCTGTGACTGTTTTATGTCATACAAATCAATGAGAGCCTGCATTTAATGCCCATAACAGAGACGTTTTCACCATTATTTTGAATGCTAGCCGATGCTATCATGTCTGCTTTGGCGTAATCACATAGCAAAGTTCTGGGGAAAAAGAATCAAAAGCCTGCCATTTTGTTTTATTTGATTCTCTTTTTTCTATCTGTGGTGTTTCTTTTCCTTTTTTTCTTTTTTTTGTCGGTGGGAGACTGCGAGGGTTTGTCCCTCAGACTATGTTTGTACCTGTTTCGGTGTTCTTGTGTGTGTGTGCGTGTGTTCATGTCCGTATTGTCGTGCCTAGTGTGGATCAATCGCATGCTTTAGCCCTTGATGGGACACTTTGAGAAAACGTTGCTCACAGACTCTTCCCACAACCCCCTAGTGGACAGTACATGAGCATCAGCAATCCTTGTAAAGACGTCAAGGGAACCAAATAGCTCTACAGATTTATTATGTGTGTTACCAGCTCTGTACTGAAACAAATAAGAAAATAAAGGCCTTTTAATTACACTTAATTCTGATCATAATGTTGTTGTATGTTATTTAACACTGAATTCCTTCTTCTTCTTTTTTTTTGGACCTATTACAGCTCTGACAGTCTGTAAGAATGCAGATATTTAATAAAAGGTGGTACTGACTTCAAAAACCCTTACAAAAAAAAGAAGTAAACTTCAAGTTTTTGTTTAAGTATATTTTTCAAGTATAATTAATGTAGTAAGTATACTTATATCTGTGTACTAATGGTTTACTGTACTTGTAACCAGTGTAACGCATAACAAGTAACGTGAAAGTAACTAGTAACGCATTTTCTTTTAAATTTACAACAAAATATCTGTTACTTTTCAAATAAGTATACGTAGATTACTTTGTTGTCCCATTTATTGACTGAAAGCTCTCCTTGTCCCCATGTTGAGAGTCATAATGCAGAGGCATTTGTGGGTAAACATGATGGCTATTGTAGTTCTAGACTAAATGTGAGCAGGCATTTACTCATCTCACGAACAACTTCAGTATTCCTCAGAATCAATAAAAATGGTGAATCTTTAATATCTTTAATAACACAAATATATTTTATGTATTTAATCGCACTTTATTAAACATTGTATTTGCTGCTGACTTCCGTTGATCCAATTCAACTATACAAATAAGCAAAAATCATCACATTTATATTTTTGTATTTTAATTGCTGAAATAAGTGTTGAACTTTCTTCTCCTGCTCCTATTCTTCTGCAATCCAGAACAGCAGCACAGCTGAAAGGTTTGTTGGAGCGCCGCCCTCTACTGTACAGGGAGTGAATTTGCATTTCCTTCAGCCTGAGGCTTATTCATTTTACTTTTGTTGTTATTAAAAATCAAACAAGCATGCCCCGCCCAGGTTAGAAAAAAGTAATGCAAAAGTCCATAAAAAGTAGCACAATTAGTTATTTTTTTAGAGAGTAAAGCTACAGTATATTGCCAAAAGTTTTGGGACACCTGCCTTTACGTGCACATGAACTTTAATGACATCCCGTTCTTAATCCGTAGGGTTTAATATGGAGTTGTCCCACTTTGTGCACTGGTGTGCAGTCATGTTGGAATAGGAAGGGGCCATCCCCAAACTGTTTCCACAAAGTTGGGAGCATGAAATTGTCCAAAATGTCTTGGTATGCTGAAGCATTAAGAGTTCCTTTCACTGGAACTAAGGGGCCAAGCCCAACCCCCGAAAAACAACCCCACACCATAATCCCCCCTCCACCAAACTTTACACTTGGCACAATGCAGTCAGGCAAGTACCGTTCTCCTGGCAACCGCCAAACCCAGACTCATCCATCGGATTGCCAGACAGAGAAGCGTGATTCGTCACTCCAGGGAACATGTCTCAACTGCAATGTATGCAGGGTTTTTCCTACATTGAAAATAGTTTGGCGGCTGACAAAACAAATTTTTGTTCCGCCAAAGCCTTATTTGATCAGTTATTGTGATTTATGAATGACGCAGATGACTGCTGCGCTTGTGATAGGGCGCATGTTAACTGGCGGAGAGAACGAGCAGAGAGCTCCTCCCTCGCGAGCACGAACTCTCTCGGTCTTCAAACTAAGCAATGTTGCTCTCTCTCCCTCGCACATAATAATCTAAATCAACGGGCACGACGCTAAAAGTTCGGAAGACCGAATCCATTTTTCACGTGGTACATTCAGATAATTTTTTTCCTGAATATCCGCTGTCTGTGAATAGTGCTAAAAAGAATGTCACCTCATCTTCTGACAGGTGTCCCGCCCCTGATAGCACACGTATATCTCAGAGACGTCTATTTGATGTCTGTGTTTACGTCTGGAAGATGTAATTTTTAGACTGTTTGCTCATCTGCAATATGTCTATAGGACGTTTCCTGTCAGATGTCAATTAGACGTTTAGAAGATGTCTTTAAGATGTTTATGATTTAGAATGTATGTAAAACTGACATCTTAAAGATGTCTATCAGATGTTTGTAAACAGCAGATGCTTTCCAGATGAAGTGATCTNTCTAAATCAACGGGCACGACGCTAAAAGTTCGGAAGACCGAATCCATGTTTCACGTGGTACATTCAGATAATTTTTTTCCTGAATATCCGCTGTCTGTGAATAGTGCTAAAAAGAATGTCACCTCATCTTCTGACAGGTGTCCCACATGCAGCTGACATAAACCACAATTTCAATAAACGAAAAAAAATCCTATCCAGTGATGAAGTGTTTTCCGTGTTGACAAATAGTCCTTATAACAGCCGCGATTCACACACAACTCGTCCACGTCTGCTAATGTCAGATTTGCGACATAACTCCTTTGAACAGATTAATTTTAATGAATCATGAAAACAACTGATCTGTCCAACACTGAACCCACGAGACGTCATTATCTGAATCGGTGTATAAGTATAACAAATCATTTACTCAGAACAACTCTGAAATAAGAACGTGAACGTAAGAGTGGTTTAAGATTTTGCCTTAATTATCCACTGTATTTTCAGGTTATTTCTATGACAATGTGTAGTAAATTAGGCCTACCTATAAAATCAGTTAGTTTAGACTGGAGTGAGGTCAAACCCTAACAAAGCTAGGTGCATTCAATTGTATATGGTAGAAAATTAGATTTTTAGTTGAATTAACTTTTTAATGATACTTTTTAATACTGATTATTAATTATTATTATTATTATTATTTATACCAAAATAATTTTCAGGTCTAGCTAAGAAGCATCTTCTCTTACAAAGCTATGAAATCAGATTTTTTTTGCAAAGAAGGCAAGAAAGGACTACAGTAAGAGTGGTGAGTACTTTATTGTCAGTATTGGGCTCGCAGATCAGGTGGGTAGGGTACTTTTTACTGTTTGTGTGGATGACCATGTCTGTCAGCCACCACCGAAGACCATTTTTGAACCAGGAAAAACCCTTATAGTATGTTTGAGCTGTTTTAACTGAAAGCAACTTATACTGAGCTTTCCTGTAGCTCAGTGGTTAGAGCATGGCACTAGCAATGCCAAGGTCATGGGTTCGAGCCCAGGGATTGCACATACTCAGATACAAATGTATAGTATAATGCAATGTAAGTCGCTTTGGATAAAAGCGTCTGCCAAATGCGTAAATGTAAATGTGACATATCTTAAAATATGTTACTGTCATTGATTTGTCTTAAGATATTTTTTCTAAGGCATGTTTATAAAACCTATTTAAATGTCCTAAATGAACTGAGGCTTAATCTTGGCTTAATCTAAGCCCTGTCTGTGAAACCAGGCCTTAAAGTTTACTTTAACCCCCGGTTTCACAGACAAGGCTTAAGCTAGTCCTAGACTAAAATGCATGTTTGAGCTGTTTTAACTGAACGCAACTTATACTGACATATATTAAAATATGTCAGTGCCATTGTTTTGTCTCAAGATCTACACCAGTAATGTTTTGTTTTGTTTTTTTTCTAGTGTACGTTTATAAAAGATAATTAAATATCCTAATTGAACTAAGGCCTAATCCTGGTTAGGCTAAGCCCTGTCTGTGAAACCGGGCCTAAGTGTAACAGTATAGTAAACGTCAAAAGTGTTTTAGTGTTGCAACTATACTACACATGAACTTGTCGGTTTACTAGTTATATACTTCTAGCCCACTGTTTTCACATTGAAGTATAATCTCACTACTAATTTAATAGTTTGTATGCTGCAAGTACATGTGTATAAGTATACACTAACAGTATACCAAGTTCACTCGGAGTGTAGTTGCAATAGTAAAGAAAAGTTAAAAGTGTGCCAATTTACTCCAAAGAAGTATTTAAATAGTACATGTAGAATTATACTACTAGTACATAGATATTTGTATACTTACTACATATAGTATACTTGAAAATTATTTTTACTTAAGTTTACTGAATTTATTTTTGTAAGGGAAAGGGAATATATAGAGGTCTGATGATAAATGGCTGATGGAACTTAAATCTAAATGCATACCTGGCATTGCACATAAATTAATTATTTTTTTCAGAAGTACATAAGAACACCAAACACAGGAAATACATTTGAGTGAAGTGGTGGAACCTTAAAAATGACTGTAATGATCATGCAGACAGGCAGAGGTCAGCACTGCACCTAAAAAGGCACTTGACTACATTTTCTGTTTTTTACAGTGTGTTATTAATAATCATAACAGGCAAACAACAAACACAATCATAAACAAAGTGCTGTGAGCTTTGGTTCAAGATTACAGGTTAAAAACTGTGGACAGTGAAAATAAACAAAGCATTTAAAAAGGCATAATAGGTGTGATGTTTTCTGTTTTATCCATATAGATACTCTTAATTACACACAAAAGGCATAAATAAATATAAAACACATTCAATAATGGTGCCATTTATCCATTCTTCAGCCTGTCAGTTCATATATAAACACTACAATTGTAAAAGTAAACAGGACCAATGAATTGATATGAATTTAGTTAAAGGAGAGTTACATCATTCCTCAGTGGGAACATTCCTTTTACAATGTTTTGGCAGAGCTTCTAAAGATCATATTAGACCGCCTGCTTCAGGATAATTAGATTTGATTGATGATCAAACACTCTTTAAAGGAATGGCAGTTTGTACAGCTCTTCCATGCTGAAAAGGCCAGAAAAGTTGGTGTTACTGGTGTGCTGATACTGGTGTGCTGGTGTTCCAACAAGGCTTCTCAACAGCAAGTGTTTTCTAGTCAACCAGCTTCACCAGAAACCTAGTTGACCAGCCTCACAAACTTAATTTTGCTGGTGAAAAGTATGTTTATGCTGGTTCACCAGCTAGACTCACACCAATCTGGAAAAGGTTCCAAATAGGGTTTTTTGCAGTAATGCCACAGAAGAACCATTTCCGGTTGCCCATAGAACCTTTCAGTGAACAATTCTACTTTTAACTTTCCCTACTTTTATACTTTCCCTTTTTTTTTTTTTTTTTTTTTAAGTCAGCAGTAAATTCGCCCTACTATTTTTCAAATAGATTAAACATTTTGAGGTTAAAATAATAATAATAATAATTTATTAATCAAAATGTCATAACTGGACTTTCTGGGCGAAAAATGAAAATGACTTCTCTCTGGTGATGTATGCAGGACTTCTAGAATTGTCACGATACTGGAATTTCAATAGGATACCTTGAAAAATATCGATATTCGATACCATTTTCGATACCACTGGGAAAACTCCCATATATACTGCCATGTAGATATTTTATTATCTCATCATTTTTTGATAATTTGGGTAATTTTGTTGCAATAGTTTACAAAGCACAAGGAAGCTTTATTTGAAACGTAACTAAACTTATGAAAAAGACAAGTAAACAGTCAGTAATAAAATAACAAATAAACAAATTGCAAACTATAGCACAAATAAATACAATATAATAAAGAGACAAATGAAAATAAACAGCTTTAAGTTTTTTCTTTGTTTTTTTGTTTTTTTCAGGTGGGTCTAACAGTATTCAGGTAAGAAATACTACAGAAATGAAAGTAATCAAATGTAACATAACACTGGATAGTCTTCATTGTAAAAATTACATGCAGATTAATGCTTACAATTAAAGTTACAAAAGTTATTCAGTCAAGAGCAGTGAGTGATTTTCTCTTTGTCTTTTGTTCTTTGATTAACATGACAAACAGCAGCAGGTTTATTAGGCTGCTGTCACTTTAAGAGCTTATGCATGGATCCAATATACTGTTACACAACTTGATTTCTTTTCCAACTTTTTACTTTCCAAAACTGACTGTTACCTGAATACTCGGCAAGACAGGCACTTTTAAATAATTTTGTGTGTATTTGACTGTTTAAGTGCAATAAGCCACAAAAAAGAACTCAATTTGTTACTCGTGAGCTGTTTGAGAGGCGACTTTATGTGCGTACCACTTATACGTGGTTTTGGTGTGAGCGCAAAACAGGAGTCAAACTTGTGCAAAACACCCACAACCCCACGGCAAGATTCAGGCCCTGTAACACCAACACTATTCAACCAGAACGAATAAAAACAAGTGAGTGAGAAGAGGCTCGAGAACGCGCAGCATGTGTCGGTGTATCAATACTGCAGAAAAGGAGAATTGGAATTGTTTCAGATATTTCTATATCGATAAGTATCGAAATATCGATATTTTTTGACAACACTAACTTCTTTAATAAATTAGTCTGCTTGTATCCAACCCCTGCAAGCTCGTGCTCATCTGCCTCCACTTTTGAGTGCAACGCCCACATCTCAAAATCTAATCACCAACCAATGCACAGAACAAATCCTACATTTCCTCTTTTTTGATAACCCATTACACTCAGATGTGTCATAATATGAAAGAAAAGACCTGCTCCTACATCCATTTCAGCACGACTTTAATAATCTAAAGAAGGGTCTCATGGCTGTTAAAGGTTCTTCATGGAGCCATAGATGCCAATAAAGAACCTTTATTTTTAAGACCTTTAAACCAGCCTGGACCAGTGTGGTCATTCATTCTGGATGGATGGATTTTAACACTTCGTACACTGATCTTGAAACATTTAGAGTTTAGAAAGGGCACTGAGAAAACATTCAATTCATTGGATGTTTTTGAAGGAGTTCTTAGGAACCAATACTGTGGCTACAGTGTTATTCGAGTATCCTACTGCAAACACCAGGTCAACCCAGTTTGAGGTGGTGAAACCAGTTAGCTAGTTCAAGTTGTGCTTTGGAACATTATTAATCAACCAGGGTAGCGTTTCCCAAAAACATTGTAAGCTTAAGTTGATCGTAGCTCCATTGGTGGCAATGGTTCTGCGATCAACTTAAGCTTACGATGCAAAATTTTATTATTAGCTCTAACCAGGTCAATTAAGGCCTCGATATACTTCGAGCAAAATCGAAGAACAAACTGGTGTGATGTAATTGCGAACAAAACCAGGCCAAAATTAAGTTTGTTTGGAGTTCATTTTGGAAGTTTAAAAAGGGCTTGCCAAAGTGAACTTTCCGAAAAAGTTTGCCCCAGGTGGTAAAACAACTTTGAACTAGCATTGGTAGATTGGCATTGGGATGTTCGCTAACAGTATACTGCTACAAAGGTATTTCAAACTTCTTTTTACCCCTAAGCGATGAACGAAAAAGAACTTCTGAGTATAATTGAGACCTTTAAGATGGTTGACCTCAGCTCCACTAGCTAGCTGGTCAACCACCTCAACCAGCTTAGGCCAGAATACATGTAAGTCCAGCTACTATCTTAAGCAAGTTTTAGCTGTATTTTGAAAGAGGGTGGTTACTTTCTTTCTTCTCCGGAACACAAAAGAAGATATTTTGAAGAATGTTGGTAACCAAACAGTTTTGGTGACCACTGAATTCCATTGTATTAACAAAAACATCACTTTAGACATTTCTCAAAACATCTACTTTTATGTTCAACAGAAGATGAAACGACAAGGGTGAGTAAAGGATGACAGAATTTTCATTGTTGGGTGAACTATCCCTTTAACCTTGGAGCTGCCGCACCAAGAGTAAGAGATGACACAGACCATTACCCAGCATGACAATGGTCAGGTTGAAGTCAATGTGAAGTTCTCAGTTTTGGTCTCTCTCTGTTCAGTGTTTCTCCTCCCTCTTCAACCGGTCGTCCTCACTTGGAAAGTTTACTGATGACTCTGATTAAGGCTCCATTCTCATCTTTCAGCCGCTGGTTATCAGACTTGAGTTCTGTCAAAACCTGAGATTGATGAGAGACGAGAATAAGAGAGATGAACGCTTTTGATTATTAACTTAAAAAATATTTAGTGGTAATGTGAAAATTGGGGTGCCCATGACATGGCGATACACTTTATGATGAATAAAACAGTTCTTGTATACCACTCATATCTCATAATCTCACGTGACTGTATTTTGTTTTATGTGTAAAAAGCATTCATTTCTTTAGGTGTAAAACATTTTTAGGCGGCAAAAATACATAATAAAACATGCATCGAATGCTAGATCATAACACTACAACATATGATTTTCAAATTGACCTTTATAAAGGAATGGCAGTTAGCATGGCCATGTGAATGTGTGCTCATGCATAAAGAAGTGTGACACCTTCTCCTACTGCAGTGACTAAAATAGTGCCAGAACTACAAAAGCTTTAACGAGAGAGCGAACCGAGCCACTCATGACTTCATATCACATCTTTCCAACCATTGGATACAAAAACAAGTTTTTTTTTGTTTTGTTTTTTTGGTGCTAACTCCCTTTTAGAAATAACCAGCTCACACACAGATGCTCACAACACTGTGGACAGTTCTGGTATTCAGCATGAATAGAATACATAATTTTTTTTATGGAATCTTGCAGTATTTATTATTAATTATTTATCTTTTATTATTATTATTATTATTATTCATGTCCCCTCATAATCTTTAATCAAAATAACTTCCCCTTCCACTTTCAGTGACATCTCTTCTCTGCTGATGTGTTTACTGGCATGAGGGCGGGGCAACCTGTCACTCACTTGAGATCCACCAATAGCAAACCACAACCATCCAATCAATTCCCCATGGACAAAATCATGTTCCGCCCTACATTTATTCTTGTTCATGCCGGCTTTAAGCAATAAAGGCACAAATCCCATCTTTCTTTGGAAAGAAAACTTTTAGATATGTAAGATAAATTATCTAACATAATTATCTAACATTTACATAACAAATAAGTGTGTCACTGTCTGACTTGAAGCATTGCATGCCAGTTAAAAAATTATTCCAACTTGATATATCACTGTAATATATGCCATCAAAATACCGAAAGAGTGTTTCAAGAGCAGTGGCTCATTCTGTGCAGTTCGGCTACACGGACTCTAGCAACAAAGCTGTTTCACGATTGGCCGCATTCACAGATGACAATGATCACATGTGTTTTGTGTTTAGTCTGACACCTTCAAACCGCTAATGATCACAAATCCATGGTTTTATAACAGTAAAAGCTCAAGTAATCGTAATGTTATATTGTGTTATGTTTCTCAAAATAAGACTGATAAAATATATAGACCTCACTTTATTGGTATTTAAATAGTATAGGTGTATGTTGAACATTATTCTTGAACATACAGGTGCTGTATTAAAGGGATAGTTCACCCAAAAATGAAAATTTGATGTTTATCTGCTTACCCCCAGGGCATCCAAGATGTAGGTGAATTTGTTTCTTCAGGAGAACAGAAATGATGATTTTTAACTCCAACCGTTGATGTCTGTCAGTCTTATAATGCGAGTTAATGGTCACACAATTTATAAGAGTCAATAAACATGCACAGACGAATCCAAATTAAACCCTGCGGCTCGTGACGGCACATTGATGTCCTAAGACACGAAACGATCGGTTTGTGCGAGAAACCGAACAGTATTTATATAATTTTTTACCTCTAAAACACCACTATGTCCAACTGCGTTCAGCATTCGCTTGCTCTGACAACGGAAGTGATGTCTGGCTCTCATTGAAGTATATGCGCGAGACATCACTGCCATTGTCAGAGCGCGGTCAGACATCACCAAGCGAATGCTGAACGCAGTTGGACATAGTGGTGTTTTAGAGGTAAAAAATTATATAAATACTGTTCGGTTTCTCACACAAACCGATCGTTTCGTGTCTTAGGACATCAATGTGCCGTCACGAGCAGCAGGGTTTAATTTGGATTCGTCTGTGCATGTTTATTGACTCTTATAAATTGTGTGACCATTGACTCGCTTTATAAGACTGACAGACATCAACGGTTGGAGTTAAAAATCATCATTTGTGTTCTCCTGAAGAAACAAAGTCACCTACATCTTGGATGCCCTGGGGGTAAGCAGATAAACATCAAATTTTCATTTTTGGGTGAACTATCCCTTTAAGCACATAAGTACATAAAGTATTGAATTAAGTGTTTGTTTTTATATAAAAGCATCTGAAATGGCTGAACGTCTATGTATTTGATAAATATTTCAGATGATCCACTGCATATGTGACAAAGGCGGCAAACACTGCATGAGCATCACTACAGGAAGCAGAAAGTGTCTTTTCCATTTTCAGCTCCTTCCCGACTGCAAGCGGCAAATCTCAACGATCAATTAAATCCAGCCGAAGTCAAACATATAAGGATTTTGGCCTGTCCCATCTCAGTGGTCTTCACCCTCTCGACTGTCTACAACTATTCAAACCATTATTCGTTAAAAATCAGTCCACCAGATGATTTTACAATTACATATTTTATTCATGAAAAACATAATATTTTTGATAATAATTAGCCCATATTTTTTTGCATGCTCCCTGAAATCAGATGTTCGTCCAATTAACAATATGGAACATTTTATAAAATTGTGACACCCAGGAAATGACAGCATTCATCAAACTCAATTATTCATACCTGTTACTATAGTTATTGTGAGAAAAATTATTATTCCTTTGGGTGTTTTTTTGTTTGTTTTGTTTGTTTGTTTGTTTGTTTGTTTGTTTGTTTGTTTGTTTGTTTGTTTTTTTGGGGGGGGGGTATAATTGCTCATTCTATTATTATATTTAAGTAATTTTATGAATTGCATTCATTTAAATTTTTAAAATTACTTTGTTTACTTTATATTGTTATCTCTGTGTAATATAGGCATTCAATATTCTGTAATGACATTTATAACCAGTGCGTTACATATAACCAGTGAGTTACAGATTCTATCATTATTCTATTTTTGTAATTTTACTTAATTTAATTTTTCTTTTATTATTTGATTTACCTTTTATTGCTATCTGTGTGTAATATATGTATTCAATATTCTGTAATGTCATTTATAACCAGTGAGTCTATGTGTTCACAGAGACTGTGAATGTGAAGCGACAGAGGCTGTGAATTGATTTGGACATTGCTGGAGTGTAGAGGCGTTTGGTCATGGGTTTGGAAGATCTATAAATATCTTCAAAGCCACCGCCTGGAGAAGGAATGTAAGGGGCTGCCCTTCCCCAGACCCAGGACAGAAACAGCGAGAAAGAAAAAATGGATGAAAAAGTTTTACCAATGCAAAACAAACAAATGAAACAGTGAGACCTGCCTGAGAGGTGTGCAGCAGCAGGGCAGAGGAAGAGGACTACAGGGTGCAGCGGAGAACAGGAAGGAGGAAGGGACAGAGAGAGCGAGCAGAGGACTAGAGATCCTCCGTCTCGGGGAGAGAGGCCGTCTGAGTGAGGCAGGCAAGGGTGCGCAGCATGGCTTTGTTCTCCACTAGGAGGTGCGCATTCCCCCTGCGGAGAGCCTGCAGCCGAGCCAGAGCAGGAAGGGTCTGGAGATACAGAGAGGCCCAGACACGATGAGAGCGAGAGTGAGTGTGAGAGAACATCAAAGAGGGCTTGGGAACAAAAATGGACAGTATTAGTGTGCTTGAGTTAGTTGAAGCAAAGTCAACATGAAATCAAATTTAAAGGATTAGTTCACTTTCAAATAAAAATCAGCCAAAGCTTTACTCACCCTCAAGCCATCCTAGGTGTATATGACTTTCTTCTTTCTGATGAACGTAATCAGAGAAATATTTATAAATATCCTGACGCATACAAGCTTTATAATGGCAGTGAATGGGGTTCACAAGTATGAGCTGAAGAAAGTGCCTCCATTCACATCCATCCATCATAAACGCACTCCACACAGCTCTGGGGGGTTAATAAAGGCCTTCTAAAGCAAACCGATTCATTTGTGTAAAAAAAAAATATGAAGTAAAATATCTAGCTTCCGCCAGACCGCCTTCTGTATTCAAGTTACGAAGAAAGTGTAAACTGCCATTGCGTCAGTTACACTTTTTCCGTAAGTTGAATAGGGAAGGCATAGGATGTAGCGTAAGCGTTTTGAACTACTAGAGTTTTACACTTTCTTCGTACGCTGAATACGGAAGGCTGTCTAGCGGAAGCTAGATATTTTACTTCATAACTTGTTAAATATGGATTTTTTTTTTTTTTACACAAATGCATCGATTTGCTTCAGAAGGACTTTATTAACCCTCCAGAGTCATGTGGAGTACACGTTTATGATGGATGGATGTAGTTTCTTCGGCTCATACTCGTTAACCCTGTTCACTGCCATTATAAATCTCGGATGTGTCAGTATATTTAGTAATATTTCTCAGATTATGTTCATCAGAAAGAAGAACGTCATATACACCTAGGATGGCTTGAGCGTGAGTAAAGCTTGGGCTAATTTTCATTTGAAAGTGAACTAATCCTTTAACCCTATCAATTGTAATACACATTTCTTACTGTGTGTGATTCTTCATTGCACATTATACACATGCAAAAAGATGCTCTGCCTCTGAACTGACTTTTCAGCTGACTTCAATCCAGTGGCATTCTGGAGGGACTGCATATGTTGAGGGCTGCCCACAAGTAGTGATGTCACACATGAGCATTCTTATCAGGTGTAATTAATTAAGTACACTGGGTAAAATAGTGTGTAATGTCACTGATTATGATAATGATACTATTTTGGGCTTTTT
>RJVU01071825.1:470138-490833 GCA_003731715.1 Anabarilius grahami
TATATATCATTATACTGAATATTTCTGTAATTCAGAAAGTGTTAATCTGGTAAACTGCTTTATATAGCCACATTTAACTGATTGGCTTGAAATGCTGTGAGGGGCCACAATGCATCACCATTGTTTTTCTCTCCCATCAAACCATCTGTTTGAGATTTTTATGATCCAATCAAGCTTTTTTTTTTTGTGATCCACTCAATTCCCAATGGATAAAATCAAGCCCCACCCTACATTTTGATTNCTTAAGGAAATTTCAAGGGCTGCCCCCTAATAGTCGACTTACCGTTAGTCAATGAAAAGAGGCTTAGTTGACAAAAATTGTATTAGTCGCTTAGCCGTGGAAAAAAAAATCTACAGGAATTGGTGAAGTCACGCAGTCTGTGATGGACAGATCATAAACAGCTGGTCTATGTGGTAAATATACATCGGGCAGGACATCCAAATGCTCATTCATCGACCTCAAATATGGCTTATCTCATAGAACAGTAGTAGCAAAGTAGTAGCAACTTGACATGGCTGCTCACTTTAGCGTTAACCTAGAAAAATGTGGGCTATTCAAGTGTTTGTGCGGAGTGTGAAAGCTAAATAGTAGCACACTTACTGTATGACAGCTAACATGGAGGCGCCGGCGCGATCACTTGCTCTTAAAATACTCCATCATTTTTGGTTATACAGATAAGAGTAATACATCTTTTGAAGAGTCTACTTTTATTTCTGTGCACTCACAATGACAACAATACGTTGTGATTTTGTAAAATAATAAAAAAGCAAACAGGGTGTGATTTCTGACGTCTCTCTCCGTTAACTTGAGCAAGACAAAAAAGAACCGAAACTCCATGTAAACTTGCCTCACAGACATGAAAAATATATCTATAGAAAGTGAAATGTCTACTTTTAAATTAACCAATTCAAATGGAAAACAAGTATTCTCAGGTTGTTTAATCCATATGAAACGTATATATAGGCAAATTCTTAAAATGTTAAAGCAGTCTCTTTGGTGTTTTTCCCCGACGTATACATAATCATTATGTTTACCGGTGCGCTGTGGCAAGCTTTATGCATACGCTCGAACGCTGATTAGGCTATGTAGGCATTAAAGGCTCATCTTTATGATTTATATGGCTTATTAATAAACATGAGATCAGTCGACTATCACTTAAAATGAACAACTAATAGTCAACCAGAAAAATCTTTAGTCGAGGGCAGCCCTAGAAATTTAAATGTATATATATATATATATACATATGTAATGTATTAGAATATGAATCTTGTTTCAATCTCAAATAGTCACGTTACAAAAGTAAAATGAGTATTTCATGTTGCCTTTAGAATGTGAATAGAAATACAAGCATGCAAAGACGATCAGGTGAGAACATAAATCTGTGTTGGATAAACTCACTGACACAAAGCACATGCAACAGTAGTCATTCACAAATAGGACAGGAGAACAGGCCTGCACACATCTTCATGACCACTTACATGAAATCAAATCAAGCTTTTTACTAAGGGAAGTTCTGTCTTCAGCTTTTAAACAGTAGTAATCGCCACTATTTTGTTATATAAAAGCTTTACACAGCGCAGTGTGAAGATTAATGAGCGACGTGAGGCATCTGTGGTCAACCTCAGAAACTTCCTGAACCAGCATGTGGAGAAACCCTGAGGTTTGACACCGTTTCCAAATGTGGTTTCACGGCTTACGGCTCTGGGACCAGGCCATTGAGTTTCTCAAATGCATGAAAACCAACAGAGAACGACCAACGCATCCAGCATCTGTTCATAGCTCTTTCATTGTTTTGTCTCTACAAAAAAGCATCTGTAGTCAGATATTTGAATGGGTTAACTCTCTAAAATTGCTCACATTGCTTTGAGAAACAAAGGTAGGCATGTCATATCAGGCATCTCAGTTATTCATGACTCAATATCACAGCCATTTATCCTCAACACTTCTAGAAACCATGTTGAGACATTCCTTTACTCAGTAGCTCTGTTACAACAAAGGTTCTTTTTTTTTTTTTGCACTGATGCCATAGAAGAACCATTTTTGGTTCCCTAATGAACCTTTTGGTGAATGGTTCTTAAAAGAACATTTTTTGTTATCGTGGACAACATTTTAATAATCTAAAGAACCTTTTTCCACTTTAAAGAACCTTTTGTGCAATGTAAAGGTTCCATGGATGTTAGAGGTTCTTCATGGAACCATCAGTGCCAATAAAGAGCCTTTATTTTAGATTTGATATGAATAAATAGTGCTCATAAACAGCTGCTGAGACAGTATTCTCAATTGAAAAAGAGTAGAGGTTTGGATTCTGAAACAGTATTCAATACATCACAAGTTAAACAAGCGGATAGAGTTTCCCCGTAGCATGTTGCTAAGCTAACAACTCTGATAAGCATAAAACGCTACATATATTGTGTAAAATTGTCAATTTTAATTAAGTGGAAAGATAGTGTAGCATTAAACAAAGTATACTATATGTACATTTGGGTGTGTTCACACTCAGAATCACCATGAACTCAAAATCAAACTCGTGTTCACGTCTTTGTAGAATTCGTAATTACAATTTGTAAACAAAATTTTCTGAGAGCCTGAACATTGTAACGCCATGTGGAGAAAAACTACTGCAGTAAAATGTAGTAAAAGCAGTTATTTTGTATTATTTCTGTATAATAACTCCAATGTCTTCACAATGCAAGAATAATCTGAAAATAAACAAAAGACACACAATACAGTTTAATAGCACAGAGTAACTATCAAATGTGTACGTTTATTAAGGCATTTGCATAACGTCTGATAAGTGTTGTTTTGTTTTTGTTTATTGATTACTCAAATTACACCGATTTGTTTTGCCATTATTAGTGTTGTCATAGAAACACATAATTCTGAGGACGTAAACATCTCCGAGTAGGATGTTCATGATTGTCATCTAGTAACTAGGGTAATTACATAAATGCAGCATTTATAAATCAACATTTTGCTTGACTGGGTCTGGATTTTGCCATTTTATAATTTGGCCACAATAAGTAGCAGTTTCTCATACAGTGCTTACTATGAATAATATTAATCCAAAATCTGACTCATGATGCAGTCTGGAATCATAGGGCCTGGTCCCCCAACTGAGTTTGGTTTCTCCCAAGGTTTTTTTCTCCATTTCTGTCACCTGATGGAACTTGGGTTCCTTGCTACTCTCGCCTTAAGCTTGCTCAGTTGGGGACTCTTAATATCAAAGACTTTAGATATAAAAAGACGGTGCACTCATATTACTACTATGAATGGGAGAAAGTGCAAAGTGCAATATGGCAGAATTAATCCAGCATCTTGAGCTAAGTTGATCATAGAGACCATTGGTGGTGTAAGACTGATATTGGACTATCTGGACCGAGAAAGAGCTACTCTTTGAGAAAACAAAGGAAATTAACATTTTAACTCTCTCTTGCAAAATTAGCATCCCCATCCGAGACCCAATCACACTGACTCGATCACACCTCAGCATTGCCTTAATCTACATTTCCCTTGCTTCACCCCCTCTTCCCCCATCTCTTCTCTCTACATGCAGAGATGATCTGAAATTCACCCAAAATCTATATGGTTTAATGTGAACAGTTATCACACAACATTATACATGTTTGGTATCATTTGAAATGTCTCAGTGCGACTGGTACAAAAGTCTCATTCCCACAGAAGTAAACCAGAAGGTAATAAAGTTTTTAAGATTTTAGAGATATTTTGCTCTCTGTAATGGGTGTGTCCACCTTCACTGGGTCTTTCATGCAAATGGACTTCTGTCCCTAAAAAGGTGTAAACTACTCAGTCTGGGACCCTGATTAATGCAAATTCCAATTGTGAAGTCATGTTTCCATTTGAAAGAAGTTTCTGTCTTGGTCTAAATATTTAAAGAGATGTTGCAGGAGGCTCAGGGCTTGATCCTGCAATCAGATCAGCCCATATCCTTCAGACACTCAGCAATGTGCACTTTTTCTAATGTCAGGTATGCATCTTTTACTCTGTTTCTGAGCATTTGATGTTTGTATTGATCATCTTTGAAATGATTATGTAATTGCCATGATACATTTACCTGACTAATAAATTGTCACATTTGATTTTATTCTGACTTACTCTGAAATTATTCGCCTCTGTCTAATGACCAAGACTGATGAGGTTGTGTGTATGAGATCGTATGCCCGGCCGGTGCGAGACTCAAAGCGTTATAGGAATCTGAATGAACGAGTACAATAAAAGTAAAGAGTTAAATAGAATAATGAAATGTCTAGATAAATTATCATATAAATTGTCAATAATCAATTGGCATTCTAACCTAAATTCGAGGTCATAATAAAATGGAGTCAGATAAAAGTAAACTACTTTGCCACACTGAAAAGACCAAACGCGCAAGAAACCTTCCCAGTCCTGTGGGAAACCGTCGTTGGGCCGATTGGGCAGGCCTTACAGTGGCAATGGTCTATGATCTACTTAGGCTTGCAATGCTTTTGGGAAATGCAGCCCTGGTTGCTACAGAAAGAGTCAGTGTTCTGAGACATGCGCTAAGGACTGTACATGCACATTGGCTGGTCCATCCTGAAAAACCTTTTTTGTCATGATTTGAGTGTTTAGAAACAAAATTCATCGGACAGATGTCAGATCTCATTGGTGATTTAAAAAATGAAATTTAATCGTAAGCTTAGTGAAGAGCACTGGAGAATTTGGTGTTTCCCCATTTAAGGAAATAGGACTGAAATAGTTTGGATGACTTGAAGTTGTTGCATAATTGATGAATTTTGCAACACTGACAGTTATTGAACTGAATTGAAACAACATTAAACTGAATTGACCCTTCGCAAAAAGACTCGCCCCCCTTAGTTACTATTGTTCTGTCCGACAAGCCATGGCGCTGTCACGCCACACAGGGTGAAAAATACGTCGCGGAGCAAAGAGGACACTGACAACACGTCGACAGACAAGACAGAGCAGGTTACTTATGATATTAAACAAAGTTCCAGCTTTCAAACTGTGTAATTTTTTAAGAAATTCTAACAATAAAAACCGTTTTGTGGCTCTTTAATGTGTCGTGACAGACTGCTGTAGCGCCTCAGCTCAAGCGGCTCCTGAACCGATCATCTCTTCCAACTAGTTCATTTATAGCATGAAATAAACATGAATGAACATGAGAAAGAATGTTGTTTCAAATGCGGAAAGATGTCAGTACACACCATTTTTCAAGTTCAAGTCCACCGAGGTTAATCTTCTAACTCCTGACTGCTTTGTCGGACAAAATGGCGGATTCGGCGTTGTGATTGGTTAGATCGCTTGTCAATCAAACTCCCAGCGAAGGGTCAATTAAGCTGAATAACAACATTATTGTCTTCTGTAGTGATGCTTATAGCTGAGATGAACTCATTTCATAATTGATGAATTTTACACACTTATTGAACTGAACTGAATCAACATTGAACTGAATTGACCTGAATAACGACAGTATTATCTTCTGTAGAGCTGCTTAGAGCTCCAACATATAATGAAGTTTGCATCAATGATTGCTATTTTCCTGTTTATGATTGTGAAGCTGCTTTGAAACAATCTGTATTGTATAAAGGTGACTTGACTTAGTGTCTTTATTGGATAAGCCTGCTATCAAGGAATTACAGTAAGAGATCAAGTTATTTTGAGAGCTTTAGAGAGAAAAAAATAGAGTATGAATACAAACGCGTGACTAAGAGAGACATGAAGTGATCTAAATGACCCACACCATGTTGTACTGCTGTGAGTAATGGGTGTGTGTTGTGTGTGTGTGAGCAGGCAACCACGCGTGGGGCAAAACCACTCACCATCTGCCCCTCTTTCACCCAGTCCAGCTGAGGATGAACTCAGGACTGGTAGCGAAACCTCACTGAGGGCGTCTGCTGGGGCAACAGTGACATCACTGATCAAACAAATACAAGTGCTTCTCATTTCTAATGTTGATAGGCTCAATGAAGTCAGAGTCTGTTGGACCTACTCATCAGTGTTTGAATAGCTACGTAAATACAGTTTATTCCCTCCATGGTGTTCTAGAACTAAAGCTGTTTGCATATTTGCAATATAAATTACACTGTCATCCGCATATCTAGGCCGAATCTAATCATCTTTGAACTAATCGGAGTCCGAACAGCCCAGAAACCTTGTTTCCTCAATTGCAACATGGATCAATTATCCCACTAAGCCTGGCAGACTACAGCAGCCGCAGAAATCTCATCTGCCTCACATTGATTTGGCCTTTCATATATTTGGCACTGTGTCCTTCTTGGCCCCTCAAAATGCCAGCTATGTGCAATTACTGCTGGAATGCTGAACAAAAGCCGCGCCGTGTCTCTGTGCTGGATTCAGTCTGGCCCCGGCGTAGCTGGAACTAGGTCACCACGTACTGCTGCAGCTGTGAGATGCTACAGAGCTTCGCTGACAGTACTGATGCAGAGCGCAACGGCCATGGCTAGTAGCGAGCAGGGTGGCAGCAGAGTTTGCTAACATGGGTTAAAACAGGCATGGTAGTTACACTAGTTGTTAAACTTAAACTACAAGCGATCTAACATTTTCATCAGTTAATTCAAACAAGCTGTCCTAAATTTTGAGGATAACATGCTCTCGAAAGTCACCACAATTCAGGCTCAGAATAATACAGCAAAGCCACATTTAATAGACATTTTCCTTTTACCTTTAATTCTTCTTCCATGTCTGAAACCTTCTTCTCCAATGCTTCCTTTTCCTACACAAGCAGACAGAATAATTATACTACAATTTTCAAAATACAATAAACAGAATGAAATAAGAGTTTGTATTTTTCAATATTTTTATATTATAAAAACAATCACTTTATATTAGGTGTCATTAACTATCATGTACTTACATTAATAAAAGTTAATTGTTAGGTACAATGTCCTTGTGTTCATGTTGCATTGCAATGTACTGTAGTTATATATTTAAAGGTGGACTCAGTAGTGTTTCAAATACACTGTTTGGAAGTTAGTCGGGCTTATACCAACAACAAACGTCTAACCAATCAGCATTAGGGGCCGTATGACGGTCGAGGAGAGAGAACGAGCAAGAGGGAGATTTGAAAATAAGAAAAAAAAACTGCAGAACGAGAAATGGGACACAATGCAAAAAAGCTCAAAATAATATCACTGGAATGAAGGTTTATGCCTGCATGGGCAAAACGCTTTAGGACCTACGTTTATATTAGAATAGCTTTACAGCACTGGAGAGAGCTAAGTGGGAAGGCCTGAAAACAGATGCAGAGGCAATCCCGCTATTTATGTAAGTACACTGGGTTTTGATTGTCTGGAGCTGCTGTTTGCGACTAACAACGAACACTTTGTATGTACTCTTGTGTACTGTATGTTAATTTTTTGTGCTTCCTTGTCGTTAGTTCATCAACTGTGCTTTATTTTTCGTGAAGCATTTTATTGCACGTCAGCTGTGATAAACAGACATCCACTCGCATTGCGTGTGTAACAGTAGCCAGATAGTGAGAGTTTTGCTGTTAAACCACTGCACACTGACGATAGCTAGAGAATGCGGTTCTTAGCGTCATTGATAGTGCATTCGCTTCACATGCCAGCAGCGATCGTGCCAAGGTTCAAGACCGACTCGGATCAGGGTGATTAGGATTGGAGTGTGAGTTTTGGAGGCGGAGCAATGAAGCGAGGGGTGGGTTTGTTTGGGTTCATTTCAAATATCAACAATGTCCAATAGCGTAGTTCAAGATCTACTTACAGCACCTCTAAGTACTGAGTAATAATAATTAACAACATAGGGTTTAGGTTAGGATTAGGTTTGATTTAGGGTTAGTTGCAAGTAATTATGCACAATTTATTGTAATTACTATAGTAACTACATGTTACTAAAACACTTGAGCTGCTATTGAGGTGAGATACAGGTAAGGTTAGGACAGGTTTGGTGGTATGGGTAGGTTTAAGGGTGAGTGATTACTGTGATTACTGAAATTAATTACATGCAGGCATTTTAAAGGGGACATCGGATGGCAATTTTCCACAAGTTAGGATGATTCTTTAGGGTCTTCATGAAAAGTCTATAACATACTTTGATTAAAATTTCTTAATGGTTGTGAAAAAAAAATTGTTTTACCTTGTCAAAAACAGCTCTGCTCACAGCGAGCCGTTTCGGGGCATGTCCCTTTAAATGATAATGAGCTACTGTTTACCCCAACCCTATCTTCCGTGAGCAGGCTGTAAAACAGACGTGTTTGTTGGTGTTTGTTGGCTTTTATCTGTGCGGTGTAAACTGGCCTTAACTTTAGCTGCATTCATTGTGGAACTTGCTAACTAGCACATTATTAGGAAAGGCGATTTGCAAAGATTCATAAAAACAACCTATAACGTAGTCTACTGGAAGTACTGATCCATCCTTCAGGAACTTTTTAGCAAAACATAAACTTTTTAGCACAGACATAAATGCATATAGGTAGATCCGGGGGCGCATTCCCTTCAAAAACAAAATTAACCCACCGCGTCATCAGCGGCTCAGTTGTCGAGAGTAAAGGACGACTGCTATGTTCATTCTTATATCTTGGGCTGTGTATTGCCAAGAATCTGGCGATACGATACGTATCACGATACAGGGGTTACGATACGATATATTGTGATATTATTTTGATACTGTAAGAAAGCCGATATATTGCGATATTTCTTGTACCAAATGCATAAAACCTTACAAACAACTTTATTTTAATTAATCAATACAGTATAATTTGCATTTATATCACAATCACTATTTTGTGCAATCTAAGGGAAAATAGTAAAGTGACTGCAGGATTATTTATGTGTATATGTTTTAAAGGTTCACAGTATAGCAGTTTTTAATTTTTAAACTATTTAACAACTAGTGCATAGTCCATTTCATGACTGAATGTCAGTTTGTTTTATATTTAATAGGCCTACTGTAAAGCTGCTTGCTTTAAAGCAGTCTAATGTATAAAGTGTTATTTAAATAAACGTGCCTTCACTGAAGTGCTGAACAGAGATGTTGCAAACATATCCACATCGCTATGATCAGATGCTTTCTTTATGCTGTCACTGCTGTCAATTTTTGTTTTGTGTTTATTTTGTTACTGAGAGGAAAACGTGCAGTACATACTACATATTCTAGTGTGGATGGCATCGGGATATTCAATGAGTTTCCCGAGTTTTGGATTATATAACATGGTCTATTTTGCAAACAACTGACTCTTGTCGATGTCCTTAGTGGGTTCTTTATAGTTGAAGCCAAAATGAGTCCACACTTCAGCTCTGTATGCCGCGGAAGCGGAATAATTTTATCGTCTTGTGAGCTGGGTTTGCTAATGCTAACGCTATTGATGCACCTCATGCTTCTCCGGCTATGCGTCAGTTTATGTTCTGAGATAACGCTGACATCTGTTGGGTTTTATACAGTCTGTGGTTTAAACCGAACACAAAGCCACGAATCTTGGATGTAAATAAATAAATATCGATACAGTGTTCTTAAGAATCGATACAGTATCGCCAAACGTAATATTGCGATATTCATCTGTATCGATATTTTCTTACACCCCTACTTATATCCATTAACAAAAGGCCTCAGTTGCTTAGGAGACATTCTTGTCTACACCTGCGTGGCGTCAAAACAATGGCGGACTGTTTACAGCTCACTCAGGGTGGGTCTATGCTAAAACGGCAGTGTTCGTCAAGAGTCGTGGTAGGGACCTGTGCAAATTTACATCACTTTGCCAAGAATCTGTGAATGGCTTGATCTGACAAAGTGCTTATGATTTGTGGGGATTAAAAAATTTGTGAGGATTTTTATCATTATAGGGTGGTTGTGTAGACACACTGCCAACACACATTTATGTCCAAACACCATGTAAAAGTGAATTTTGCATCCGATGTCCCCTTTAAAATACAAGTACAATGTAAAAAAAAACAACAACAAAAAACATGTGCATGTACACAGTAAGTGCATTGTATCAAATTATTAATTTAAATGTGTGTACATAGTAGTTATAGTTAAAGACACTTAATATAAAGTGGGACCAAAAATATTTGTATAATTATATTAAATAATTAAATTAAATTAAATTAAATTAAATTGTTGCTAAAATCAAGAAGTCAAAGCAGAATAAAGAATTTAAAATAGTTTGGAAAGATGGTTTATTGAGGCGTTGTGAGAACTGCATAAAGGAATATCAGTTCAAGATCTTAACACTAAAGAGAACAGGCTGAAATTCCTCAGAAAGTGTCAATAATGATTATATAACGATGATATTTATATATACCCTTTTCTCTGATTCAAATACAGTGGACCTCTCTGATATTCTGTCCTGCCTCTGAAACACATTCACGAAAGATTAATGAGCAAAAGAGAATAACTGCACACAGAAACAAAACTGTAAAGGAACAAAATAAAGGCATTTTAAATACATATTCAGAGTAAAATATTTTAAAAAGCTGAATGTTTTAATAAGCAATTACTGCTGGACCAGAATCTAGATATATATTATTGTCTTTTCACAGATTGTGATTCCTTACAGATGCTGTGAGTTTAAACAAAGCCAGACCCTCTGGAGCCCGACTGGATTCAGAGGGCCAGCATGTGCTATTGTTTTTAATACAGGCCCTTCCTCTTGGCAGATGATGGTCATACTGTATGATTCAAGCCATTGAAAATCTCTCCCCATCTATTGGGATTGTCCTCTCACCTGTGTGACTCTGTCAAGCTGTGAGCGGATTTTGGTGAGCTCCTGTTTGCTGTCGTTCAGTCGAGACTTCAGCTTCTCATTCTCGGCCAGTGCATCCTCATACAGCTGATAAAGTGAAACAAACAAGAAGAGACTAAATTAACATCTCCACTGGGAGCTTCTTTCCTGTCCCTGGTCAACAGAAGACCGCTAATGGTCTGCACTGGATAAACACAGAACGCTATTAACTATTAAAAGGGAACTAAATTCACATTAAGATATATGAACTATTTTGATTTTACTATACTTGGATGTAAGATAAAAGTTAGACAGATACTGTAAGCATTGTGTATGTCATATAACTCCTTTGTCTTTGGGGATAGTATATGTGGAATAATATCTTATATAATGAATGTCAAAAAGAATTTTATTAATCAGAGTTAACCTGACCTTCTTATAGTCCTTGCTGGCAGAGTCGTCATCTATTTTGCTCAAAGAGGCGAGTCTGTTCTCTCGGCGCGTGTAGGTGCTGGTCCGAGATGACAGTCGGTCTGACGGAGACTCCACACCACTGGAGTCTGACCTGCTCATTAATAACAATCAAGTAAGCAATTTTTATGAATTTATCTATCAGTAAATAGAAGCAAATTAAAGAATAATGTTTTTAGACAAGGAATAGAGAAGCTTACCTTGATGCCCGTTCTTGCTACAAAGGGGGGAAAAAAAGAAAGAAAAAAAAGTTAGATTACATTATGCTGAAGTTGCCATTTAACATAAGAAGGTGATAAACCTCATTATACTAACAAAAAAGTACCAGAACATACGTAACACTTTAGGGTCCTATTCTCACTTTTAACTAGTTGCTTATTAGCATGCATATTAGTAGGATATTGGCTGTTTATTAGTAGTTATAAAGCACATATTAATGCCTTATTCTGTATGACCATATACTACATCCCTTAATCCTACCCAATACCTAAACTTAACAACTACCTTACTAACTAGTAATTGGAGCTTAGTACCCTGACCAAGATTTACCTCCCACACAACTCTGAGAATCCACACCAGTTGATTGCCTACCATTCCCAGCAATAAGTTACATCTTGAAAAAGTGCTCACCACCTATTGGTACAAGAGACAGCTTCTAACATCTTGTCCTGTGTTTTTTTATTCTTAGCAGTTATTAGGAGTCTATTGAGGAAAAGTCGTAGTTAATAGTTAGTGAGAATAGTGAGAATTGGACCCTAAATTTAAGTGTGAACAAAATATATTAATTTGTGTTTCGAAGATGAAAGAAAGTATGTTGGGTTTGGAATGAGATGAGGGTGAGTAAATGATAGAACTTGGTTAAACTTTATTTCTATGGTCCACATTAGACATTCTATTAACTATAAGTAACTTTGCAACTACATGTCAACTTACTTTCATTAATTTGCAACTACATGTCAACAAACTCTAATTAATTAGTAGACTGTTCAGATTTGTAGAATAAGATGTATTTGCACAGTTACTTATAGTCAGTAGAATGTCTGTTGGAGGAGCATCAAAATAAAGTGTTAGCAGATATTAAGAAGACAGTCTACTAATACCCTAATGACTGTTAGTTAGTTGTTTTAACTAACCCTTTTCAGTTAACTTTACTTAATGTCCAAGAATTTGTTGAACTTAAAACAATTTAGTAATCTGTACTGTTTGCATGCTATGCCAAGTTAAAATTATTTGATGGTTTGAGTACCATTTTGTCAAGCAAAACAAATAAAAATCAGGCAGGGCAATTCTTAATAGACTTTTCACTTATTTCATCCAATTCTGCAGTTATCTTTCTTTAGTTGTATTTACTCATTTTTTCACAGTGATCTTGAATGTTAAATTATCAATACAACAAAAACTTTTGGTAGAACTAAATGTAAGTTGACCATAAATTATTTCCTAAAATTTTTCTCACCATTTTAGTGATTAGTGTTCCCTTTGGTTGTGCACTTGGAACTTCATTTCTTTTATTACAACTCTCTTCCAATTGATTTCCAAACAGGAAATTATAGTTATTTGTGGTTTCAATGGAAGAGACTTATTAAAGATTCCATTCTTACAAAAGATTGCTTTTAAAAGGTTTAACTTGGCACTAAAATAATAACTAATTTAGATCATGTAGAATTTTGGTTTATTAGATTGTATAGCTAACATATATTTCATAAACACCCTACTATTGTGAAACATAGTTGAGCCAGTGCCTTGCAATCAGCCTTGCTCGAGTCACACATAGACATCGACACTCAGCATGCAAAACACAACAATGGTAACAGTTTTTTTTAAATTAATAAGACCATTGCAATTTTATTTGCTTTCATTGTTGGGGTAATACTGACACAAGACAGCAAATAAAATTGTAAAATAAAGCCACAAACAGTAAAACAAAGCAATCACTTTATTCATGCCGCAATGCACTCTGGGAGTACACTTCCTCAGATCACAGATATAATTAGTTGACAAAACTTAAATAGTTTAAGTAAGATCAACTTGATACAATTAAGTTAAGCTTACTTAATTGAATTAAGGAAACGGGTTTGCACAATTGTATTAGGTAAACTGAACAAATTTGTTTTTACAGTATAGTTTACATTATTATTATTACAAAGTGCACTTTTTAAAAGTGTACTTAATGTGTTAAGAAACAGTAGGGAAAATTTACTCTCTTTCAGTTCACATAAGTGGCCTTTTATTTCAGTAATGCACTGTAAAACCTTGTTGTTAAAAAACACAAAATTATGACAGTAACATGCCATTTTCCATTAAAACAGTAATATACCATAGAAAAAAAATGCATTCTGGGCAATATTTGTTGTTTCATAGAAAATAGCCTACAGGAACATACTGTGAATTAATAGCACTCAAAGTCGACACTCAGAGACTGTGTTCCAAATCCACACTATACCCTCATTCACTATTACCTACATTAGTTCACTAATATAGTCCACTTAACAGAGTGAATGAAAACAAGTGAGTGAATTAAGACACTGATAAACATCTTACAAGCAGAATCACTGAAGGACAGAGAAACAAGAACAGAAAAAAAGAGATCGGCAGAAACACAAAAACTACAACTGTCTTCCAGCCACACTGAGTGTGAAACCAGTTTACAAACCAGTTTGACATTATTTCTTTCATACATGTACAAAAGTTCTTGTTGAGAATTAACAGATATTTAGATGTTGGTGTTTTATTTAGATGTTAATGTTTTATTGAAAATAATAACGTTTGTAGTTATCATTATGGTGATCAGTGTTTGCTTTGTTTGGCTCTTGACCCTGACTCTTTAACATTAGTTTTCTCTGGCTGCTGTGATAGTGTGTTTATAAAGAAGCACATTTGTTATGGAAAAAAAAAAAACGACAAAAAAAACAAGAGAAAGTTTTTGGCTGTTGTGACAATGCCATAGTCGTCTTGGACTTGTCTGATTCACTGATCTCTTTCTGTGTCTAATCTTTGATTTTATGGTTATTTTCATTTTATATATTATATATATATATATTTATTTATATTGAACTCTTGCTGTTGTTTCACAGTGGTGGTAATGTAAAATTTAAGTCTGTTAATAATGTAACACTTTTGATAAGAGATTAAACACCGGGTGAGATCAGTGAATCAAGACACTATATGATGGTTATATCATCATCAATACATAACTATCAGCATTAAATAATCTTTTTTGTCATAACAAATGTGACTTTGCAAAAACACAGTTAAAGCAGCCAGAGAAGAGAAGAGAAAGAGGAGAAAAAAATTCAAGGGCCAAGAGCCCAACTAAAGCAAACACTGGTCTCCATAATGGTGACATCAAATCAAACATTTTCAATTAAACATCAACATCTGAACTTCTGTTAATTCTCAATAAGAACTTCTGTAGATGTATGACAGAAAGAAAGTCAAACTGGTTAGTAATAGGTATAATAAGGTGTAATGGCTGGAAGTCAGTTGTAGTTTCCTGGGTGGAGTTTTGTGGGCCACCATTGTTGAAGAGTAGAGCCTGTGCTTCAGTCCAGGACAAGATTAAGAAACACTGATGTTATGCTGCATGTTGCTTTATTAAACAGGTGGTGACTGTGTAGTTGCTGATCCAGTAAAAATCTATTTATTTATTTATTATTTATTTATTTACATTTTTAGTGGACTGTAGTTGGCCAATTTAAGGCAGTCATTTTCTGCAAATGAAATGAGTTAACTCGAGTTTTATTTTAGTGCATTTAGGGTATTTTTGCTGTAACGTACTGTAAGTGTAAAGTAGATTACAGTTAAGAACTGTATATTTAATAGTATATTACTAGCAACAGTGTTGCCAGTATTGTACCATTAATTTACAGTATATATTATCTGCAAGAACAGAATAAAAAAAAATACTTTTAAATTTGAAGTACACTACAAGTGCACATTTAATACAATTAAGTGCAATTAAGACTTCTTAGTCTGTCAATGGGAGTATGTCATGCAAAAGCCTGGAGCAAAAGTATGATTTCATGCAGTTGCAAACTTGTGCATGTGTGTCTGCATAAAAATGACATTGTCACAAAATGTTTTTTTATTACATCCACTTCCTCTCAGTTGATATCACACCAACTCCAGTTAGCAATGACAGCACAACAGTTCATTTCAGGAGGATTTGTTCTCTAATAAATGTTCTATTGTAATAAATTGTTGCAAATTTTTATAAGATAAAGATTTCTTCCCTACATTTTCCTTGTACAAGCATATAAATCAGTTTGTATTTAATGGGAGCTAATCTTGTGGACAGTAAATCTTCTGAAAGAATATTTAATAGGCTTCCATTTTGGGTACATGTTTGTACGTAGATACATATTGTAAACAACACCATCCAGCATCAGCGTTTGGATGACCTTTCATCCTAACTGAGTATGTGCATAGATGGTAAATGATTCATGTAAAGGTCTGACAGTCCAAGCAGAAACATCCATAACAAAGATGGGAGGCTACAAGCCACTCATAATTTATAGCAGTTAAACTACAGTAAAGCTGCTCGGCGGGTGCAGATTCCACGCGGGTCTGGTAATATGTTCTCTTTGCTTCAGATTTAAGGCTGTTGAGTCCAGAGAGAAATCTAGAGAAGGAAAGGCAGAGAAAGATCCCTCTCTGTTCCTCTGCTAAAGACAGCACATCCTGTTTGGACACTGTGCAGCACACTTGATTATGCATCAGAGAGGAATAACAGTCCACTGTCTCCACTGTCTGAAGGGGACCTCTGAACAACACCAAAAAAGGACATGCAGAATCAGTCACTACAGCCAGACAAGGTTTGGCAGAGAAAAAGAAGAGCTTTTCATGTACTCACAAAACTAATTACAGTAAATGTGATCTGTTAAATGAGATTGTTCTGTGACTACAGGAACTTTGAGACACTTTTCACACTCTCATTAGTTTAATTTGTCCACTAACTATGTCCAGCAGTGTATACGTACACAACCTCACCAGAGAATTGTCATTTTTGTCTTTTTTTCTGACAGTCATGTTCATTCCTGAAAAAGAAGTGTACTTAATTGTATATACATTTTTAATGTACTTGCAGATAATATATTAATAGAATAAAATAAAACACCACATGAACTTAAAGAGAGTTTACTTTCATGACTGTTTTTTAACAAACTTAAGAACACTTTTAAAAAGTGCACTTTGTAGTAATGTCAAATTAAAAATACATTTCAAATCATCATGTTTTAATAAACTTTTGTTGTGCTTTAAAGAGATACACTTACTTTGATGTGTTGACTAACATACTAAAGGACATGTAAATTGCTTGATTATAATAAACTGTACATTTACTCAATTTAAATGTACAAAATTGTAACTTAAGCATTACAAATGTGTAATTAAAAATATATTAAAGTACATGACACCATAAATGTTTGTCAGTACTTTCAGCAGTACACTATATATTTCATTATTAGTAGATTGTCTGCTTAACACCCCTGAGTCGGCTGTCGCGCTGGCGATACCACCTTGCTTGTTTTCTTATTAGCGTGAAAGAGACTCAAAGTACTCAAAGTACATACAATGAAGAGTTATACACCATTCTAATTTGTGAAATGTCTTCTTTTATTTGTGTACACAAAATAAAGTAAACTAACATGATGCATGATCTGTCGTCTCTCTCTGAACGAAGTCCATTCTGATAGTCCTCAGAAAATGAACTGTAACATAGTGAATACTAATCACACAAACATGAGACATATGTCTAAAGAAACATTGAAATGTCAGGTTTTAAATCTTGTAAACCAAATCAAAAACAAATATTCTCTGTTTATGTAATCTGTTTGAAAAGAGAGAGATGTCAGTCTTTCGTGAGTCATCTCATAATCCACTAATGCGGCCACGCCCACGGAGATACTTGCAACAGAGAGTGCTGCATCAGCTTGGAAAAACGCATCAAGCTTAGTCAGTTTCATGTACTTTTCATCGTTTTGAGATGCGGTGAGGAATAATTTTAAAAGGATTTGCCTCAGAGGAAGCGCATGACTGGTTTCAATTAAATTTCGAAGATCAACTTGATCAAGCCGATGATTGTGAATGGTTAGTTTTTTATTCTTAAGTTCTTTATTCTAATCGTGATATAGTGTCTGTGAATATTAAACCGCAAAAAGACTGTTTAAATATGAATCCTGTACGTTTTGTGTGTCTTAGTGTGAATTCATGGGGCAGATCGACGTGCGGTTTTGTTTACTAAATATATTGGCTATTCCCAAACTATATTGCTATACTGAGATGAGTGAAATCGACTGAAATACGTAATAAATACTGAAATAAAATGTGTTAGCAATGTATTAAACTGCACATTAACATTCAAGATCTATAATATAACAAATATAATATATAAAATGCCATAGAGGTAATATGAATGTTTAGACACTTTGCATCACAGAAATACATTATATTTTAAAGTATAATAAAATAGACAAACANCCTGTACGTTTTGTGTGTCTTAGTGTGAATTAATGGGGCAGATCGACGTGCGGTTTTGTTTACTAAATAAATTGGCTATTCCCAAACTATATTGCTATACTGAGATGAGTGAAATCGACTGAAATACGTAATAAATACTGAAATAAAATGTGTTAGCAATGTATTAAACTGCACATTAACATTCAAGCTCCATAATATAACAAATATAATATATAAAATGCCATAGAGGTAATATGAATGTTTAGACACTTTGCATCACAGAAATACATTATATTTTAAAGTATAATAAAATAGACAAACATTATTTTAAATTGTAATAATATTTCACAGTATTGCTGTTTTTTTCTGTATTTTTGATCAAATAAATGCAGGCTTGATGAGCATGAAACTTCTTTCAAAAACATTATAAATAGTAATGCATCCAATCTTTTGACCGGTACTGTAATTTAAAATATAGACCTATATAAAATTTTCTTCACATGATGTGCAATAATAGGTGCATGCATGAGATCACAAAAATCATGTTTTCTGTTAAGAGTGGACATTATATTAACATTAATACAATGGCTGATATGATCCTTTTATCAGCATGCTCACAGAGGGTTTTTTCTTTTATCTCACAAATTTGAGAATTATAGTGACCAGATATTGGCCCACATTGAACTGCATCCATATGATACTGAGATCACTTTTTTTTTTTTCTTTTTTTTTTCAGTGCAGATACACCAAATGCCAGGTAAGTGATGTTCACATATATCTTTGAACAGTATTTATTTACAGGTATAACTGTGTACTCAAAATGTGTCTTTGACTCTCATTTATATAGTTAACTATATTTTAAATAAACTACAAACAAAAAATGATATATTTCTTTTGTCATTGCATTCTTTCTTAGTTGACTAAGTCACATTCCTGACTGAATGGCTCATTATGCGGCTCATTAGGGGCAGGGTTTTAATCTCCTCAGGTGTGAATCACAGCATTATTCATGAAGATTCACGCCTCTTTGCATATAGCCTGTCTAAAGAAAAAGTGTCTTAGAAATTTAAAATCAAAACATTGTTTTATGAGTCCGAGTAGGCAGAATGATTTTTACATCATTGTGAAGCAAAAACTCTAAGCTAAAATATACAGTTCCGAAAAGTCTTGTGAAAAACATTTTAGTATGTGTTTTGAGGCCTTATTTCAGTGACTTTAAAAAAATAAAAAAAACACGCATATACGTAATTCTCTCAAAAATACAAACATGCACATACTTGTTATAAACTATATGTTTATATGCAACTAAAAAAGCACAAATGTCAGGGCATGTCAAAACTACTCAAGCACCCCAAATCAGCCTCAGACTCCAGAGGGTTAATATCTGCTAACACTTATTTTGATGCTTATAACAGACATTATACTGACTAAATTTATTCTACTAATCCGAACCTTAACGCCTAACCCTAACCTAACAGTCTACTACAGTCTACTAATACTCTAATGAGAGTTAGTTGATATTTAGTTGACAAGTTACTTATAGCTAGTAGAATGTCTAAAGTGGACCATCGAAATAAAATGTAACCTTACTTTATGATGGATACTTCATGAATATTGAAATTCTGTAAAACAACAAAATCTAAACAGATAGGACATATGCACTGCAAAAAATGCTGAGAGTTTTCACTGATCATAACTGCATATGCTATTTTCTGGCATGATTCTGTGGTGTTTTTACAGGGAAATAAACAGAAGGATGGGAGCAAGGCCCCGAGCCACTAGAGAGACGGGTCCATCTGAATGTTTACGCAGTATTTCAGAGAAGTCTCTCCTTATGTGGTTATAGCACGCCGACCTGCTCTCCGACCACTGCTCTACACCAGCTTGACCTCCGGTACTGACTTACAATAACTGTTGTAATATGTGGCTGGTTTGTGTTTTACTGGCAATCATTATGATTTCTCAAAGTGAGGCAAGATGTCTTATTCAAGTGTTTACATGTAGCCACAACAAAAAAACTATCTGAAACATTCACAGTGTGTGCTGGTGGTCTTGTTTAGTTCTGTGTGGTCACATCATGTGGGGTAGCTGAAGTCTGCATTTAGTGGATATGTGGTCTTGTTCTTATGTCTGGTCATTCTGGGATCTGAAGTCTTCGTTATGCACAACAACAATTTTTTTGGATTGGCATCCTTTGTTGCTCCAGGAACAACATTCCTATGAAATAACTCTCAGTCTACAATCAGAGAGAAGTGAAAGGTTAATAAGAGTGTTGTTCAAGCCTATAACCCTATCCTTTATCCTCCAAATCCTATCGGTTAATAGGGGTGTTGTTCCGAGAACATGTCCTACTTGGGTAAATCATGTTAAACTGGAGGTTTAAAGACCTCGGGGGGCATCGTTACCCATGGGCACCTGCTGGCCCTGAGCTCACTCTCTGTGTCTACAGAGAGAAAGAGAGTGCACACTTTCACCACAGTAAACCATGTAAGGCAGCGCTGATGCTGCTGCGCACATTCCATCCTGCTAGTAAAAATAACACTCAATCACATTAATGAGAACGGCCTCTTCAACACAAATACAAGCATGCTGAAGAGAACAGACGCTAGCCCACCGTTTCATTGAGATCAAACTCACGTGTCAATTATACAATCACTTTTTGAGGTTCGTCTTGTGTAATCCAAATTGTTTCAATCAATTTTAAAGTCTATTTAAACATTTTTTTGTCTATTACATTAGAATATAGAAAAATAATATGAAGTGACAAATATTGACAGTTCTTATGTTCAATAATTGATCATAATTGCTGTTATTATACAGCATAATTGCTGTTTCTAGCATGTTACATGTTTGGGAACAGTTTTTGAATCTTGACATTGTCATCCTGGAATATGGCCATGATGTGTCTTCCTACATGGTTGTTTAAGAAATGAAAAGCTATACACTCCATCAATTAGGGTTAAAAGAACTGTTCCCAGACATATAACATACTTACCTGTGATGTCCTCTAAAGTTTTTTGTTTGTTATTATTATTATTTATATTCATTATTATTATCTTACTATAACT
>RJVU01071825.1:494630-510234 GCA_003731715.1 Anabarilius grahami
ACGTGTGGCTGTAGTTGAAGAGACACGGCAAACACAGACTTCCACAGGAATGGTGTTTTAATTAATAACACAGGAGATAGCATGCACACATGTAGACAACAACGAGAACGGACCAGGAGTGAAGGAGAACACAGGGTATATATACAGGTGACTAACAAATGGAGCTAAACAAGGTGACGGGATAATCAACAAGACACAGGTGGATCAAATGAACTAATCAACAGAACGGGGAAACTAGGTCACAGGGGGAACATGACATGTAACAATAGTATTATATTAGTATATTAGTAGTATTATATCAGTAATAGTATTATATAATTATATTACACTCTGTAACAATGAGAGAGACATTGCTGTTTACATTTAGTATGGTAAATAAAATATTTATAGTATAGGTATAAAAATATTTTAGAAGGCCTAATGAAATTTGAAGTAAATGAGAAATAATGCAAAGGAAAGTAACTTTTCTGAAATGCATAACATTTCTTGAATGTTAATATGGCCCTCCTATTAGGTGTCAATCACAGAAACGGCCCCCCGCCAATTTGAGTTTGAGACCCCTGCTTTACACTATTTAAGATCCGAGAACAATTTAGTCAATTATCTTACAATGGTTGAATGAGGATTGATTAAGCTGGATTAGTGCATCAGGACAACTGTACCTTCACTGCACATCAAAGGCATGTGAATCTGCGTTCGGTTACAGTGTTCACGCTGCAGGGTTGCTCGATTCTCCATGCATTCAGCACATATGAGCTCTATAACTCATATATACTATGAAGTGACAGACTGAGACTGCTTCATGCAGCTGTGGGCTTCACCCTGATCCCATAACTCCACAAACTGTAACATTTACAGGATCTGGCTCATGCTGAAGTATTTATACGCAACCTCTTTAATCCTCTCTTTCCCCTCATCCCTTCATCCCCCCCTTTGAGAGCCAGCTAGTCCGTCTGCCAGCTTGCAAAATGGAAAATGTGAGCATCACCATACTCAAAAGGAGTATTACAACACACAACTCCAAAAAAAGACATTTCTGGTTTGCAGATCTTTCTTGCTCTCTTTCTCTCCCCACTCCCACCGCACTTTATGCGATAAGCCAGATATAAGAAAAAACAAATCAAGTCATTTGTTTTCAATTGTTTGATGGCTTTATAAGGGCTGGTTTCTTCTGATCTGCTCTGTTTGAGAAACAGTTTATCAGAAAAATAAATAAATAAAATTAATATTAATACTCTTGTTTCAAACCCATGCACTTTCATTAATTATTTATGCAATACAAAAATACATTGAAAAATTAGCTGGTTGCCCTTTTCCATGCAATTACAATGAATGGAAACTTTCAACCTTCGAAAAATGATGCAAATGTTTCATGATTCATTCAGAGGGTGGTTTTGTGATCTGGATCAACCGATTCATTGAAACAATGTATTCAATCTCAAGCTATGTGACTTGAGAAGACTTACACTGAAAACAAAACAAATTGGCTTAATACAGTATGTATATATATATATATATATATATACAGGTGCTGGTCATATAATTAGAATATCATCAAAAAGATTAATTTCACTAATTCCATTCAAAAAGAGAAACTTGTATATTATATTCATTCATTACACACAGACTGATATATTTCAAATGTTTATTTCTTTTAATTTTGATGATTATAACTGACAACTAAGGAAAATCCCAAATTCAGTATCTCAGAAAATTAGAATATTACTTAAGACCAATACAAAGAAAGGATTTTTAGAAATCTTGGCCAACTGAAAAGTATGAACATGAAAAGTATGAGCATGTACAGCACTCAATACTTAGTTGGGGCTCCTTTTGCCTGAATTACTGCAGCAATGCGGCGTGGCATGGAGTCGATCAGTCTGTGGCACTGCTCAGGTGTTATGAGAGCCCAGGTTGCTCTGATAGTGGCCTTCAGCTCTTCTGCATTGTTGGGTCTGGCATATCGCATCTTCCTCTTCACAATACCCCATAGATTTTCTATGGGGTTAAGGTCAGGCGAGTTTGCTGGCCAATTAAGAACAGGGATACCATGGTCCTTAAACCAGGTACTGGTAGCTTTGGCACTGTGTGCAGGTGCCAAGTCCTGTTGGAAAATGAAATCTGCATCTCCATAAAGTTGGTCAGCAGCAGGAAGCATGAAGTGCTCTAAAACTTCCTGGTATACGGCTGCGTTGACCTTGGACCTCAGAAAACACAGTGGACCAACACCAGCAGATGACATGGCACCCCAAACCATCACTGACTGTGGAAACTTTACACTGGACCTCAAGCAACGTGGATTGTGTGCCTCTCCTCTCTTCCTCCAGACTCTGGGACCCTGATTTCCAAAGGAAATGCAAAATTTACTTTCATCAGAGAACATAACTTTGGACCACTCAACAGCAGTCCAGTCCTTTTTGTCTTTAGCCCAGGCGAGACGCTTCTGATGCTCTCTGTTGTTCAAGAGTGGCTTGACACAAGGAATGCGACAGCTGAAACCCATGTCTTGCATACGTCTGTGCGTAGTGGTTCTTGAAGCACTGACTCCAGCTGCAGTCCACTCTTTGTGAATCTCCCCCACATTTTTGAATGGGTTTTGTTTCACAATCTTCTCCAGGGTGCGGTTATCCCTATTGGTTGTACACTTTGTTCTACCACATCTTTTCCTTCCCTTCGCCTCTCTATTAATGTGCTTGGTCTCTTTTGCAATGACCTTTTGTGTCTTGCCCTCCTTGTGCAAGGTGTCAATGGTCGTCTTTTGGACAACTGTCAAGTCAGCAGTCTTCCCCATGATTGTGTAGCCTACAGAACTAGACTGAGAAACCATTTAAAGGCCTTTGCAGGTGTTTTGAGTTAATTAGCTGATTACAGTGTGGCGCCAGGTGTCTTCAATTTTGAACCTTTTCACAATATTCTAATTTTCTGAGATACTGAATTTGGGATTTTCCTTAGTTGTCAGTTATAATCATCAAAATTAAAAGAAATAAACATTTGAAATATATCAGTCTGTGTGTAATGAATGAATATAATATACAAGTTTCACTTTTTGAATGGAATTAGTGAAATAAATCAACTTTTTGATGATATTCTAATTATATGACCAGCACCTGTATATAGCCAATAATGAAAATAGCCCATCCTGTTAGTAGAGGTTATTTACACTAACTCTGCCCACCGCTGTCTGATTGAGCCAGACAATATTACAAAAGAAACCGGTTTGATAACAGGATCAGTGGTATTGGAGAGTAATCCGCCTTTTTTCCATGCCATTCTTTGCCCTATTCCCATCACATATCAGCTTAATATTTATTTTAAATAAAAATTAAGAAAATATTCAAAAGTGAAAATAAAGTGCCTAAAGATTATTTCATAGTGGGAATAAAGTGTTTATAGGGTAGGGTTGGGGGAGGTAATGTCAAGTGCAAGTAATGTCCCAATAAAGAAGCATCCATTTATGAAATTAATAAATATAACCATATACACTGAACATGATATACTGTTTTAAAATGTACTTGTCTGTTTACTTAATTGTAAATTGTCTGTTTAGTTAATTTTCTGTCATGTCTGTATTAGTTCTCATTAGTTGCTATGGTTTCTGATTAGTTAATCTTGTATATATATGTGTATGTGTATATACTCCCTGTTCTGTTTAGTCCTTTGTCGGTTATTGTTTGTGTCAAACATGTTCTGAACCTTCTGAGTTTGTTATTTTGGATTAAAGACCTTGTTTTCATCATCTCCTGCGTTGTGAACTCACAGCCACCAACGTGTGACAAAATAACCAACCTGAGAACCGGAATCTGTTGGGGTATTTTTGTTGAATGCACCGACACGTCGGTCTCTCCCTAACAGCCAATAAGCCAGAGGAAATCACTGAGATCGTCCAGAAACCAGAGCCGGCTAACATCAAAGCTCTGGATCATCCCCTCCCTTGAATCATCATCTTCTTTGCCGGTCCCGTCTAGTTATTTGGATGCTCCAGTCATGTCCGGAGATCTTCTATGGCCAATCTCCTGGATCCGTTGGCGCCACTAGTGTCATCAAGCCCCTTGGCTCTGTCCCCACCGCTCAGTCCGTGTGGCTCATCTTCCTCGCCTCGGGCTTACCCTCCACCAGCTCAGCGTGACGCCGAGTCCCCGGCTGCACCTCTGGCCTCCAGGCCCTCCAGCCCGTCACCCTTGCCTCGGCCCACCACTCCCTCATCGCCTCTGTGGGCCATCTGCCCGGAAACTCTGCTGGGCTCACTAGTCACTCCAGGTCGGCCTCTGCCAGTCGACACCTAACTTCCGCCACCGACTTCCGGGATGCCGGCTGCGCCTACACCCTGCACCCCTACGGCATCATCAGACTCCTCCGTTCCTTCGACCTCCCCGTCGTCCTCACTCGCTCCAGCGTCGCCCGGTCATCCAAGTCCTCGTTGCCACCTCAGTCCCATGAGCCAGTAGTTCAGCGCCAAGCTTCCAGGCCCAGGTCCGCCACCTGCTCTGTTCCGTCGGTTCCTACACCACTCACCATGGTTCCACCTCCGCCGATCGGTCCCCGGGTTCCGTCTGCCCCTTCAGTTAGGACTCCTCCCTGGATCCTCCCACCATCTGGCCACCATGGAGCCTGTGGCCAACTGCCCCGGGGTGCTGTCTGTCACCAGATCCACGCCCTCCACCGAAGCCTCTGCCCTCTTACCGCTTGAACTTTTCGTCTGTCACGGCATGAGGTCGCGCCTTCTGGAGGGGGGAGGGGAGGGCCAATGTCAAGTGTATGTTCTGTTTAGTTAATTTTCTCTCATGTCTGTATAAGTTCTCATTAGTTGCTATGGTTTCTGATTAGTTGATATTCATCCAGCTGTTCCTGTTTAGTTCCCTCATTTATTGTGTATATATACTCCCTGTTCTGTTCAGTCCTTTGTCAGTTATTGTTTGTGTCAATCATGTTCTGAACCTTCTGAGTTTATTTTGGATTAAAGACCTTGTTATCATCATCTCCTGCGTTGTGCACTTTCTACAGCCACCAACGTGTGACAGTACTATAATAAACTGCTAGTAAATTTTTCACATGGTTACAAAGAAATAGCATGTAACATACTGAAATAAACATAAAAACTTGTTTGTTTGTTTGTTTTTTTTTGGGGGGGGGGGGCTGCACCAGTCCTCATTCACTTTCATTACACTAAAAGGGTGACCAGGATATTCTTAAAAAAAAGAAGAAAAAAAAAAGAACTTGTTTGTGTTGCATGTATGAAAAAATACAGGTTTGGAAAACATGAGGCTGAGAAATGATGACACAAATTACATTATTCTTAATGTGAACGATCCCTTTAAAAACAACTGCTTTCACACACCCAGTCAGATGTGTTTGTCCATTTATTACCCTGTATTCTATTGTTTGGGGTAAAAAGTCCTTCATAAACATGGATTAGAAGATCACTGAAAACAAAACACATGTGTTTATTCTTTTGCTCTCCTTAACTTTTGCTCCCAAGGAGACCTCACGCGCACAAGCCTCCCCTCGTCATGGAAACTTCAAGCCCACATGTGCAATTTTGTTGATGGGAAAAAAAGCTATGTTATGATTAGAGGAAACATAAAACGTCATGACCATTTTCTTCAGATAATTTTGTCCTATTATGTGGCGAGTCTCCCGTTATAATCACTAAACATTCAATCTCTGTAACAGTACGCAGACCAGTGTTGGGGAGTAACTGACTCAAAGTATATGATACATTTTGCAGTAGAGTGATAGTAGTTCAGCAGATTTAAATATATTGTTGTTTTTCCAGTAACAACAAGCTAATAATTTTTTTCAACAAGTAGCTTGAACAAATGTTACATTGCTGCTTTCATTTCACATTGTTTGCACACACTAAACCAAATCAATACTTTTGAAACTGCTTCTGTATCAAGAAAATCTTCCTCACATAAAAAAAAAAAAGATCCTAAATGTTTATTTTTAACTAGTTATTTTACTAGTAATTTAGCATATATTGATGTGTAAATGTGAAAAAATAACTTAAAGAGTTGTGTAGGCAGGTAGTCTACTTATTCTATTTTTACGATAATGGGCATTAGTGTGCCGTTTGCTATCATTTTTTTTAATTAAGTTGTTACATGTTTGATAATATTTTGTAATTGTTGTTGATTAATGATAGAATATCTTAATCCTTACAATCTGAATTTAAAGCTATATACAGTTGTACAAATTATTGGTTATATTGCAATTCAAGCAAAACATTTTATTTTGTATTGTATTGGCTTTGATATTGGTATCATTGATAGTACTTGGTATAAAATTAAAAAGACAATAAATAAAGTTGCCCATCCCTTTTCAATTCATTCTGGTTAATCGCTTTGAACTAAACTTTCCTCTATGTAGCATTGGAAAGTCTGATTAATTTTAGTGAATTGCTTAGTTTTTATTCACCTTATGTAAATTAATTGATTAAAAAAAAATATTCACCAATTACAGCCCCAGCAAAGCCTTTTTTTCTCTTTCCTCTTTTTTTTATAGAGGAATATTTAGATAAATCTTGCTGTTTTGACTCAACATTGTGAATTACAGCTTATTGTATTTATTTGCTTTTTACCTGTATTTGGTGTAAATTTATCCAATTAAATTCTAAATTAAATCATTGGACAGTTAAATTTAAAAAGATACTGCCACTTTAAATAGCTTCAGTGTGGTTATAGTAGCTTGTGTAGTGAAGCTAACTACTGTTTTAAAAGAGTAGCTAGACTAGTTTTGTTCAAACACGCAGGTCAGTGGGGAAAAAAATGCAACAAGGCGAGTTTAAAAAAAATTACTGAGTTTTTAAAATGCCTTGTGAATTCACGAGATCTGCAAAAGAGACGAGAAGTGAGCAAAATTAACAAAGATGTCCGTCTAGCATATGTTCACATATAAAAAAAATGGAAAAGCAGCTCAGTGCTATGCAAAAATGTTCTGTGTGAACAGCCCCTAACTAAGAGTAGCTTCAAGCTTGACAAACTACTTTAGTTTCTTCCACAACACTGTTGCAGACAGAGATCAGTGATGTGAAGCAGCATGTACATTTACGTCAAAACTGGACTTTCACACTCAATTGAAGGTTTGCAAAAGCAGTGGATTAATTGCAGTCTGGTTCCCCTTCATTCTGCATTACCTTCCTCTAGACAGAACAGCTGCAGCACCTGCTGATTTTATGGGCATCTTTTCGCTGAAGTAAACACAGTCTCCACAAGTCAACATGGCCTTTATTGGTCTTGTTCACTCACAGACTTTGAGTTTGTTATGGGGTTTTGAAGTGGCAAACAGCAGCCAAAAGTAAAACTGAAATAGCAAGGGGTTCAACAAATGCTGTCTAAGGATCAACTTATTACGCAAGAGAACATCCTGGATTGATCTGGTGAGATTTAAAAACAAAGTCTTATGAAATGCATTATGGTAGCAATTCTCGAACCTGGCATTTGCAAGCCACGTGGAGCCGTTTTTGCACTTTAATTTACTTCAGTATAAACACACTTGTAGTTAAAGCTCAATGACTGTGAAGGACTATCCTGTCCTCTTTACAGATGGTGCATCGTTCCCCGTCACACACAGATATGGGTCTCACATATCATCATTTGACAGAAAAACTGACAGGTTTTTCCTGCTGGAAAATGGAAATTTCATTACAGAGATTTTATTCACATAAGAGATTTATTACAAAATGGTTGTTTTTTTTCCAGGCAAGGTGTTGAAATCTAATAAGGGGAAATATTGGATTATCTGGGTGCAGCATAAGCATATATGCGAGATCAGCTCAGGACGGATTGGGAAAAAATTTCTATTAATGCCTGATAATACAAGACAAACCCTGTTCGCAAACACACACACACACACACACACACGCACACTGGCTCAAAACATTTCCCAGTAATGCCGCAATCTAATGAAGATCAAAGACATTCAGAAATGGTCAATGCATGTTGACAAGAAATGTCAACCAATGACAGCAACATCCTTCAGTGTGACATACATTACTATATGTACTTCATATTGTGTCGTTACTGTGTTTTTGTAGGACACCAGGTTTTTCAGACCACATGGAATATTTGTACTTTTACAAATTTATTTGTTGATTCATTATATGAGCAAACAGAAAAAAATGATTAAAAATTATGAAAAACTTGACAAGAAAGAAGAAAAAACAATAGTGACCAGTTGCAGTACCTAAAATGTGCACGTTTCCATATTTAGTAGTGCAAAAGAAAAGCCTCAGTAATACTACTGCACATTTGTTAGGGATATGAACAGACCCATAACCCTAAATATTAAACTTCAGCATGTAGCTCATTCTGTGCTGAATGATTCCTCAAATCACATCGCTTGTTTAGGAGAAGTGTGCTGTTGCTTTGACTTTATAATCAACCAGTCTTATGATTTTTGTCTAGTGGATGATAAAATAAAATTAATGAAACCCTATTAACCACCCAGAACACCTTAACAACTACCTAGCAAACGTAAAGTAAAACATTGCCACCACCCACAATACCGTAGCAGCGTACACCACTCATACAGTATTTTATAACCAAACCTAACCAAAATTCCTCCTAAAAATGTTATTTTAGTGTTGTCACAGTTGGCTTGCAGCACGAACGATTTGGATGCAGGAGTATACAACAAAAAATAATAGTCGACTAACCGTTAGTCATCGAGAAGAGGCTTAGTCGACTAAAATTTTGTTGCAGGGGAAAAAAATTCCACAGGAAGTGGAAAAGTAACGCAGTCTGTGATGGACAGATTGTTAACAGCTAGTCTTTGTGGTAATTACAGTACATCGGGCAGGACATCCAAACGCTCGCCTATCATTCATCGACCTCAAATATGGCTTATCATCTGAAACATGTAAGTAGTAGCAACTTTACATGGCCGCTTGCTTTAATATTAACCTAAAAAAATGTGGGCTATACAAGTGTTTGTGCAGAGTGTGAAATCGAAATAGTAGGGCGCTTACTGCATGACAGCTATGGAGGCGCCGGTGAGATCACTTGCACTTAAAATACCCTGTCATTTTTGGTCATTCAGATAAGAGTAATAGATCTTTTGAATCTGTGAAAAGTCTTTTATTTGTGTGCACTTACAGTAACAACAAAATGTTGTGCTTTTGTAAAATAATGAAAGCAAACAGTGTGCAATTTCTGCCCTCTCTCTGTGAACCTGAGCACTCCAAAAAAAAAGAAAGAACTGAAACTCCATGTAACTTTCCTCACACACATGAAAAATATATCTATAGAAAGTGAAATTTCTACTTTAAAATTAATCTATTCAAATGGAAATCAAATATTCTCAGGTTATGTAATCCATATGAAACATGCAAATAGGCGCGTCCAACACTGTGGAGATGACGAGTCAACATCGTCGTCTTCAGCATTGCAGCCGAAAATACCGAAAATACTAGTTTATCAATTAATTATTAAAATGTTAAAGCAGTCTTCTTGCTGTTTTCCCCGAAACATTCATAATCATTACTTCTGCCGACGCGCTGTGGCACGGTTTATGTGTGCGCTTAAACGCTGATTAGGCTTTGTAGGTGTTAAAGGGGACCTATTATGCCCTATTTAACAAGATGTAAAATTAGTCTCTGATGTCCCCTGAGTGTGTATGTGAAGTTTTAGCTAAAAATACCCCACCACAGATACATTTTTATAGCATGTTAAAATTGCTACTTTTAGTGGTTGAGCAAAAACGAGCCATTTCAGTGCGGTCCCTTTAAATGCAAATGAGCTGCTGTGCTCGGCCTAAGAGGGCGGAGCTTCACGAGCTGATTCTCCGGTGACAGTATTCAGTCAGGACGCGCTATAATGTCAGAAACTGCGAATATATGCTACATGGAGATAGAACAGGTATAGTTTAGTTTAATTACGGTTATAACTTATATTGTCTTCTTGTTTTTAATCTACTATATTAGTACAGGCCTGTTGTACCATCCGAATGAAGGCCAAAACTATACAGTTGAGATTTATGACATTTATTGTACTTCACACAAAAGATGAAGTGTCCGTTTTCACTCTAGAAAATCACTGTACGAGCTTAATAAAACACTGCAAGTGTGCATTAAAATATTATCCAAAAACTCTCTCTCTCTTTCCCTTGTATTATTATCACCAACATACATAGAGAAGTACACAGAAACACTTGTTATAACAGTAAACAAATATATAAAGACCTTATGCCTTTCGGGTGGTGCTTAATAAACTTTATACCCATAAATAAACTCGGATGAACTGTATTAAAGTGCTCTCACCTTCATTACTGTCGTATCCAGTATCACTCTGGAGTCTTTAAGCTGGATCACAAACAGTTTTTACTTGTATATCCTTGAGTAGCATATTTTTAGCACAGTCTCTGTTTTGTATTCCCTTTGTATTGATATTCGTTCACAAAGCAGTCCGGTGTGAAATGATTCGCGCAGACATAAACGAATTTCGGCAGAACTGAGGGAGCATTTTCCTGAAAAACCAAGTTAATCCAACTCGTTTTCAGCAGCTCAGATTTTAGGAGTAAATGGAGAGAGCTATGTGGATTAATCCATCCAGCTACAGAACACCAAACACAAAACGCTTGGGAGACATTCTCGTCAGTGCAGCAATGGCGGACTCGTTGTAAACAACACGCTCAGGGCGGTTCTATGTTCAAACTTAAGTGTCAGACAACTCTGTGGGCGGGGCCTGTGGCTTTTGTGTCGTCACACTGCCAGGGATCTGGAAACGGCTTGTTCTGAGACACTGCTTATGATTTATGGGGATAAAAAAAAAAGGAGTGGGTGGATTTTTATCACTATAGGGTGGTTGTGTACACACACTGCCAACACACATTTATGTCCAAACACCAGGCAAAAGTGAATTTTGCATAATAGGTCCCCTTTAAAGGCTCTTTATTATGATTTAAATGGCTTATTAATAAACATGCAATTAGCTGACTAATCACTTAAAATGAACGACTACTTGTCGACCAGAAAAATCTTTAGTCGAGAGCAGCCCTAACAATTTTAGTCCATGAAAGGAGGGAGTACTCGATACGCTCGACCTAGGCATCACCGGTGATGGGTGCATATGGGGCACAGAGCTCTGGGAGCGATGTGAGCTAAACCCAAGAAAGGGCTCAAGGGTGAAAGCCTGAGCAAAAACTCTTGCTCCAAGATGAGAACAACCGTCTGAGCTCAGCTCTGTAGGAAGGGAGGCCTCAACAGGAAAAAAATTCCACAGGAGGGGCCTGCAACACTCGACCCCGCGACTTGATAATCAAGGAGCTTCTGGCGGAGAGATTGCTCTAAGCTCGAACTAGATAAAGCTACTACCAAAGCTCTAGAGAGCGGAGACTTCAGAATAGTGCTTTCCACTCACTAAACGAGAGGAAGTCTAACAACTTCCCTGTGGATAACCACAGGGGAGGCTACGGCACCTAGCTAACTGTCAACACCACTAGGGAACTGAAGCTCAGCATATCGCTTCTACTCTAATACCAAGAGGAGTCTCAGCTCAACCTAGGCAAATTGAGGAGGCTGGAAGCCTGGTACTCGCATTAATAGCCTAATGCAGAAGGCGGGCCCTGGCTGGGGACGACTCTCACAATGAGAGGAGGCATACTAGGATCACTAGCTGCCAGTCCTAACCTGGAGAGGCTTTCCTAGGAGTAGCCTACTCCATGCTATGGCATGCTAGAAGGCGGAAAAGTTACAGCAGAACTGCCTCTGTCTAAAAGACATATTCCTAAAGTACTAGCCTAGGCCGGATATCGGGGCAGCCCAAAAAGAAGGGCCGACACACACGCATTCATGACCATCCTGGAGCTCAATGGATCAGAGACTTCAGCCTGACAACTCTAAAGAAAGGAGGCCGGCTCACAACACACAGGTGAACTAACCACTTGGAGCTCAATGGAGAGGTGGCTTCGAACAGAGACTCTCAAACGAGAGGAAGCCAGCTCACTCACCACAGGGTAATGTCAAGGTGGCCCAGAGAGGGCCGACACCTACAGTCATGATCTGGAGCTTGGGAGAGGGGAGGCTTCAGCATATCGCCTTTTACTCTCTCAGTGAGAGGAAACCACTTCACTCGACATAGGGAAGGCATCAAGGGGGCCTAACAAAGGCCATACACCTCAAATCGTGATACTACCTGGAGCTCAGCAGAGCAGTGGCTTCAGCAAAACGACTCTTTTCAACGAGAGGAAGCCAACTCACTCAACCAGAAGGATTATCAGTGCGCCCCCAAAGGCCCTAGCACCTGACATATCAACTATCTGGGGCTCAGATGAGCGGCAGCCTAGAAAACCGACTCTCAAATCGAGAGGAGGCCATGCCATTCACTACAGGTGATATTTCGTTCTGAATGTTACCTGCCCTATAAAAACCTCACAAAGAGAGGAGGCACATAGTAAGGGTGTCACGATAACCTTCCCTAATAATGGGAGCTCCAGGGCCCCAGTTAAACGCTCCAATNAAAAAAAAATTATATATATATATATATATATCTGTAATCTAAAGCATAAAAAAGAATAAACACCCCCTTTATTCCTATCTACAGGGAGCTGAGGTCACTGAATTTATAACAGCTCTCATGAAGGGAGAGGTAACCTAAAAGCTCAACCTGAGACCTTAAAGAGCAGAGGCCTAAATGTAAAAGTGGCCTGCCATACTCTGCAGTCTGAAAGGATGCGCTCACTAACAAGCTCTGTGCCGGACCACAGAAGCATCCCAAATGATGGAAAAAACACATTATCGGTCCAGCCTCAGGCCTGATGTAAAAGCGCCTGTGATGAATAAATGTCCCCTTTTTATTCCTTTCTATAGGGAGCTGAGGACACAGAGCGTAATCAGCTGCCGCGTATGTCCTGCCATAAACGGGCAGGACCAGAGCTTTCAACGTATCTAAGCTCACGCAACCCCTCAACATCTGCATAAATTACATGCTGATGTTGACGAATGCGGGACAAAAATTGATTCTTCCATGCCCTGCGGATATCAGAGTGGAGATCAAAAGGGAAAGGAAGGCTCATATACAGGGGTGCAGATAATAACATGTGACTGGGGTTGTCACGGGAAACACACATAGTGTGAGCAAATAGCATGCGCTCCTCACCCAAACAAACAATGCACAAGTAATGTGTGTGATCCAGTGTGAAAAACTTGAACCAAATCCACACATCACTTGAACGTATAAAGAGCACAGTCTGCTGATATTGAGGATGCAAGAGACAACGCAATTGTATGACAAACAACAAATTGTATGCAAACATGTAAGCTGCACATAAGGCAGTTTTCTTCTATATCTAAATAAAATAAAATTAAGTTTTACTCCAATTCATTGTTGAAATATCATTTATACACATTTATTTAAACATACATTAGGCTAAATAATCAAGACATCACTAACAGGTTAAGTAAAATATAATGAATATATGGGCTAATACAGTGCATATATTAAGCGAAAGAGTTCATTTCTCTGACGAACTAACAAGCTGTGGACACTGATGGCTTTTCTGAGGTAAATGCTAGACATATTGTTTACAAGCTGTTTTATTGACGTCTTTCTGCCGTTGAAACACTGAATAAGTGATAACACCAGATATTATACATTTCAGTAAGTTGTACTGTATCTTTCAACATACCTTCAGATGTTCATTTTGCGATTATTGGTGGTTAATGGTGGTTAGGCTACAATGTTGCACTGTAATGCATTCGGTACACATGTGCACTGTACCGAAACCCCTGTACCGAAACGTTCAGTACAAATATGTTTACCCCTAACTGGAACATAAACCTCACAAGTATCTCTGACATAGTTTTTAAATAGTTCATATTTTAAGTTTTCATTTTAATTTTAGTTAAAGTTTTAGTCATTTTAGTCTATATAGTTTTTTTTATTAATTATTTTTAATTCAGTTGTATTTTTAGTTATTTTAGTACATCAAGTAAAATGAATGAAAATGAGAAATGTTCCTTGGCAGCTATAGTAACTGAAANACCGAAATAAAATAAGTTGAATTTTTAAATATTTTATTTTAGTTGTTTATTTTATTTCAAGTAAAAAAAAAAAAAAATATATATATATATATTCTTTTATAGTTTTATAACCATATAATAACCCTGATATTTACCAACTATATACCATCAACTTAAAAAAAAAAAATGTTTTAGTCTTTTGTCTTTCCTGATAATGCTGCAAACTTTTTATGCTCTGCAATGATTATTAGCAAAGCACTGTGGGACGTGGCCAGAGTAATTTAAAAACTGAGTGAACCGTGACCGCAGAGAATTACTCCCACATCCTGAGTCAGTGTGTACATCACAGACACCGCAGCTCTGCTCATTCACTGATGTCAGCCCTCAATCATAGCACAACAAAACCGTCTTATGAGCTCACAAACATGCTCTGGTGTGATACGAGCACCAAAAGAGGAGTTGAATTTACAACATGATTATAGATTTTTACAAAAGCAACAAAAACTACACAGCCACGACTAGCCTTTTAGTACAAAGTATAACAACATGTTGTTATGCTTTGTACTAAGAGGCTAGTCCTAGCCACTCCCATAGATCAACCAGCTGTCTTTGATGATCCACTAATTACTAATAGTTCAAGAAGACTTGTTTGAACCATTGATGTGTATCCTGAAGAAGGCAGTGTAGCCGAAATGCGTAGATCTACACTTTTAATTGTTTTTAAGGATTTAGCCCAGCTGATTAAAGGCTTTTTACTTTCACCACGTGAGTGCCTTAGATAATTCCGTCCTCAAAATATGATTATGGATTTGCTTGCTAACATATTTAGGACTATTTCATGCAACTTTGTTCCTACTGTATACTGATTTCGCAATAAAAATTGTTTTTGTTTGTTTTAATCCTATAAAGCCTAATGTATAATACTTGATACATGCATTTTCTAAGGCCTCTAAACGATCAAAACTTTACAGAAAAACCTGTTGTACACAACCTACCACATGCCTTCTGTCATCTGATTGATAGCTCACACTTTTTTTTAGCAAGTAAAAGGCCTTTTAGTATAATTGTAAAAATGTCCACCTTCAGATCATGGTACATGTGCCTTTTTTTTATAAAGTAAACGTAAAAGTTAATTTCATATTATTATTAATATTTCAAGATAAATATTTACTGTACTAAAATCTTAGTTTTGCTTGATTATCCATAGATTTTTTTTTTTTTTTTTTAGAAAAATCATATTCAAATGTATCAAATATGATCCATCAGGCTTTTGAGGAAGGTTTATTTGTTCATCTCTCAATCATCATTGTGCATTACATTATATGTATTTTTCCCTCCACAATAAAGAGCTTTGATCAAACTAAGCATTTAAATATCATCTTATTAAGACATATTATTGGGAGATAGAGTGACAACTGATGGCTATATGCAATTTGTAAATAAATACAACATTTCTGTTATACTGCTATAAAGATCTCATTGATTTACATTACAAGCTATCATTTTGACCATATACTGTAAATAAAAAGTGCACCAAATTTCATATTTTTGCTCAGTTTGGGCCTCTGAATAAAAGAGGTGTTTATTCCTCCTCGAGTATGAGCTCCATGTTCTGTTTAAATTTGCTTTTATATTTGGTTAAAATGGTTC
>RJVU01071825.1:523168-544019 GCA_003731715.1 Anabarilius grahami
TACGATCACCCGTTACTTCTGTTACGATCACCCGTTACTTCTGCTACAATCACCTGTTACTTCTGCTGCAATCACCCGTTACTTCTGTTATGATCACCCGTTACTTCTGCTGCGATCACCCGTTACTAGGGATGTAACGATGCATCCGGAACCGGTTGAAAATCGATTAAAATATGTGACGATTCAAGTCGGTTGAGATGCTAAATGAATCGCGATACATTTGGGGGCGGGGGGTTATATGAATGTATAGCTGAGGGGAACTGACTGTGTTCAGAAAAGTTTAGATGGTATTTTCTTTTCATCTTACTTCCATACAATACATTTTAAAGTAGTTTTAGCGCGCAGCGCTGTTTGTTTAGAGCGGTTACCATGGAAGCGCTGTATTGCCGCTGTTCCATAAGCGCCACCTGCTGTCAGACAGGGATTTTCCGTTCTCATGCAGCCTTTCTGCTCTTATGAAGTTTAATGTAGCATAATTTCACAAAGCTAAAGTTAAAAATTATACAATCTAATTTAAATTAAAAACTGCTCAAACAGCATCTTTGTTGGTATTGTGATTAAATATTCAGTGGTTGCCTCTAATTTTAAATGGCTACAGATATTACAGCCTGTAATAGAGCAAATAAACATCTTGTTCATGTACTCATATGAAGAGATTTCTTTTTTTGTATTATTTATTTGATTTAGGATTTGTTTTAAAATTTAAATTGTTGTTATAAAGATATTTCAATTTCACAAAGAAATATCACAAAGATATTTCAATTTCAAAAGACACTTTCTCATTTAAATCTAATTTTGTTAAAAAAATCGTGAGAAAATCGAATCGTGAAACCAGTATCGTGAATCGTTACATCCCTAATGCTGAAAATTCAGCTTTGATCACAGGAATAAATTACATTTTATGTATTTGTTATATGTTACGTTCATGTCTTGTTTAGATTATAGTTTTAGTCATGTTCTGTTTAGTTTTCTAGGTCATGATTTTCTTTGTCACTGTCTTTGCCTGAGTTCTTGTTTGCTACTATGGTTTCTGATCAGTGCACACCTGTTCCCTATTTCTTTGATTCCCTGGCTGTGCCCGAAATCGCCCCATATACCCTTAAATAGGGCACTATTTAATGGGACAGCCATTTCAACTTCTTCTGCTGTGTCAAACAAATAAGGACTTTTTAAGCTCTGCTGCTCTGTGTTTCATGGAAACTTGGCTGAATGAAGGCATTCCGGACAGCGTGTTACATCTGCCGGGCTTCCAGCTGTTCAGAGTGTATTGCGACGCAGAATCAGCGGGGAAATCGTGAGGCTGTGGGACGTGCTTCTACGTCAATGTAAGGTGGAGTACAGATGTAACACCGTTGAAGAAGATGTGCTGTCCTGATCTGGAAGCGCTCTTCATCAACTGTAAGCCTTTCTACTTGCCGCGGGAGTTTTCCTCGTTCATTCTAGTACGTGTGTATATTCCACCGCAAGCACACATGAGCGCTGTGCTACAATAGCTGGCTGATCAGATCACAGACAGAGAGCAACAGCACCTGGACTCTGTTGTAATCATTCTCTGGGACTTTAATAAAGCAAGTCTCTCCCGTGAACTGCCTAAATACTAGGGATGGGCATTTCAAGCAAAAATAGTATTCGATGATCGCTGGGAATTATTCAATTTATAATTTCGAAAATTGCACCCCTCCTCGCATGTATAGGCTACACACGCATAAACAGAGAGAGGGAGAGAGACCATTCACGCTTTCAATCTGTATAACAAACTGTTTAATTCATTAGGGAATAGGCTATCTTAACTCAATCCATTTAATGATTGTAATGTGCTGAAACATATTAATATAATAAACGTAACCGAATGACGGCACTTATTAAAGGATTAGTTCACTTTCAAATAAAATTTTCCTGATAATTTACTCACCCCCATGTCATCCAAGATGTTCATGTCTTTCTTTCTTTAGTCAAAAATAAATTAAGGTTTTTGATCAAAACACTCCAGGATTATTCTCCTTATAGTGGACTTCAATGGCCTCCAAACGGTTGAAGGACAAAATTACAGTTTTAGTGCAGCTTCAAAGGGCTTTAAACGATACCAGACGAGAAATTAAGGGTCTTATCTAGCGAAACGATCGGTCATTTTCGAAAAAAAATACAACTGTATATGCTTTATAAACACAAACGATCGCCTTGCACGTGCTTCCGCTTTCCGTATTCTTCAAAAAGCTTACGCTGTATGTCCTACGCTTTCCCTATTCTACTTAAGGAAAAAAACGGAACTGGCACCGCGTTCGTTCCGTAACGAAGAATACGGAAAGTATGGTCGATTACCATAAAACTGCTCGTTAGGCAATAGCATTTCCACTTCATACATTTCATACATTGAATGTATTTCCATTTAAAAAATGAGCATGAACGTAATAAAAAATATAAAAAAAAATAAATAAATAAAAACATTGATTGATTCATCCATGAGTAGGCTATCACCTCAAGCCATAATTATTTTAGGCTAGGCTTTAATGCGTTAAAACATATTGTGAACAGCTTGAATGTAGACTAAAAACTAATGGCACTAATGTGAACATTAGTTTGAACTTCTGTCTTCATAACAATTACCTATCATGTTTTTATTCAAAAAGATTACCATGTCCACATGTTCGGGATGAAGACGGGAGCATAATCTGTTCACGATTAGTCCGGCCACAGAGAACACCCTCTCTGATGGCACAGATGTCGCGGGCACGCACAAGGTAAAGCCCCGGGTACCGTGCACCGTCCACATGACGTAATTTTCGTCATGCGGAGGACTCGCGGCTGGCCGCACACCCCGTCCGCGCGCAGCCCAAATTTCGAGACCGCGCGGACGGTGCGCGTGCAACAGCGCATGCGCAAGCAGGAAAGAAGAGTCGGTAACACTTTATTTTAAGGGTCCAGAATAATGCATTAGTTAAGCATTAATTAATGATTAACTTGTTCACAATTAAGCATTAGTTAAGAATGAACACACTAGTAATTAATGATTAACTTTACATTGTAAGGGTCAGAATTATGCATTAGTTAAGCATAAATAAACTAGTAATTAATGATTTACTTGTTCACAATTATGCATTAGTTAAGAATGGACACAATAGTAATTAATGATTAACTGAATGTACAGTAAATGCCTTTTAGTCATTATCTACAACTTAATAAACCATATATTATTTTTGTGTAGTGATGTAATTATATTTATGTGCCATTCTATTAAGTTAACTAAACAATAAACTAGTAACTATGCTTAATTACTGATGATTTTGCAGTTATAAATTGCTAAAATAGTGTAATAAAGATAATTTGACCCCCAAAGTGAAATGTATGTCCACATTAATTATGGCACTTATTGGGTGATATTCAAGATTATTGAGCAGAATAAGCCAATAATTAAGGCAAAACTACCATTAATACAGTACTAATAAAGGCAATTTGACCCCCTATTCTAAAGTGAAAGCTAAATCCTCATTAATTATGGCACTTATTGAGTGATATTCAACGTTGAGGAGAATAAGCCAATAATTAAGGCAAAACTACCATTAATACAGTACTAATAAAGGCAATTTGACACCTATTCTAAAGTGTATACTAAATACACGGCCCTTACTAAAACAATTATTAATACATAACTTTTACAGACACAAAACAATTTTTTTGTATGTTTGGATAAAGGGTGAAAGATACAACATGGACGTATTGGCAACATTTAAACGTAAGAATATTACGCTTTTAGCTACCGCCAAAATACTTAAAAGATTTACTAATCTTTTATATAATAAAGATATCTGTATAATTTCCCTTTTACCGTTTTATAGATAAATGTTTTATCCCTAAACTCAAACATAACCATTTTATAGAGAATATAAAATGAACGTAATGGATATTAATATTTAGAAAAATGACAATTTTAGTAACACTATTGCATTAAAAGAATGTTTTTAGTGACCTAAATCCACTCAAACCTCTAAACCTACCCATAACCATTTCTTAAAAATATGTAGAATAGTAGAAAAGTAGAAAAACATAACAGACAGAAAAGTGTAACTTAATCACAATAATTTCTTTATTAAGAAAATGTCAAAAGCGATACCAATAGTAGTCCGAATGATGATGTGTTGCAGTTGCAGTCCTCTCTGGTGATATATAATCGTTTTGTATCAGGTACAGAGCAGAATTTAAGTTATTAATCCACGAAAATGGTATTCCACTTCACTTTACGGCATGTCGCAATCTGTGACGAAGCAGGCGAGAGCCAATGAGCGTTGACATCACTGCCGTAAAACGTGTCATGTCAAGCTTTTTGAGGCGGCAATTTTTGAATTCATAACGATTGCTGGATTTGTTTACGGTTGCTGTTGAGGATGGAGATGAAGATCGGTGTATAAAGAATTCAATTTGGATCTGTTCCTCGCAGTTGTATGGATTATAAAGATGTGGATTAAAGCGGATTAAATTGACGTCTTTTGTGAATTTATGTTGAGTTTCGGTATATTTTCTAGTCCTGTGTCTGAGAAAACACCTTTTGTGTCCCACGGCGAACAAAATAAGTATTACACGATAAATAATGGTTAGATGATTACAGAAATGTTATTCATTTTAAGGTTTTAAAGTGTAGTTTTGTTTAACGTAATTCTTTGAAACGAGTTTGCAGTGAAAGTCACGAACAGCAAACTGTTTTTACATTTAATCATTTTTAGTGCTGTCAATATTGTACGTTTCAGCGTATGAAAAACGTAATTAAATGTGTTGTAGAACCACACTTGGCGTAAAAATACATTCTCGTGCGATCACGCTGCAGAATAATTAATAACAAATAGTGTAAATAAGAAGTAATTAAGCATAGTTACTAGTTTATTGTTCAGTTAACTTAATAGAATGGCACAGAAATATAATTACATCACTACACAACAATAATATATGGTTTATTAAGTTGTAGTTAATAGTTAATGACTAAAAGGCATTTACTGTACATTCAGTTAATCATTAATTACTAGGTTATTTTTGTTTATTTATAACATAAATGTGTATTTTTCAAATATTTAATAAATTGTAAGTAATGGCTAATATGCCCTACTATATGTTAAATTAATCATTATCCACTATTGTCCATTCTTAACTAATGCATAATTGTGAACAAGTAAAACATTAATTACTAGTTTATTTAAGCTTAACTAATGCATAATTCTGACCCTTACAATGTAAAGTTAATCATTAATTACTAGTGTGTTCATTCTTAACTAATGCTTAATTGTGAACAAGTTCATCATTAATTAATGCTTAACTAATGCATTATTCTGGACCCTTAAAATAAAGAGTCCACTAGGTGGCAATACGCACAGTACTGAGCACAATGTGCAGTCGTCGAAGAAGAGTGTGTAAAGAACGATTCAAAAATAAGACGAGTAAACACAAAAGCATGCCGTCTCCATCGTTTTTGATTCCTGTTCTCTTGGTGTATCTTCTGAACTATGTTGCAATGGTGGCTGCACTATTTTTCTTTTCCGATCCTGCCTAGCGAATGTCCGGTTGTCTGGTAATAGTATAGAAAAAAATGCACTGCGCATGTGTCGAACTCGGTCATCCGCGCGCATCCTTGGTTTAGTATACTTTGAAAGACGTGCGGACGCGGAAAGTGAAGTATACCCGGGGCTTAAGCCTTTGCTAATTTGGACAGTCGTTGTCATTTGTGGTCGTTGGTTTTCCACCAGTCCATGGAGTTGATGTGGATGGGTGGGCACATGTCCTGGCAGTACTGATTTAGTTCGGTTGTGTCTGAGATTTGTACGTTATAGTGCTCACCAAACAGGACTGCGATTGCAGATGCAGACGGCGAATCACTTTGGCTTTTTGGCCAACAGTTGCGTTTCATCAGATTCTACTGTTAGGCCTATCTGGCTTTCACAGCGCGTTTAACTTCCTCAGTTGCGAACCTCAGGTGTTTGTGTCTAGGATCCAGGAAGGATGCAATGTATGCAACCTTGCAAGCGCTGCTGACATCTGCAGGTGCAAGTCACTGCTCCAGTGACGTAGACACTGTTTACTTGAACTGAGAGACTTTGGGAGACTCTCCTGGGATTTCTTTGAGGTGTTTTGACAGAAGGGTTGCTGTCACTGGGTTATGGATGTTCCGGATTCTCTACACAAGGCAGTGGTGGCACATTTAAGTGAGTGAAGCACTGGTAAGAGTTCCTCCATAACTCCCCAGCTATCATCAGTCAGTTCAAGGGTTTGTGCATCTGATACTTTAGTGAAAGCTCTGTCTGATAAGACAGAAGATACTGTCCATCTTTGCTCTAGTAAGCACTCGGACATGTCATGAATATAATTCCACCTAGTTCGGCAGTACTGCACTAATTTGTGCTCAGGCAAGTTCTGCAGTTGCTGCTTTTGTTTCAGCGCTTGTGTCACAGTTGTGCTGTGATGGAAATGAGAAACAAGAAACTGGCAGATGCAACTACGTGATTTATGTGTTGAAGCTTGAAACCGTCATTTGTAGCGAGTTGGAGTGTGTGTGCAAAACAAGGCTGAGACTCCCACTCTAACCATTCAGTGTTTGCAAGCACCATGTTACTCGCATTGTCATGCCAAATGCAGTTATTTTTCTGCTTAGTCCCCAGTGGTCCATAGCAGTGGAAAGGGTATTTGCCAGATTTTAGGCAGTATGATGCTATGGCATGGCTTTGGTCTGCAGAACAGCACTGTGAATTTCCCAATTAACTATATAATGACAGGTGACCGTGATGTATGATTCGGTTGTAAGTGCTGTCCATGAATCTGTTGTCAGTGCCATTTTTTTTTCAACACTCGCTAACTGACTGCGCAGCTCCCTTACATTATCATCAAAAGTTTCTCCAGTCTGGCAGTGATCGTTTTTCTATACGGGGCAGTAAATTCTGGGTCTACAAACTCCATAAGGTTTCTAAAACCCTCTCCTTCTACAAAGCTGATCGGAAGCATATCATTAGCGATCATCTTAGTGATGAGGGCCGTTGTTTGCTCTGCCCGTCTAGCATCCAACTTGATTGATCTGATAATGAAACTAGCCACTGATTGTTGCTGACCTGTGGATGGACCTGCTGGGTGCTTAGCCCTCAGATGACTGTGCATTAGGGGTGTAACGGTACACAAAAAATGACGGTTCGGTACGTACCTCGGTTTTGAAGTCATAGTTCGATACGGGTTCGGTACAGCATGAGAAAACAAAACAATTTTTTCTCTTTTTTTTTTTTTTATTAAACTGTTTTACTGAACAAACTGTGTCTCTGTCTTTAAATTTATTCAATTATAATTAATTTTCTTAAGGAGAAAAAAATCTAAACTGCTGTAAACTATTAGGGAGCCCTATTAAAGGTTACAATTAACAACAGAGCCCAAATAATTAAGTTTAGTTGCTATTTATTTTTAGACAATCATCAACACTCAAAAAAAAAATAAAAAAATGCATGTATTGTAATTACACAAGGCAGTTTTTGCATTAATTTATGTTTCTCCAATTCGTTGTTGAAATATAATCATTAACACAGTGGCTGTCATAACTTGTTTTCATGACGGATTTATTTAGGCCTTACATTAACTAACAGATGAAGTAAAATATAATTAATATATAGGCTAATATAGTGTATTTATCTAGCAAAACAGTTAATTTTTCTAGCGTACTAAAGCTGTGGACACTGGCTTTTCTGAGGTAAATGTAATAGTGACTACTATGTGACATATTGTTTACAAATTGTTTTACTGACATCTTTCCATGGTTGTAACACTAAGTTGTACTGTATCTTTCAACATACCTTCATGTTCATTCTGTAGTGAAGAGGAAGGGATGATCGTGTTCACTCGTGCTCCGCGCTGCTGTTTGTCACGTCACATCAAAAAGCGCCAAAACGCCATTTTGAATTTCGTGATAAAATGGACAAAGTTTGAAAGATGGCAATTTGTTTCTTAACGAAAGTAACAAAACACAGAGCTTATTGCGATTATTGGTGGTTAATGCTGGTTAAAAAAATAGATTAGGCTAAAAAGCGCTCCCCTTCTGGGAGTGTGGATCGCCTGTATTCGTCGTCACACTGCATGAACCGAACCGTGACGTCCGTACCGTGATACATGTACCGTTACACCCCTACTGTGCATTGTAGTGGTTGACCTATGATAAGCAAGCTTCGCATGGTAGAGTTTGCACTGCACTTCTTTTTCATTAATTTTATTATAAGAACTCCACACAGAACTCTTATTTTAAGTAGGGCTGCACGATTAATCGCATGAGATTGTCACGCGCATTTCGTCAGTAAAGCCGGTTCCCTGATTACCGCTAAATCGCCATCACCTGCTTTCAAATGGAGCGGCATTTAATAGACAGAGCCGTAGATCACTGACAAGCCACGCAATATCGCGTTCATTATCGAAGGCGATTCATCTGCGATATGAACGCGATATTGCGTGGCTTGTCAGTGATCTACGGCTCTGTCTATTAAATGCCGCTCCATTTGAAAGCAGGTGATGGCGATTTAGCGGTAATCAGGGAACCGGCTTTACTGACGAAATGCGCGTGACAATCGCATGCAATTAATCGTGCAGCCCTAGTCCCAAGTTACCGAAAGTAGTGCGTGTGAGACAATGTGTTGTTCTTCTGTTGTCTGAGAGTTGATTGACAGCTTTTACGTGTTTTTGGCAGCGCGCGCCACCCGCTGGTTACATGAACGCTTCACCACCACATCAGCACCGAAAAGCGGATATTTTTTAGACGACAATCGCACAGCCTATTCGATACTCTATAATTATATCAACTAATTGCGTATTCGAAAATCGTGACTCATCCCTACTAAATACAGACAGCACATTACATGTCCCACCAAAGACAGTAATATGCACCACTATAAAGGATGCATATCACTCTGTCCCACAGGCAGCTTTGGGGCTCTCTGATCACTGTTTGGTTTATCTTATACCGACCTACAGGCAGAAACTGAAATCAGCTAAACCTGTAATAAGGACTGTTGGACTATTGAAGCAGAGCAGGATTTGCAAGCCTGCTTCGAGTGCACTGATTGGAGTGTTTTTGAGGCTGTAACATCATATATCAGTTAGGGTTGGGTGATGTCTACCAAATTGCCATCAGATGATGTCTACAGTGAAACATCACGATGGGCGATGACATTGCGCATCTCCAAGAAACAATGAATCTGCGTTTTGAACGACTGAATGAATGACGCACACATTAAGACTTGCCACCTGCCACCTACTGGTGGATTTATTTTCATATTAACACTTTACATAGACTGTTTCTATTTAAAATATCAAACTTTAAAGTTGAATTTTTCATATTTCTAAATTCAAAAAATTATATTTAAAACATTCATACAACGTTATTTACCCATGATGTAAATGTCTAAATACCACTTCAGATGGAGCTTCTGTGCCACTTCTGCAGTGCAAAGATGATTTTTATTTTTATTTTTTTTTTATGATTTCATTTGATTGGTAATAGTCTGATTGGGCCTTATTGTTCTAACTGGATTTGTTTACATTAACATTTAAAAACTAATTTTCTATTTAAATTGACAAAATATAATGCATACATTTAATAAGATTAGAAATAATTGCTCTTATAATGGTAAAAATGCCCCTGGAAATTAGTTTAAAGAGGCAGATATCACTGTAATGGTAAAGTTAATGTCTGTTATTGATCAGAAAGTGCTCAAATTTTTGAGTGTGCTCCCAAATCTTTTTTAGTAGGAGCACAAGTGCTCCTTAAGAAAAACGTTAGCGTAGAGCCCTGCCTCCAGCTACCCAACTCTCACCCCCTCCGGCACTTCGGGTCTGCGAAGAGGATGTGTGTCGCATCTTCCGGAAACAGAAGAAAAGCACCAGGCCCAGACGGTGTTTCACCAGTCTGTCTAAAAACCTGTGCTGTCCAACTGGCCCCATGGCCTCGTCTTGGGCATGCTCCAGCAAAATCTCCTATCGCAGATATCTCGCCGTCCACTTTCATCAGATCCCTGCACTTCAAGCATGGGTGTTATCAGTCTAAATGCTTGTGTACTGTGTAGTCAGGCCCCGACCTCAGTCTGGGCCTCTCCTTGCGCAGCTGATCGCGGGGCCCTCAAACGACCGCCCCCAAGCTGTTGGCTTGCAGAGCGACTTCCGTTCTGTGCTTGTAGCATGCCGTTTTGGGATTAAGTTCCCCATAGCGTCAGATAAAACTCACGCAATGCGAGTGAAACGTATCGAAAAGGAATGTTTATGGTTACTCACTTAACCCTGGTTCCCTGAGATAACGGGAACGAGCATTGTGTAGCTGGCCGTGCTACTACACTGCACACTACACATTAATATGAGTATTTCTAAACGAAATGAATCAATATTTCAAAGAAACCGGTTGAAAACGGGTATAATGTGCATTGCTATAACTATAGCCCTCACATTCTCACAATAAGAAAACTATGTCTGTAAAAACACATGGTTTTAGGAAAGCTGATTTGTTCAGTATTTCAGCACCATGTAGAAAGGGTGGTGTAGCGTGTTATTGCTAGCTAAACAACATGTCATGGCTTCATGGAGGTTAAATAAAGAAACACAGCACTTACAATGTAAAACTGAGGAGAAGTGTATGTTAAAGCACAGCAGGAGACATCAGGGCTGCATGGAAAAAATGAAAGGATACACATGCAAGTGTGGAAATGTTTCTAGCAGAAAGTAAACTTCCATTGCTCTCTGCTGGGGTCACAAAGAGGCCATTACACCATAAAAAAACACACACACACACACACAGAGAGAAGCACTTACACAGACTTTGTGCCATCTCTTCCTAGAATCATACAGAGACAGATCCATTATAACACACTAACCAAATATAGACACAATCACAACTGAATACTATGAATACAAACAAACTCAGCTGTGTCTACATACAAACATAAAACACACACTCACTCAGACACTGAAGTCCACACACACACAGTGTTCACACTGTAGCTGGTCTGTCAGATCATTTAGCTCTTTTATGAGAAGAGGCAGAGTTTTGGCTAAGCACAGCATCTTTCTGGGTCTTTCCCAAGATCTCAGCATACATATCATAATATTCCAACTCAGACCTTAGTCTAGCCTTGCCTTTCAGCTTGTGCCTTTTTATAATTCTAAATAACAATCATACAAGTGTCAATTCTAAATAACAATCATACAAGTGTCAATGTCTTATTATGGAGCAAAAACAAATTATGAAACTGAGAAAAGTTTAACTGGCATAAATCATTTTTACAGTCATATTATGACTTTGTGTGACATTTAAGATTTAAGTTCAGCTTTAAGCTAATGTAATATAATATTATGTGGTTTGCTGAAGGCATGTTTTAAGATTGGAATAACTCAAACTAATTAAAATAGCTTGATAATGGCACACACTTTGATAGTGTTACATTGAAACATGTTCTATCAAGCTGGCAATGAACACTGCTGCCTATAAAACACATAAATAGATGCACTAAACATCCACACACACATTTACGCACCAGCTCAAGAGTAACCATCCCTTAACAGTCAACAGTAATATGACTACAACTCAGTTTACATTGATGTGGCATGCGACGAGTATCAGTGTTAATTATCAGCGTACATATATAGGCCGCAGCTGCACAGAAACTTTCTCCGATTACACACCGGCTTCCCCAGAGTGATTCAGCGCTTCAAATAAGAGGAGAGGCAGCTGACGGAATAAAAGAGGGATTCACTGTACCTTTCTAAGGATAAGTTCACTGCCACATATAGGTTTTGTCTTTGGTCTCTCTCTCTCCCCCACCTATTTTGTTGCCTTATACGTCTTATACTCCTCTTATAGTGCTAAAGGCTTAGAGAAGTAGGAATATAGCGGGAACCGAGGCTGGAGACGAGTAGTTTTGCCCTACATGGTATGGAATGTCAGGATACATCACACACTCTTCAGCGGTACATTAAGAGCAGACAGAAAGATAGCTTCTTTAAGCTCAACTCTGCTTGATAGATCAGGAAAAAAATCATCCTGCTAAAAATATGTAAAGGGGAATATTGTGCAAATTTAAGTATAATAGATTGCTTCATAACAAAATATTTCTACTAGGCTTAACATTTCATACTATTTATACTACACAGAACTATGCAGCAGCACCATCTTGTGGTGTGAAAGCACAATAACCATGTAATACCCGAACTACACAGTAAAATCCCCAGAGTTAAATCGACTCTGCTTAGAGTACATATGGTCCCTCTCTATATAGTGTTAAAGCCTTAGATGAAATCAACTGAAAAGACATTAAATTGCTCAAGATCTGATTAAACAACTCCACAAACAGCATTACCAGCTTCACTTATTACTAATCAGATTGACTTTATTTGTGTCAGGTGTCTACAGAAGTTCTTATAGAAAATTAACAGAGGTTTAGATGTTGATGTTTTATTGGCCAAAAAATGATGCCACCATCATGGTGGTCAGTGTTTGCTTTAGTCGGGCTCTTGACCCTTTTATGTTTTTTAAAATAATATGCTTTTAAGCATCTGCAATAGTGTTTCACAGCAAACACTTACATATCGCTGAAGCAAAAGATTGAAGGAGCAGACCAGTTTGAAAAGCCATTTTAAATAAACATCACAAAGAGGTCTCTCAATCTCTTTCTTTGGTTTTATTGACTGAAATTTGGATATTAGAGAATTGTTTAAAAAAAAATAATAATAATAATAATTTTTTTAAATGCCACCGTAATGATTCAGTGCTGAAAATGAACAACTACCGCTCTGGGTTAGCCATGTTTACTTATCATAAAATCCTCAACAGTGGTGACAATAATTATTTATACTGCAGTGCATGATGGGGGTTTTGCACTATGGTGATACCCAGAATGTATTGCAGCGTTTTTTTTAATCACCATTGTTGAGATGCATATGCTGATTATTTTTTATTTTTTTTCTCTCTACCAATAAAACATCTAACCTCTGTTAATTCTCAATAAGGACTTCTGTAGACATGTGAAAATAAAGTCAGTCTGGTTAGTAATAAGTGAAGCTGGTAATGCTGTTTGTGGGGTTGTTTAATCAGATCTTGAGAGATTTAATGTCTTGTATCTTCAGTTGATTTCATCTAAGGCTGTGGCTGAAGTCAGTTTTTGTTATTGTTTCTCTTTTCTTCAGTGATTCTGCTTGTTAACAGCAGGTGTTCATCACTAATGCTCAATCACTTAAATTAATCACTTAATTATCTCATTAACTTTAACTCTGCTTCAGTGTTACTTTAACACTATTTAGAGAGGGGCCATATGTACTCTGAGCAGAGTTGATGTAACTCTGGGGATTTTGCTGTGTAGTTAAACTTTGTCCATCAGCAGGTGATTTTATAGTTTTTGTTTTTGCTCCAAACACACGATCGGCAACCGGATGGATTTTTGGTCCGGAAGCCTGTTCCATAAGCGCCACCTACTGTACAAGAGTGATTTTGCATTTTCATTCAGTCTGCTGTTGGTTTTGTGCAGGTATGTTTTATGTAGCATAATTTCACAAAGCTAAAGTCAGACCATTCTGTTTCTTCTTTAAATCTGGAAATTATGCAATCTAATTTAAATAATTTTGATTCAAAAACAAATGCTCATGTAACATCTTTGTTTGAATCGTGATTAAAATGCAGTTGTTGCCTCTAATTTCAAATGGCTACTGCTATTTTTTGTTGTTGTTGTTTAAGGCCAGTTTGGGCTGCAATAGAGCAAATAAAAAAACAATAAATTTGCCTAATCAAAGAGAAAAAAAAAATCGATAATCAGAATCAGCCATGAAAAAAATCATGCATCCCTAAAATTTGAATGAAAACTGTATAGAGCAAAATGTAGAATTTTTGCCTTTAAAATTGTCACAGTAAACAACAAATTAGTAATCGAGTCTTTGACATCAACATCCTTGTGTTTCTCACATGAGCAATGTATAAACAGATATATAGATATATAAATGCATGTTTGAACAACAGCAATGAGTAATACTAGAGAGGCACACACATGATAATGGTACCTCAGTGAGTAGGCTGGTCAGGTCAGCACTGAGATCACGGTCTTCAGTCAGCTGCTGTGTCAGAGATGCATCATAGGAACCATAAAGGATGTTGTCATTTTCATCTGTCCATTCAGACTCTATACTCAGAGAAAACAGCAGAAAACAGAGAAAACACGATATAGTAGTATGATGATGATGATGCATATAAAGTATTACACACTTTCCCAGATAAGGTGTAGTACCTATCGAGGTGCTCTGACTCTTCAGACTGGGAGTGAAACCACATGCTCCCTTAACTGATGCGATGAAAAAGGAAGGACTGTCAGGTTTGGTTCCTGGTCTTCTTTTCCAGTTTCCTTGCTTGGAGAATTAATCAATAAATAAATGAATCAATAAAATACTACCACAATAAATTAATGAATCCAAACACAACCACAGCAGTATCAAAACATGTAGAGTCTGGTTCCTGAATTGATCACCCTTGTGAAAAATAAGTACACTTTAACATACTTTTAAAAATATATATATATAATATATATTTTAAAAGTAAGAAATAATATACTTTAACAGAATATACTTGCATATATATTAAATGCAATTAGTTGAACTTCATCATTATTTGTAATTTCATAATAACTTCTATTGTCTTTGAAATATGGTTAAAGTGTACTGCTGAATGTACTGACAAGTGACAACTTATCATTTATGGTAAACTAAAATATACTTTAATATAATTTATTTTGTAAGTCATGTATTTAAATATATTTGTAATTGTAAATGATGAAGATGCAGTTTAGTTCATTTAAAATATAATAATCTTTAAATGTAATATTGAACAACACACTACATTTAAAATTCAAATTATAGTCTGACTCTCTAAACATTAGGCCACAACTGCCCACAATGCATGTTATAATCAAGTAGCCCATGTTTTAGTATGTTTATTAACATATCCAAAATAAGTGTAGTTCTTTAAAGCATAAACAATATTATTAAAACAATTATTTTAAAGTAAAACTTTTAATTTGACATTATTACAAAATGCACTTTTTAAAAGAGTACTTAAGAGTGTTAAGAAACATAGTTATGAAAGAACTCTAATTAAGTAAACTTACTGTAAGTGGTCTTTTATTTCATTTATAATATATAATCTGCAAATACATATTTTCTGCACAGGGCAGGCAATGAATAATTCAGTGATTCCTCCTACCTGTTTTGAACAATCAAAGACAAGCTGATTGATACAAAAATTGAAAAGTATTATATTATTTCTTAATTTAATAAGTGCCTTGGCCTCCCATGTTTTTTTTGTTTGTTTTGTTTTTTTCAAGAAAAACTGAAAAGCATTTTGCATCTAATACACTGACATTCATACATTGACTTGTGTGTCCAAACACTGTTGTGGTTATTAAATATGATTTTAGTCTTTTTAGTATTGATTTGATAAATTTCATTATTTATCTGCCGTTGTTTTTTCGGGAGGAAATTTTATGTTGTTCTGCTTATGTTCACCTTATCAAGGTGTTCACAGTGGTGCTCCTCAGACTGCTGTTCCTGCCTCAGGGATGGGCTGGTTTCTGTCGTGTCTTCAGGAAGTCTTTTCTGGACACTCGTTCCCTCTGTGGATCTGCACACCTCACCTGTTTGTATGTCCAGTTTTGACGGGCTGAAGGTTCTTTTTGCCTCCATCAACTCTGAGAGGGTAACTCCCTAAAAATAAGACTATTAAAACTGAGAAAATTGATCTGAAACAGGTGTACACCAGTCACGACTATGATTCTGACTGATCAAACACCGCAACACTGAACAGTCAATTTTATTGATGTTGTCAACATAGTTCAACTAGAAAATTGGCGCCATCTTGCGATTCATAGTAGTTACTGACTGTGGTAAAAATGGCGGTTAAAAGCACAGGACTCTCATCGAAGATTTTTTTTGCCAGTTAGCCCATATGAAAAATACCTTGGATTGCAAATTAATAATATTTATATTAAAATTTTAACATTGTTGCAGTGTTCATCTTGCTGCTAGGCAATTGTTTTCTGTTTGTTTGTTTGTTTTTTACATTGTAATGGATAGAGAAAGCTTTAATTTAAGCGCTGCACTGGGGTCATTTCCTGGATTATTTTGTGGTAATGACCAGATGACTGTGTACATTAACCCCTTACATGACATATTTTTAGAGAATATGCAATCCAGTGTAATGAAAGCATAAAGAAGTGTCATATTCTGCCCCATGTAGGTTTTGTGAGGACAACAGTGTATATACATCATAGTATGAACATACCTGTGTAGCTCTTCGAGTCTGTCTGGCCTGCCGTGATTTGGCCTTCCTCTGAGACTCTGCTTCCTCATCCTTCACTGGGATCATGTGTGTCCTGAGACAGGATACATGAAGGACAAAAACAGTTCCAAGATAAGAATATATGTATATCTCTCTAAGATACACTGATTTTTGGCCATAAGAATTCATGGATTATTTGTTTTTAAATTAACTGCATTTAGAATTTCTATCCTTTACACTTTGTAATTGCAAACAGGAAAATCAGTTTGATTAAAAATTAGATATGAGGTCAGCAGGTATACTGTCAAATCAAACATGGGATCAGTAATTTTTTCTTTTTCTTTTCTTTTTTTTTTTTTCCAAGAAATTATTTTTACAAAATCATATTAAAATGATCAAAAATGACAGTAAAGACAATTATAATATTACGAAAGATTTATATTTCAAATAAATGATGTCTGTTTGAACTTTCTGTTCACCAAAGAATGCTGAAAAAATTTTTCCACAAAAATATGAAGCAGCACAGCTGTTTTCAACATTGATAATCAGAAATGTTTCTGAAGGATCATGTGACACTGAAGACTGGAGTAATGATGCTGAAAATTCAGATTTGATCACAGGAATAAATTACATTTTAAAATATATTACAGAAACTGTATTTTAAATTATAATATTTCACAATATTTCTGTTTTTACTGTATTTTTGATCAAATAAATGCAGCATTGGTGAGCAGAAGACAGACTTCAAAAACATTAAACTCTTACCAACCCCAAACTTTTGAAAGGTAGTGCATGTACTGTTCCATACAAACACCCATGCATAGTCTTTTAGGATGAATCTCACAAAAACACGAGGTCATAAGGTCATAAATATGAAACTATTCTTTGCATAAGCCTACGTAAGCCTTTCAGAGAGACTTTTTGCATTGTGCCAATATTTCATGACTTAAACGTATTTTATCTTTTAATAACTTTTCTTTAAGGAAATATCATTTCTTATTTCTTTCTTGTGATTTTGGGGTGAAATATGACCCGGACATGTTCTCGACAGGATTTATCATACCTGCAAACTAGTTGCTTTTCGGCGAAATTCGCCGTTTTGAATCAAAATATGTCATTTATGTGAATCGTGTAGATCCGAAGAGTTTGTAGCGCTTCAGTTCAAACAGAGGCAGAGCGCACGTGAACCGATCATCTCTTCCGCTTTACAACACGAAATAAACATGAATGGATGTAGGATGAATGAATACCGAAGGTATTAGTTTACATGTTAAAATCATGAACTTCTTCTATTGGGGTAGGATGCCCCCAGACCCCCCTACTACAATTTACTTTGTAAACGTCACCTTTTTCACCACTTTGGAGTTTGCAGGTATGATTTGTGAGATTCACCCAGTGATGTCTGTGCTCTGTACAGATTGTTTCATGCTGAACAAGAAGATCAATATCTATAAGTATAGAATTTCCCCAATGAAAGCACTAGTGGCCAGACGACATGCTGTCCCAAAGAGATGAGTAAGCACTAATGGCAAAATCAGACCACTTAGCACTCTGCATGTTCCCCACCCTTCCCATCCAGTGTTATTGATCGACATGTGGCCATGAGTCTCAACCAGAGAATCAAATCAGAGCATCATTTTGATTTCATTAAAACAATGTACCTGCCATCTGCTCATTCTCCAAACACATGATGATTATAACCTACATCTAATTATAAATTACATTAAAAAAAAAAGACATGCATTTCTGAAAACACACTTCAATTTTAGTACATATTTTTGAGTATACTAAAAATTTGTTTTTCAAACTGCAATAATTTTTCATGTTATGGCCTGATATTTTATATAATAATTTAAATAATAATAAATAATAAAATTAATTATATATAGTAAATAGTAATATGTATTATAATAATAATAAATATTCCCCAGTATCATTGAAGATATTGTATATTGTCACCGATATATTCACACCCTTAAAATAATTATAAATTTATAATGCAAGTAGATTAACATTCATGCAAAATTGACTGTTCAAACTGGTCACATGCAAAGAGAACATAAAATAATGGAGTGATGCATATTTTTAATATTATGAATAACAAGTCCCTCAGAATACCACAAGTCTTCATAAGTTACAAGAGGCTTCATATGTTTTACGACTTAAACTCAGATCGGAGAAGTAAAAACATGCTGCTAAACGAAAGTGTCCTTTTGTACTCCTGGTACAAAAGACAATAGTGATTCCTCAAGGCCACTGATCACACAGTGAACAGCAGCGAGCCGGTCCGACAGAACATCACAGCAGCAGCAGGGATGCTTCAGATCCCTTGATGGAAGGGCATGCAGCTGTTTGAGGGAGACAAGGCAGATGAGAGATTAGGCTGAATACTGTACCTGAGCAGACAGTCTTGCATCGTCCTATCTGACACTACGAGACTCGTGCTGATGTCGGTGGAGGAAAGACTGCAGCGATTATGAGAAGAAGGGATAGAGGGAGAGATGGATGGACAGAGAGGGAGGGAGAGACAGGACACCGGATAGAGTGACTTTCAAGGGAGGAGATTAAATAGCAGTAGGACAGAACAGACTGTAACTGACACAGAAAGATACAAGTACACAGACGAGTGACATGATGCTCATTTTGTTCGGTTCCAAGTTATTCAAATACATTAACTGTGTGTGTGTGCACGTTTTTGTGATTTATGAGGACACAAATAACATGGGTATTACACTGGTATTATGACGTAAACATGAAATATGAGGACATTTCATGAGTCCTCATATTTAAAATAGGTTTAAAAACATACTAAACAATGTTTTATTAAAAATGTAAAAATGCAGAATGTTTTCTGTGATGGGTAGGTTTAGGGGTAGGGGTAGTGTTGGGGATAGAATGTACAGTTTTAACATTCTTATATATATATATATATATATATATATACACAGTATCTCACAGAAGTGAGTACACCCCCCTTTTGTAAATGTTTTATTATATCTTTTCATGTGACAACACTGAAGAAATTACACTTTGCTACAATGTAAAGTAGTTAGTACAGCTTGTATAACAGTGTAAATTTGCTGTCCCCTCAAAATAACTCAACACACAGCCATTAATGTCTAAACCGCTGGCCACAAAAGTGAGTACACCCCTACGTGAAAATGTCCAAATTGGGCCCAAAGTGTCAATATTTTGTGTGGCCACCATTATTTTCCAGCACTGCCTTAACCCTCTTGGGCATGGAGTTCACCAGAGCTTCACAGGTTGCCACTGGAGTCCTCTTTCACTCCTCCATGACAACATCACAGAGCTGGTGGATGTTAGAGACCTTTCACTCCTCCACCTTCCGTTTGAGGATGCCCCACAGATGCTCAATAGGATTTAGGTCTGGAGACATGCTTGGCCAGTCCATCACCTTTACCCTCAGCTTCTTTAGCAAGGCAGTAGTCATCTAGTCATCTTGGAGGTGTGTTTGGGGTCGTTATCATGTTTGAATACTGCCCTGCGGCTTCAGTATGTTACAGTATGTAGCAAAGTTCAATGTAAGGAAGGAAGAGGACAGGGTTGGCTTGACTACTGACTGCTTTTATTAAGGATTTTCACCAAAGAAAACAGGTGTGCAAACAGGCACAAAACGATCAGAAAATAATATAACAACTTCTCCAAGAGTCTCCAAAAGTCCAAGCATGGGTAGCAGTCAGTAGTCCTTCTCTTTCTCAGCCACTCCTGTTTCTCCTGGCGTTATATACTCTCTCCACGCCAATTACTGGAACAAGAAACAGGTGTTCGTCATTTGCATTTAACCCACTCACTCACCGTTTGTCTCCCGACTCTCTCTCCCGCTGCAGACTTCGCTGAACCACGCCCCCCTCGCCACACAGTACATGTTGGCATTCATGGTTCCCTCAATGAACTGTAGCTCCCCAGTGCCGGCAGCACTCATGCAGCCCCAGACCATGACACTCCCACCACCATGCTTGACTGTAGGCAAGACACACTTGTCTTTGTACTCCCCCTTCAACCTCTGCAGCAATGCTGGCAGCATTCATACGTCTATTTCCCAAACACAACCTCTGGATATGACGCTGAGCACGAGCACTCATCTTCTTTGGTCGACCATGGCGAGGCCTGTTCTGAGTGGAACCTGTCCTGTTAAACTGCTGTATGGTCTTGGCCACCGTGCTGCAGCTCAGTTTCAGGGTCTTGGCAATCTTCTTATAGCCTACGCCATCTTTATGTAGAGCAACAATTCTTTTTTTCAGATCCTCAGAGAGTTCTTTGCCATGAGGTGCCATGTTGAACTTCCAGTGACCAGTATGAGAGAGTGAGAGCGATAACACCAAATTTAACACACCTGCTCCCCATTCACACCTGAGACCTTGTAACACTTAAGAGCCACATGACACCGGGGAGAGAAAATGGCTAATTGGGCCAAATTCGGACATTTTCACTTAGGGGTGTACTCACTTTTGTGGCCAGCGGTTTAAACATTAATGGCTGTGTGTTGAGTTATTTTGAGGGGACAGCAAATTTACACTGTTATACAAGCTGTAC
>RJVU01071825.1:544024-564747 GCA_003731715.1 Anabarilius grahami
TATATGGGTAGGTTTAGGTATAGTGTAGGGAAGGGCCATACTATAGTGACTTTTAAGATTTTGGCAAACTTTCTTAGACTGTATATGATTTTTAAGATGTTGTCTTTGTGGGGTCCGACTAAAGGACTCCACAATGTCGTAAATTGCTCATCTTACTATCTTAGTGGGGACATTTGGACCCCACAAAGTAGTATAGTATAAACAAGGAGATGTGTGTGTGTGTGTGCTTGTGTGCTTGTTTTCATGATTTATGAGGACACAAATTTGTATAATGACATGGGTATTATACTGGTATTATCACGTAAACATGAAATATAAGGACATTTCATGAGTCCTCATATTTAAAATAGCTTTAAAAACATACATAACAATGCTTTATTAAAAATGAAGACGGTTTTCTGTGATGGGTAGGTTTAGGGGTAGGGGTAGTGTAGGGGGATAGAATGTACAGTTTGTACAGTATAGAAACCATTACGCCTATGGAATGTCCTCACTAAGATAGCAAAACAAACCTGTGTGTGTGTTGAGAAAAAAAGAAAAGGTTTCACTTTTTGGCCATAGGTAGTTTAAGTCTTTTGCATTTGAAAACATTTTTGAAAATAATTATTGCATTTCAAGGATTATACAAGGTGTAAGGAAAATATGGTATTACTTTTTATTTGATGGTTACATGTTTTTAGTCTATTTTAAACTTTTTTTTTTTTTTGCCATGTTATACAGTCATATTTTTAATTTTTTTGTTTTACTTTTATTCAAACTTTGTAGACACAGAGTAGATACATGCTGTATCTTGATTAAAGCACAGGAACATGCAGTGAGGTATGTTGACCAGTAGAGGACAGCATTGTCCTCTCCACACACAAAATTGTTGGTAACGTGGCCTTGTGGAAAGATTTGGCTGGTTATTTTAATCCTCACTACCCAGTTAACCAAAATATGTTCTAAGAACATTTTGCTAACGTTCCCATTAAGTTTAGAAAACATTATTTTTGAATGTTCTCTGAATGTTCAAATGTCCAGTTTATTAAATGTTTTGTAAAAAAATTTTCTTGGTTATACAAACGTGAAGAGAACATTAAATGTTATAATTTTTCAAACATTATGGACGTTACTTTTGAATGTTCTTTAATTTTTCTGAAACAAGTAGTAACATTAAAAATGAACACCCAACTGAAATGTTTCAGGAAAAAAAGTTCCTTGAATGATGTATAAAAAATGCTTTTGTTCTGACATTTTGAAAATATTATTAAAAACCAGACGATCGATAGATAGATAGATAGATAGATAGATAGATAGATAGATAGATAGATAGATAGATAGATAGATAGATAGATAGATAGATAGATAGATAGATTGATTGATTGATTGATTGATTGATTGATTGATTTTCATTCATTCATTCATTCATTCATTCATTCATTCTCCGTTGCACCGGGGCTGGATCACTCGATTGCTGAATGTACTTCTCATTTCAGCAAGCATGTCATTGAGGGGGTGTGAGGTGATGGTCATGGACAACACTGAAACATGGAAGTAAAGGAATTTGAATGCAGCCAAAATGGCTTGTCATGTGACCTCAACATGGCAACTACATCGTGATCACATCCCATGTAAAATGAAACAGCATGGATGATGAAACTCTTTTCCTTTTTATTTTATATTGAGGAGGAATACAGGTTACAATATACTACATTATCATTCAAAAGTTTGTGATCAGATATATGTATATACTTTTATTCAACAAGGAAGCATGAAATTGATCAAAAGTGACAGTAAAGATGTTTACATTGTTACAAAAGATTTCTATTAGAGATGCACCGATTGCAATTTTCTTGTGAGACCTGCCTATACCGATTTTTAGCAATTCCAATTTTCTTTCAAATAAAAAATATGTAAAAAGTAATAAAATAACAAATAAACAAATTTCAAACAACAGCACAAATAAACGCAATAGAATAAAGAGAGATATGAAATAAACATGCTTTAAGTTTTTCAGGTGGGTTTACAATATATTGAGGTAAGAAATACTACAGAAATTAAAGTAGTATCAAATGTAAAATAACACTGGATAGTCTTCATTGTAAAAAAAATAAAAATTAATACAGATTAATGCTTACAATTAGTTACAAAAGTTATTCAGTCAAGAGCAGAAAGTGATTTTCTTTGTCTTTTGTTCTTTGATTAACATGACAGACAGCAGGAGGAATATGAGACTGCTGTCAATTTAAGAGTTTATGCACGGATCCAAAATATTGTTACACAACTTTCTCAAAATACTGTTACACAACACAACATTCTTATTCTCAAATAATTCAATTCCAAAACTGACTGTTTAACTAAATACTCGCCAAGACAGGCATTTTGACATAATTTTGTGTGTTTGACCGTTTAAGCGCAGTAAACCAGTCATTTTGGTACTTGCGACTCACAAGCTGCTTGAGACTCAGAGGCAGTTTATGTGTACGCCACTTATATAGATCACCCCCTAAACCTCACTCCCATCCGGGGTCACGGCACCAATGTAACTCTTTCAGTTCTTCTTGCCCTGCTTAGAGCGAGATTCGAACCAGCGCTTCTGGCATGGAAGGCAGGTGCACTAACAAGGAAGATTTCACGCCTGTGATTCAGTTAGAGGCCAAAAAGAAGTGTAGCGCAGATATAATTTCATTGCCTGCTGAGCTTTACACACCGTCAACACTCAACACGAGAGGCCTACACATGAACTGACCCAGAATTGAAGCGCAAGATCTAAATGCAGAGCTCGACAATAAGGACTTCCCGATGGTCAAAAGTTGACGGAACTGTCAATGTCCCGATCGGGCCAGTGCTGCATCGTTTAACATTTGCACGTGTTTTTAAGCTTTGCCCGTGTGCACATTGGCGCAAGAAGATGCGAAAGAGAGATCGATTCAGTACTCAGACACTGTGTGAGAAGTTTTGTGTGCGCACACATTCAGAAAGCCGTGTCTGACAGCACACAGATACTTCATAAATACAATGAATTCATTTCTCTTTCACTTCTTCTTGTGCTTGAACGAACAATTTTACACAAAATGATGTCAACATGCCTGTCTTGGCGAGTATCTTAAAGATAGTCGGTTATGTCTTTAATGAATGTAAACAGGCGAAGAGACAAATCATGTGTACAATACAGTGTTGTCAAAAGTACCGGTACTTCGGTACCAAGTCGGTACTGAAATTTTGAAAGTGTGATGATACCCGCATTTCTGTAGTACCGGTAGTACCGAGAATCCGGGTATATTCGGTACCCACTGATAGGGCTGTTGGCAGTATTTACGTGAATATGACACGAGTGAAGCACAAAGCTTTGTTTACAGAAGAAACAATAGGTTAGCAATTAAATGTGACTTCGCAGCCATGGAAACATTTTGGTTCATGCCGAATGAGAGATACGCGAGTCCATACGTTTAAGCTTTGTATTCAGTTTTGCGAATAGCGATCTGGTCACCTGATTAGCAGAGAATTTAACAATATTCCATTAGTTATTCCACTAAACATGGAATCTCTGTCTTTTCCCAAATCTTCACTCACGTAGGGGATTATAAACGTTTCTTTCGTTCGCATTTAGGCCTATTATATTTCACATTCTTTACTGTGAAAAAACAGTAGAAAAAACACAGTAGGACAGAAACCTTTTTGCTTGCTCGTCAATTTCTATTTAACACAGTTTGTGATTGTTATTAGACTTTATAAGGCACGTCAAGTTTATTTATATAGCGCGTTTCACAAACGCTGGTGATTTTTACTTTCGCTTTGTCTGACAGCGCAAAATCAAACATAGCCTGTCAGTTGCTTGTAACATCAGGACATATCATGAAGATATTATTAAAGAGAAATGGTCTTTTTCCTGCTCGTGTTATCCCTCTCAAAGCGCAGAGCGTTAGGCTATATCGAAGACTATAGAAGAACGGGACTTTGGCTATATGACGCATCTTTGTGTGGCAATAAAAAAGAATGCTTTTTGAAATAATATTTAACTTTCTTATTATTTAGGTTACCATTATTTACCGATATTTATTTCATAGTTTTACAGGCTGTAGTGTGTTGCTTCTCTGACGGAATAGCTAAAATAAACACGCACGTCTGTTACCCCTGTTGAAAAAACCAGCATATGCTGGTAAGGTAGGTTTTGAAGCTGGTATGCTGGTTTGAGCTGGTTTATGCTGGTCATATGCTGGTCCAGGACCAGCTTAGGACTAGCATGGACCAGTTTAGAACCAGCACCTGACCAGCTAAATAGGCTATATAAAATAGTAAAATAGTTCCAATAGATTTTTCTGTGGTACCGAAATTGTCTTAAAGTGACAGCAGCCTAATATTCCAGCTGCTGTTTGTGTTTTTAATGTTACTGTTACTTTAGTTAAGGAGTTGAGGAGTTTTATCTATTTAATTTAGATTTATCTGTATTTAATTTATACAGTGAAGGCTATGCAGTGTTATTTTACATTTGATTACTTTATTCAATTTCTGTACTCTAATCTGTATCTAACTACTGTTAGATCTACCTGAAAAGCACTGTTTATTTAAAAAAAAATTATCTTTGTTTTATTGTGTTTACAGTATTTGTGCTATTGCTTGTAGTTTGATTATTTGTTATTTTATCACAGACTTACTTGTTCTTGCATTCCATGTAAAATAAAAATTACCAGCCAATGGCGACTCAAGCTTCAGTGTGTCTATAGAGGGTTGTTATTTGATATTCCATGAATTCTGCAAAAAAAAAAAACTTGTTTCTGACCCTTGTCAATTTCATTTTCTTTTTCTCAGTCATAAGAAAATTAATGTTTGTATCACTATCCCAAGAATGCATAAAAGGGGGTCAAATTGACCCCTATTCATTTCATATGGAATTTTTATTCAACACAGTATTTATGGATACATTTGTCAATAATATATAAATACATATATATATATATAATGCATATGTATAAAATGAGCCAAGAATTTACCTTAGACACCAATGACAGTATTATTTATACACTCACAGACATCAACATTCAGCATCTGAAACAAAACAATGGCATTGGGTGAGTTTTATACTTCTCAATAACATTTCAATTTCCATAAATCAACAATTACAGAAAAAGCAGTTATTTAAACCACTTTAATGCAGTCATTTGTCTATTAAAACAGACATGTTGATTTGCTTTATCAATGCAATGTTTTCTGAAAACACCTGCAATTGTTGAAAAAGAAGCAACTCAACAAAAATCAAGGGTCAAGAGTCCAACTGAAGCAAACACCGATCTCCATGCTGATGACCTCAAACGAAACTGTCAATAAGACATCAACATCTAAACCTCTGTAAATTCTCAGTAAGAACTTCTGTAGACGTGACAGAAATAAAGCAAGTCTTCTTAGGAATAAGTGAAGCTGATAATGCTGTTTGTGGAGTTGTTTAATCAGATCTTGAGAGATTTAATGTCTTATCTTCAGTTCATCTAAGGCTGTGGCTGAAGAAAGTTGTAGTTTGTGTTTTTATTTCTCTTTCTTTCAGTGCTTGTTCACAGCAGGTGTTTGAATGAGTGGAAGAATGTTTGAGAAACATCTAACCTTTAAATAACATTCTGTTAACATCAAGGAAACTGGACAATTTTATGTTCTTGGAATGTTACAAATCAACGTTCCTAGAATGTTGAATTTGAAATTAATATTAGGTTGAAAGAACGTTTGAGGAACATCATACCTTATAAAAAACATTCCTCTAACATCAGGAAAACTGGAAATGTTTTAAGTTCCCAGAACCAACATTGACTATTTAGAGAACGTTCTTATAACAAATTTCTGTTAGCTGGGTAGCAATGCGTTAACAGACCACACAGAACATGTTAGTTATAGAATAGCAGCACCCCAGAACACCCTAGCACCCTACAAATATTTTACTTTTATGATCTCATTGGCAGGTGAAAGTCCAGACTTCAAGTTCTCTCCAATTGTAAATTGACTAGAGATTAATAATTGATATGTTAAAATGTTGTTGTTTTAGCCAGGCATGTCCGTGTGTGTGTGTGCGTGTCTTCCTTTGGACTTGTAGAGGTCAAGGATCAGTGCTTGAGGTGGAAATAAGTACTCACCATTTTTCATTCTCCTCATCAGGGTTGTGAGCAAGCAGGAGACCCATGGGTTTGCAGAAGAGGTGGTCATAAAACAACATGACACCAAGAGGAAGTCCACGTTAGCCGTGCTGAAAGATGACAGTGTTTGCGAGACTGCGATGTTAATGGTTTCTGGGAGTTGACGAGGGGTGCGGGGACAACGTAGAGATTTCCCCTCTTAGTCCCACATTACCACCCCATTAACCTCTGACCCCATGTTGCCGAGAGCAGAGGAGGGCTGCAGCGGAGAGGTTCAGTGGAGGGCAGAGCGAGCTAGATGAGAGGAAAGAAGAGGCCAAGCTTGTGCCCCTGGCCTCAGAGAAAGAGAAAGTGGGGAGTGTGCCCTGTGACCTCGCGCACACACACATGGTCTGCATTTGGATGTCTGCGGGTGGCACGGAGCTAGCACTAATCTGAAACAGCCTCTGTTATAAACAGGATGTTGGAGAGTGGACAAGAGAGAGGGAGAGAGAGAAAGTAGAAAGAAGGTGAGCGGGAGGAAGAGGCTGTCCTGATAAAGGTATCGGTTTGGTCTGAGGAGATCCGTCTTACAGTTCTCCTGTAACAGCATCAGTCTGTCCATCTGTCTCTATTAGTGTTTTCACTCTCTGTGTAATATAACTATGGAAGCCTGTTTCCGTCTCAGAGTAAAAAGTAATTAAAAAGGTGACTAACTTTAAATCTCACAACTGAGTCTTTTTAACAACTGTGACTTTATTTTTCGTAATTGTGACATTTTTATCTCTGAATATGATATCTCAGAATTTCGACTTTATTTCTCAAAATTGACATTTACATCTCGCAATGTGACTTTTTGGGCATACACCCGGCGCAATGCGGCGCCGGGCGCAACACAAGTGCTTTTTGCTAGTTTCAGCCGGGCGCAGTTATCATTTTCATGTCCTGCGCCACGTTGTTTAAATAGCAAATGCATTGTGCCCATTTGTGCGCCCATGGGCGTGCTGGTCTGAAAACTAGGTTTGTTCAGGCGCGTTGTTGGCGCGTTATTATTTTGAGGCAACTGAAATAGACTGCGCCATTGACTTTAGACCAGGTTTCACTTGGTCAATGGCGCAGTCTATTTCAGTTGCCTCAAAATAGTAACAATATTTGTTTTGTTATTTAAACAGTGCGTTAGTAATATGCGCCTATAGGCATTCTGCTTATTACACACACAGGGAAGCGCAGCAGCACACAAACATGCCAAATATTGAAAATAAAATGATTACAATGTAAAAGATCATTATTGTATGCATAAAGATAAAAATGCTTTGGTGGAATCCGGCTTTTCCCGTAGATAGTCTGCTCGCGCGCTTTAACCTCGCGCACGAGCAGATCCGTTTCCTCACTATAGACGCGTCCAGTTTTTCCGCTTGCAAATTCTGCCTTGTAAACAGCGAATACGCCATGGCGCGAGCGCAACTGGCTTTAAGGGAATGGGAGACGAGACTCTGGTTGGTTTATTGCGCATTATTCCCAAAACATACCCATTACTCATTAAGAGAATAGGGACAACCCTTTCAGACAATGCACCAGGTGCACGACCATTTTTCCCGACCATTTTTGGATTCGGACATGCCCGAAGTTCACTTGCGTCGTGCGCTTTAGACAATGCGCTTAGATCGTTAAATAGGGCCCTATATCTTACAACTGCAGCTATCATAATTATCATAATTGCAGTATTTTTTCTTACAATTGCAACTTTATATCTCACAATTTCAACTTTAATTTAGATTTTTGTGACTTTCTCACAATTGTGACTATTTCTTGCGATTGAAATGATCATAATTGTGGTATTTTTACAATTGCGACTTTATATCTCAGTTTCAAATTATTACTTTTTTGCGAATTTATTGTGACTTTATATCTCATATCTAATGTGACTTTCTCGTAATTGTGACGTTTACATCTTACAATGTGACTTTATTTCTCACAATTGCGACTATCATAATTGCGGTATGTTTTCTTACAATTGCAACTTTATATCTATTGTGACTTTTATATTACAATATTACATTAAATTTTTTATTTTTGTGACTTTCTCACATATTTACTTTACATATCACAGTTGCAACTTTGTTTATCGAAACTGCAATTATCATTGTTTTTTTACAATTGCGACTTAATTATATCTCATCATTTCAAATGTATTTTTTGTTATTGAGACTTTCTCACAATGTGACTTTTAAAGTTTTTTTTGTAATTGCAATTATAAAAATCGCAGCATTATTTCTCATAATTGTGACTTTATATCTCCCAGTGTGGATATATCTCACAGTAATCACTTTTTTTCTCACAATTGCGACTAATTCTCATAATTGTGATTTTATATCCCACAATTACAATTTTATTTTTCATTGTTGTGGCTGTTTCTCACAATAGACTTTATATCTCACAATGACTTTATATGTGACTATTTTTAATGAGGCAAAAAGAGGTTTATTTCCATACATAACACTTCGTCTCTCTCTCTCTCACACACACACACACACAATCAAAAGTGATATTTTTATTATTATAAAATATTCAAAATATTTTCTTCTAAATATATAACAAATTTTCACCATATATAAACTAATTAACATGTTTTACTGTTTTTTCAGTTAACATTACAAACTTTTTTCCCCTCACATACTTAGGAATAGTTATTTTTCACAGACAGCACATGTGTGCACAATCTGCTGTCGGCACAACTGCTAAAGCAACACCAAAGCACTGCTGGAGCAAGATTATCGTGGCAAGATTATGGTAATGCTTCACAAACAGACATTTGTGATTAGCACAGAAAACATCCTGCATGCAAATGCCACACTTTAGTTCTCACTTTCCCCCATATTTAATTAAATTGTGTTCAAAATGTGTTTACAGAATAAGCATTATTATTTGGCCAGATTTATGCATAGGCATTCTAGGCACATGCCTATGCTCTTACATACAGGGGGACCCAATTACAATGTATTACAAAAAATAATAAAATTATTATTATTATTATTTCACACTAATGCTAAAACTCTATAAGATAATTAATTTATAAATTAATACAATTTAAAATATTAATATTTTTCGCTGTCAGGCAGAAACCTTGTATCTCCATATTTTGTCATTTTAATTTTTTTTTTTTTTAAAAAAAGGCTAAACCTCGTAACTCAATTGGCTCCTTAAACTGTCAGTCAAACCACATAACTCAACCCGCCACAAACTTAAATGAAGTGCTGCGCACAATTTGGGCCATCTATGCTTGTTTGCAATGCAAAAGTAAATAAAGAAGAGCTGGTTGTTTGAATAAGTAAAGTGTTTTCTTTACTCAAAAACACTATATATGTTATGTTTGTGTAGCAGTTTGCATTGTGCTTTCAGAGTTCCTCAGAAACCCTCCACCTTCCCCAGTTCCACCTGTATAGATATGCTACGGGTAATTTCATATATGCTATTTGTGCAGCAGCATGTTTTACATGCTCACAGCAGAATGTCTATATATTATGTATAAAATTTAGTATTTTATGTATTTGGGGAGCAGAGACGTGTGTCTTAGTCTAGCATTTGCCATAGAGTCATAGCCAGTACTGTGTTAACCCTTAAATGCATGAATGTTTCACCAATCATTCTGACATATTCGGGATCCAGATCTATATCTAACACGGATGGATCTCCACCTGTCGCGATAATATAAAACTCCCCTAATATTAGAATAATCATTACAGAAGAATAAAATAAAGCATATTTTGCTTTTTGGAGCTTGGAAGGGTTCATTTTGAGCAGATGTTTTATGCCATCATCACTGCCCTCGTCAGAGCTAATTTCCCAGTACATTCAGCAAATGATAGTTTTGAGAATATGTATATTCTCAAAACTATCATTTTCAACATCTTCAAAATCAATATTTTGATCGCTGATAGCTTCACCAGATCCATCATCAAGTGACAGTGACACTCATATTTGATTGCATTCAGTACTTGCTCTGCAGTATATCGCTGAGCCGTTTCACGTTTTGCCTATTTATTCCTTTTATGTTGAATGAAACTTCACTTCATCATTGTGTATCAGACATTGCCACCTTGTGGAATAAAGATGAATTGCACTTATTCCATCATCAAAGATTCAATTATTGTTGTGCAGAAAAAAATATACGTACACTGATACACACCTCGGGTCGTTAGCGACCCTATACAATTTTTACAACAAATGAATAGGAAAATAGGCGTTCTTTTATAAAAAAAATTTGTGTTATATTCTTTATAATGAATTGATTGAAGAATACTAAGAAGGCTGCTGTCTAACTTTGAAAAAGTAATGAGGAGGAGGGTAGTGAATGAAGTCCTGGGTCGATAAAGACCCGAGGTATGCATTTAAGGGTTAAACAGCCTTTGCATAACACTACCTTTGTCATTTGGGCAAAATGTTACAGCTACAATAAAGGTTATAACCTGTAAGTTGATCTTTATAGTCACAATATGAGGTAAACCTGGCCCTGTTCACTTTAGCATTTGTACACCACCTGTTGACCAACTAAAGAGTGAGAAGAAAATGTCAATAAAAAAGCTCATCCTGGATTAACTGGATTTCCTCATTTCAGTTTATCCAAGAGGATCTTATTTGATTCTAAGATTTTTTTTATAAATTCTTGTTGATCCTATAAGGGTCAGTGCAAATTATATATGAATAGAAATGCCATTAGCATTCCTTTGGGATTTTTTGTCAAAGGAAAAAGAGAGCAGAGTAAACTGAGAGATGTCCTGTGTGCGTGTCCTCACGCATGTGGAGGCCGCAGGTCTCGGGGTCACTGCTGGGGTATGAGGTGCTCGCTGTACTGAGAGGACAGCCTGTGTTTATTCAAACTTATTTATTGGGCTGAGCCTGCAGTAAAACACTATCAAAGTCTGGAATGATATCCTCACCTCACATGCTCCTTATAAATGCCCATCTGTGGGGGGAAAAGAAGAAGGGAATGTACTGTGCCTTCAACAAAAGGCAAAATAAAATGTCAGGAACCAGGTGAGACTTGGTAGGCAGTGGAGGAGTCAACCAAGTAATTATGGCCAGTACATTTTCTTAATTCACTTGTTCTTAGTTCATTTTCGCTTGGCAAAAATGTTAAAAGTACTAACAAACTGTGTATCATTCAAATATTTGTCCTTGTGAAAAGGTTCACTTTAGCATACTTAAAAAAAAAAAAAAAAAAAGTATTTATTAAGGACATGATATACTTAAATGTGAACTGAATATGATGTTTTCAGACACTTAATTGCATGTTATTTGCAATTAAATGAAAATGTATTATTGTTTAAATTTATATGTATATAAAATGTAATTAGTTGATCTTAAGAGTGCTTTTTTAGCCCATTTGAGTAGGATTTAAGAACATTCATAATTATTTCAATTGTCTGTTGAAATATAGTTAAAGTGTACTGCTAAAAGTACTGACAAGCATTTTTATGGTAAACTAAAATATACTTAAATGTCAATTTCTAACTTGTATGTCATATATTTAAATACATTTGTAATTAAGTTGGAATTTAAAATACATTTACTTTAAATGTAATATCTAATAACACACTATGGTTACAATTTTAATAAAGTACCTTACATGTGCTTTTGTTAGTCAACAAATAAGTGTACTTGAAGTACACTACAAATGCACATTTAATACAAATAATCGCACTTCTTTTTCACAAGGGTAAAGAAACTACACTAGCATAGTTTGGCAAATCCATTAAATGAGTCCTAAAAATATGAAAATTAATGCTAATTGTTGTATACATTTCACCGATATGTTATTGCATCAGTGTTATATAACTTCATATGGCAGCTGGTAATCCAATTATGTTGGAAATTTATGACATGGAATTATCCATCATTTGTAAAAAGTGTTATGGTCCAAAACAATTTGGGTGAAATGTCTTTTTTAAAACAGTGTGGAGGACACATTAAAAACAGACCAGAAGACAAGGATGTTTAGACTCCATGTTGGAAGACCAGGAAAATAAATACACTTTTTTGTTTCTTTTGTTGAAAAACTATTTACACAGTAGAAAGCACAAGTATCATATAAAAGTGTGTACATGTGAGCATGTATATGTGTGCATACAAATGTTGGTGTTTGTGTCGTTCCTTTCCTTTTTTTTGCCATATTTAAAACATTGTTGTACATATAAGACAATTTTGCACTTTGTCCATGGTAAAAGAAATCCTGGAATTGGCCTGAGATCTTCATATGGTTTTTAGGACGTTGACCTTGAGCGCTCCTTTTTTAATAAGCAAATGAAGAGCAGTCAGATGTGTGACTGTGAGTGTATTGTCTATACTGTATGTGTGTCTGTGAGTGTGTGTGATATAGGACTCTAGTGGCAGCCACACGCTCTGACCACCATGTTGCGGTATTTCTTCAGGATGACATTGGAGCTGTCATCAAAATACAGGACGGAGATGGCATGGAGCTGTGTGGGGGCACAACATGGTTTTGGAACCGTTTCGGGGTTGATGAAGTGAACCTGTGAAAAAAAAAAATACAAAGGTCAAAACAAAAGTATTTGCACAGATAGAAGATAACGCATCTTACTACACTCTAAAAAATACTGGGTTAAAAACAACCCAAGTTGGGTTGAAAATGGACAAACCCAGCGATTGGGTTGTTTTGACCCAGCAGTTGGGTTAAATGTTTGCCCAACCTGCTGGGTAGTTTTATTTAACCCAACAATTGTTTACAAATTACTATATGTCTGGCTTAAAATGAACCCAAAATAGGTTGGAAATTAAAAATCAGACTCATAATTACTAGAGGCAACAATAATAATCATTAATAAGCAATTTAATAAATGTTTATTGTTTAAATATTATTCAAAAAAAGTATTAATAAATGTTTGTTTATTAAACATATTAATACATGTTAATTTCCAACATATTTTGGGTTCATTTTAAGCAAGAAAAACAGTAATTTTTAAACAATATTTGGGTTAAATAAAACTACCCAGCAGGTTGGGCAAACATTTAACCCAGCCGCTGGGTTAAAACAACCCAATCGCTGGGTTTGTCCATTTTCAACCCAACTTGGGTTGTTTTTAACCCAGCATTTTTTAGAGTGTAGGTTTTGGAACAGAGTTATTGTATTGTTATACGCGAGGTTCAAAATTAACACTTTGGTTTTATTGAGTCGCTGCCAGTTGGATGGTAGTTTTAGGAACGGCAGCTTTACATAGTTTTAGGGGACTGTTTACACGACACCGTTTTCAACTAAAAATTGAAAACTTTTTATGCATTTTGGCTGTTCATGCACACAACAGCAGCATTTTGGGGGCCTGAAAAATCATCTCCATGTAAACTACAAAAACGCAAATTTGTGAAAACGGTGACGTTATGTGTATTACGTGTTCTATAGTCTATAGGCACATAGTGCTTCTTTACAAAGTGACATTGACATCTACTGGCCTGGTATAAACAATACAGCGTTTTTATTCATTTTCGCGGATCCGTGTGTACGGGGATAATTTTGACAGTGTTGTCGTCTGTACGTGAAAAACCTATAGGAAAAATATTTTTAAATAGTTTTTAGGTACATTGTTGTCGTGTAAATGTACCCTTAGTCAAATTGTAAGCAAGACAATCTTGACCAAGACTGCATTTATTTGATCAAAAAAAACTGTGAAAACAGTAGTATTGTGAAATATTATCACAATTTAAAATAACTGTTCTCTATTTGGATGTATTGTGATATGTAATGTATTCCTGTGATCAAAGCTGAATTTTCAGCATTATTACTCCTGTTTTCCAGGTCACATGATCCTTCAGATATCATTCTAGTATGATGATTTGATGCTCAAGAAACATTTCTGATTATTATCAATGTTGAAAAACAGTTGTGCTGCTTCATACATTTGTGAAAACAATGACTCTTTTTTGGGGGGGGGATTATTTGATGAACAAATTCAAAAGAACAGCATTTATTTAAAACATAAACCTTTTGTAAAATTATAAATGTCTTTACTGGTACTTTTGATCAATTAAATGCATCCTTGCTGAATAATATATATATATTTTTTTTTTTAAAGATGCAGCATTATAAATATTTATGTCTGGTTCATCATTGGCAGCTGTGGCAAAAAGTACATTTTGGACCCAGGTTAGATGGTGACAGGCTTACCAATGTCTGTACGATGGCGTGGTTTGTGGCGTTCATGTAGGAATTGAGAGGAAAGGCACATTCTCCCATACAGTAATAAGCAGCGTAACCCTCTGGAGCTATAATCCAATCCTGAGAGATGGACAGAGAACAGATCTGTTAACACAACATCCACCTTCAGTCATAAATCCTGAGCTAGATCTTTCCCAACCAGATGCTCTTTATTTTCACGATGCACGTCAGATCGCTCTGATTGTGATCACAATAAATTGTAATCGTGCTGAAGTATGTGTAAAATGTTATGGTTGAAAAGGGAATTTGGGGGGTATATAAACCCACATGGTAGAGTCGGGGTCTCAGAGTCCTCGCCAGCTGTTCTAAGTGAGTGTTTATGTGCTGTGATCCAGTAGGAGAGACAGATATGCTACAGGTGGCAAGACTATCGGTGTATAAACAGAAACGAGGCTCTCCTATCTCTGCTTGACTGCTGTGGCTCGTACTCTTGAGCCTAATGGAGCGAACGACCTGAGCTACACAGACTCATAAAATGGTTTGAGCCATAAACACAGTAATAGATAAAGTGAAATGTTGAGTGAGAAGGAGAAGGAACAGAGCTGTGAGAGGAAACCTGCTGGAAAAAAATCAGGTTAAACCCAATTAAGCTGGTTTTTGGAAAATTTTAGCTGGTTGTAAAGTGGTGGTCTATCAGCCCTAACCAGGGGTGCGTTTCCCGAAAGCATCGTTAGCCAACTTTGGTCGCAAGTTCCGTCGTTACTAACATAGTTCAATGAGTCGGTGTTTCCCGAAACCATAGTTCCAACAATCATTTGCAAACAGCATCGCAAAGTTGTGTGGTTGGAAGGACAGCTCTCGAGCTGTGGTTAGAAGCACAGTTTCTTGTTTGCATGACAAGTGGACTTAATAAATCATTGGGCCAGTTGCATAAAGCACTTAGACTAGTCTTACAAGTTAGTCATGCAATTTTTTTCTTTAAGACATACATTTTTTAAATCAGTTACATAAAAACGTAGATTGGTCTAATTTGATACCGAAAAGTAAGACTGATTGCCCCTAATTAACTGCTAATTGGTCATAATTCTTATGTTCTTAATTCTTAACACTCTAATGTTCCGGGTAAAAATTTTCCCCTCAGAAAGTCCTTGCTCACGAGGTAGTACTTTTTCAAAGTTCAGGAAATTTCGGGGGTGGAACTTGGGCACTGAACATGCTGATTGGTTGAGTTTGTGCAGCATTTTGATTGGTTGACTCCACGCAGCACTTTATTCAACCATTTTTAAAAGTCTGTTGCGTGCAGTAAGAGATGTTTGCTATTCGAATCAATGATGGTGTTTAAAAATTACGACTGATGGACTGACGACGAGGTTCAGGCTTTATTAATATAAGCTTCAGCAGGAACTGGAAAGTCACTTTAGACCGCGATGGAAACACAGACAGCAACAGGTCTGGGGGAAAAAAGTTCCTGGGACTGATTTTGGTGGAAACGATGCTATGTTTATGCAACTAGCCTCTTATCTTGAGCAAAATAAGCAAGCTGACATTCAGTACAATCTATATCTTTTCTATATCTGTATACATTTCTTTATATCAAAGAAATGTGGTTGAACGACAAATTTGCGACACAGTCGTGACTAGCTAGCTGATTTCTTCAGTGATGCATCATAATATGGTAGTGCAGCAGCGAGTTGGTTAACCACATGGTTTACCATAAAAAAAAATACATATATCGTGGCCACAAATTAAGAATTCATTCTCTCATTTGAGTAAATTGTGGTCACGATTATGGCCATGATCTTCTAATTTGTTTACTCATTTTAGTTGAATTGTGGCCACAAATTAAGAATTCGTTCCTATGACTTATTCATTATTTCCCTCGTTTGAATTTAATTAACAAAGGAATAATCAGAAATGTTTCTTGAGCATCAAATCAGCATATTAGAATGATTTCTGAAGGATCATGTGATACTGAAGACTGGATTATTGATGCTGAAAATTCAGCTTTGATCACAGAAATAAATTACATTTTACAAAATTTATTACAATAGAAACTATTGTTTCAAAATATTACAGTTTTTACTCTATTGCTGATTAAATAAATGCAGCCTTGGTGAGAAAAAAATACTTATTTCAAAAACTTTACAAATCTTACAGACCAAACTTTTGAATGGTAGTCAGTGTCTACCAGGTCAAAATCAGGTTAACCAACTGGTAGTCCAGCTAATTAACTAGACCAGGCCAGCTAGAAAATATATTTGTGTAATATTGTACAACCGGACTGTATACTTGAAAGCCAAGCTGTGATAGGCCAAGCATTCATGTTTGTGTTCTTGAATAGAGTATTCTTGCCAAAAAGATATATATAAGAGGGAAAAGATAGAGAAAGCAGAGAATAACAATAAGAGATGTGGTAAGTACAAAAAATATCACACCTGCCATCCAAGGTCTCGAAAACTAACGTACAGCTCATGTTTCTTACAGGCCTGCTTCTGATCAGCACTGCTGTTCTCTGAAAAGAAAGAGACAGGATTGCTGTAGAAACCTTTTACAGAAATGACAATCACTTATGATAATGGTTTGTACGTTTAAGTACATGTCTATTTTTAGAGTCAACTATGCTAAAGGAGTGGCTTTACGAACAATTATTTTCCTAAAGGGGGGGGGGTGCACTCCTTAAAACTGACATCATTTAGCAGATATATATGGAGATAGAATCGTTCCAATATTCCAGATAAATAGATTATGATCCACAAATAAATGTAAAGAGATTCACAAATAATAATCATATGCACAAATAAATAGAATGAGAAAACACAAATATATGTCAGGAATTTCACAAAAATGAATTCAATTCTCAAATAAATAAATAAATAAATAAAGATTCGCTAATAAAAAAATATTCACAAATATTGTTTTTATGTCACAAGCACAATTCTGCCTGGCATTCATTTATGAATCAACACCTGTACATTTGTGAATCAGTTTCTGTACATTTGTGGATCGCTGCACGCATTTGTGGATCTCTTCCTGCGCATTTGTGAATCACCTCATGCATTTATGGATTCTGAAACATTTCTACCGTCAAGACCGTAGACAAATCCACAAATAGGTCGACTCCACCCACCGAATACTCAAGCCAATCAGATAACGGCTACATTGCGCTGACCAATCGCGGCACGTTCTCTCTACAACCAATCACGTTTTGCTGATACCAAACATGAGCCCGAATGACCATCAGTGATAGAACAGTACAAGTCTCGGCATCACTGCGGCGTGTACTATGGTTTTTATGAGTGGATAATGCAAATATTTTTTTTATTTATTTTGGATGCTTCATTTGAAATATTATTTGTGTGATCAAGTGCTTAACTGCTGGACATTTTACTTTTAAATGAAATGCATAATCTATTTGGAATTCAACAACACTGTAAAAAATCAAAAGTTGAGAACTTAAAAGTTTAAGGCAACAAACTTCAGCAGATTTTTGAGTTTTCTCAACTTGTTGTATTCAGTTTATAACAAAAAGTTGAGAAAACTCAAAAATCTCCAACAAAAACAAGTTGAGAACTCAAAAATCTCCAACAAAAACAAGTTGAGAAAACTCAAAAATCTGCTGAAGTTTTTTGCCTTAAACTTTTAAGTTTTCTTAACTTTTGATTTTTTACAGTCAACCTGTCATGTTTAAAAAGAACTCAGGTAGGCTATATCTTCTCTACAAACAATTGTAATGTTAAAATGTTTAATTAATGTTTAAAATATTACTTATGGGCCTAATGTGTAATAGCTGGCTTGCAGCTCATATCTGTCATTAAAATATTTGAGTGTTGGCTTTTGTGTGACGACAGTTTCGTCTATCTCACGAACTCGCATGTTGAATCCAGTTAGTTAATAGCTAAAGCTTTCTGTTCTATCTTGATTAATGTGATGCTTCCATAAGGCGTCTGTATCCATAGCGTTGTCCCCATAACAGAGAGCACTGTTTCTCTGTCATTTTCAAATGGTGTATAAAGTATAATAGTTTGGCTTGGCTTGACACAGTCTAATGGTCTAACAAAATCTAAATTTTAAACATCTTTTTACTGTACCAATGTAAGAACCCTTTACTTCCTAATGCAGGACGAGACTGTTGTAACGAGAACGTGCCGCGATTGGTCAGCGCAATGTGGCCGTTATCTGATTGGCTTGAGAAGTCGGTGGGTGGTTCACTTATTTGTGGATTTGTCTGCACTCTTGTCAAGTCAAGTCAAGTCACCTTTATTTATATAGCGCTTTTTACAATGTAGATTGTGTCAAAGCAGCTTTACATTGATAACTGGTATATAATTTTGGCTGCACAGCAGCTCTTAAAGAATAGTTTCAATGCAGGCAGATCAAAGCACTGTTGAATATTGAATGTCAAGTCAAATGTCAAGTGTCCCCAACTAAGCAAGCCAAAGGCGACAGCGGCAAGGAACCCAAACTCCAACAGGTGACATCAGGTGGCAAACAGTTGGCAAATAGTTGTTAAAATGGAGAGAGAAAAAAAACCTTGGGAGAAACCAGGCTTAGTCGGAGGCCAGTTCTTCTCTGGCGAACAGTGCTTTGTTACGATTCAGATTGCTATCATAAGTCTGATAGGATCGCAACATTCAAAAGTATTTATTTCAGTTCCATCCAGTTGAGGATCGTATTCATCACGCCGGTATGNGTGACATCAGGTGGCAAACAGGTGTTAAAATGGAGAAAAAAAAACCTTGGGAGAAACCAGGCTTAGTCGGAGGCCAGTTCTCCTCTGGCGAACAGTGCTTTGTTACGATTCAGGTTGCTATCATAAGTCCGATAGGATCGCAACATTCAAAGTATTTATTTCAGTTCCATCCAGTTGAGGATCGTATTCATCACGCCGGTATGGACGGTTTGTTGAGGAACTGTGCCACTGGCTGTTGTGTCGATGAGGCCTTCACAATGGATGATCTAGTTGACTCGATCTCTGCTGATACTTCAGGGCTGCGTTGTGGTCCTGCGGGGGCGGCGGTCCTCGGTCTCACCTGGATACGGCCCGGATACGGTTGACTACGGTAAACCTCGGGATAAACAGAAAGACTAATATTAGCGTAGATGCCATTCTTCTTCTGATGTAACGAGTACATCTGGTGTTATAGGAAGTGTTCCCGGTTCCGGCTGACCTATTTTATGCAGCCTAATAATCCTTTAACGGATTGGAAAATATTAATTTATAATGTGTTATGTGTATGCCAGGTTAAAAAGATGCGTTTTTAGTCTAGATTTAAACTGACAGAGTGTGTCTGCTTCCCGAACTATGCTAGGAAGATTGTTCCAGAGTTTAGGTGCCAATTAGGAGAAGGATCTACCGCCTGCGGTTGATTTTGATATTCTAGGTATTATCAGCTGGCCTGAATTCTGAGATCGCAATAAACGTGAAGGACTATAATGCTTTAAGAGCTCGCTTAGGTACTGGGGAGCAAAACCATTTAGTGCTTTGTAAGTAATTAGCGTAGGTATTATCAGCTGGCCTGAATTCTGAGATCGCAATAAACGTGAAGGACTATAATGCTTTAAGAGCTCGTTTAGGTACTGGGGAGCTAAACCATTTAGTGCTTTGTAAGTAATTAGCAAGATTTTAAATCTATACGATGTTTAACAGGAAGCCAATGCAGTGATGACAGAACCGGACTAATATGGTCATACTTCCTAGTTCTAGTAAGAACTCTAGCTGCTGCATTTTGTACGAGCTGTAGTTTATTTATCAGGCGAGCAGAACAACCACCCAGTAAAGCGTTACAGTAATCTAGCCTTGAGGTCATGAACGCATGCCCTAACTGTTCTGAATTTTTCATAGAGAGCATATGTCATAGTTTAGATATATTTTTAAGATGGAAGAATGCGGTTTTACAGATGCTAGTAACATGGCCTTCAAATGAAAGATTGGTATCAAAGAGCACACCCAGGTTTCTAGCTGACGATGAAGACTTAACAGAGCAGCCATCAAGTGTTAGACAGTATTCTAGGTTGTTACGTGAAGAAGTTTTTGGTCCAAAAATTAGAATCTCAGTTTTTTCTGAATTTAGTAGTAGGAAATTACTGGTCATCCAGTTTTTTATATCAGCTATACATTGTTAATTTTGTGAATTGGTAAGTTTCGTCAGGGCACGGAGGCAAGGCAATTTTATTTGTATAGCATATTTCATACACAATGGTAATTCAAAGTGCTTTACATAAAGAAGAATAATAAAAATAGAACATAAGGAATAGAAATAACAGTAAAAACTGAATTTTGCTATCTGGATGGAAGAGCTAGGAAGTCCTAGGGAGTTTTTTGTTGTCCATCAGAGTGGATCTAAACGGATCTATCCATCAGAGCGGATCTGAATGGATGTTCTTACATTTCACACACACACCGCTCTCACACAAACACAACATCCCCAAATCGCAGTTCTTCAACTCATTCCCTTACGACCTTAAGTCTTATGACCACTCAA
>RJVU01071825.1:564987-576802 GCA_003731715.1 Anabarilius grahami
ATCTAAACGGATCTATCCATCAGAGCGGATCTGAATGGATGTTCTTACATTTCACACACACACCGCTCTCACACAAACACAACATCCCCAAATCGCAGTTCTTCAACTCATTCCCTTACGACCTTAAGTCTTATGACCACTCAACGTTAAGTTACATTCTATCCTCCTTCCCTACATGCCAATTCTTTCTGCATTCACCTTCTTTTCCTTCTGTCTGCTTCTTCTAGATTTCACTTTCTTCCTATTTCTCCCAGCTCTTTCAACCAGATAGCAATATTTAAAATGCATTAAAAGTCAGAATAACAAGATGATACATAAAAGATATAAAATACATTAAAAATGAAGTAAAAACAGGAAAAGGAATTAAGAGAATAAAAAAAGATAATATGTATAAAATAAAGTGCAAACAGTTCGGACACGAAGAAATATAGAGATGAGTATCATCAGCGTAACAATGAAAACTAATGCCATGCTTCCTAATGATATCTCCCAAGGGTAGCATGTACAGAGTGAAAAGCAACGGTCCTAGTACTGAGCCTTGCGGTACTCCATATTTAACTTGTGATTGATATGACATCTCATCGTTTACTACTACAAACTGATAACGGCCAAATAATTATGATTTAAACCATGACAACGCAATTCCACTAATGCCAACATAGTTTTCGAGTCTATTTAGAAGAATATTGTGATCAATAGTGTCAAATGCAGCACTAAGATCCAGTAACACTAATAGAGAGATACAACCACGATCTGATGATAAGAGCAAATCATTAGTAACTCTAATGAGAGCAGTCTCAGTACTATGGTACGGTCTAAATCCTGACTGGAAATCCTCACAGATACTATTTCTTTCTAAAAAGGAACATAGTTGTGATGAAACTGCCTTTTCTAGTATTTTTGACAGAAAAGTGAGATTTGAGATCGGCCTGTAATTGACTAATTTTCTAGGATCAAGTTGTGTTTTTTTAATAAGAGGTTTAATAATAGCCAGATTAAAAGTTTTTGGTACGTATCCTAGTGATATTAAGAAGATAATCTATGACCTCTGGGAGCATCTCTTTCAGTAGCTTAGTCGGTATAGGGTCTAACATACATGTTGTTGATTTTGATGATTTAACAAGTTTACACAATTATTCCTCTCCTTAAGCAGTAAATGAATTGAATTTTTCCTCAGGGACACTACGATGCACTGTCTGATACGATACTGTAGTAGACGGTTGCATGGTTATAATTTTCTCTCTGATATTGTCAATCTTGCAAGTAAAGAAGTTCATAAAGTCATTACTGCTATGCTCTTTGGAAACATCAGAAGTTGAAGCTTTATTTCTTGTTAATTTAGCCACTGTATCAAATAAATACCTAGGGTTGTGTTTATTTTCTTCTAAAAGTTTTGAAAAATAGGCAGATCTAGCAGTTTTTAAGGCCTTTCTGTACTCAATCATTCTCTCTCTCCACGAAATGCGAAATACTTCTAGTTTTGTTTTCTTCCAGCTGCGCTCCATTTTTCTGGCTGCTGCTTTGGATTAATTTCCTTAATCTTTTTTAAACGCAAAGGAGCAACTGAGTCTAATGTGCTGGAAAAGACAGAGGCAATAGTTTCTGTTGCAACATCGAGGTCTTCTAAGCTGTCTGGTATGCTAAGGCGATGAAACTGATCAGGAAGATTATTTATAAAGCGATCTTTACATTTACGCATTTGGCAGACACTTTTATCCAAAGCGACTTACATTGCATTATACTATACATTTGTATCTGAGAATGTGCATTCTCTGGGATCGAACCCATGACCTTGGCATTGGTACTGCCATGCTCTAACCACTGAGCTACAGGAAAGCTTTTCTTTAGTGGTAGAAGTGATGGTTCTACCATATTTATGGCAGGAAGGCAGTTTAGCCGCCTTGACTAAATGTAGTATACACGAGACTAGATAATGATCTGAGATGTCGTCACTCTGCTGCAGAATTTCAACAGCATCAATATCGATTCCATATGATAATATTAGATCTAAAGTATGATTACTACAATGAGTGGGTCCTGACACGTGTTGTCTAACTCCAATAGAATTTAGAATATCTGTAAATGCCAATCCCAATGAGTCTTTTTTATTATCTACATGGATATTAAAATCACCAACAACAAGGACTTTATCTGCAGCTAGTACTAATTCTGATAGAAAATCTGCAATTTCTTTGATAAAGTCTGTATGGTGCCCTGGTGGCCTATATACAGTAGCCAGCACAAATGTCAACTTACATAATGTTACATAAAGCACCATCACTTTGAAGGAATTATATTGGAAAGACTTCTGACAGATACTGTAAATATTACTATAAATTACAGCAACACCTCCTCCTTTGCCTTTCTGTCGAGGATTGTGTCTATAATCATAACCTTGAGGGCTAGACTCATTTCAAGTAATGTAATCGTCCGGTTTTAGCCAGGTTTCTGTCAGACATAGCACATCTAGATTATTGTCTGTGATAATATCGTTTACAATAAGTGCTTTTGAAGAAAGTGATCTAATATTTAACAACCCAAGCTTTATCATTTGTTTATCATTATTATCTTTCTTTTTTATTTGTTGAACATCAATTAAATTTTTACCATTAAATTGGTTTGGAAGATTTTTGCTTTTACTAATTCGGGGTACAGACACAGTCTCTATGTGATAATATCTAGGTGTAAGTGTTTCTATGTGTTGGGAATTATCTGACTTCTGTAACGTGAGGCAGCTAGCAGACGGTCGATTTAGCCAGTCTGTCTGCTTCCTGACCTTGGCCCCAGGTTGTCATGTTTCAGTTCTAAGACTATGTGCCATATTACTAGAGAGAAGAGCAGCACCATCCCGAGAGGGATGAATACCATCTCTTTTCAACAGGTCAGGTCTGCCCCAAAAACTTTTCCAGTTGACTATGAAACCTATATTATTCTGCGGACACCACTTAGACAGCCAGCCATTGAGTGATGATAATCTGCTAACTATCTCATCACTCCAACGAACAGGAAGAGGGCTAGAGCAAATGACTTCTCCTGACATTGTACTTGTGAGTTCACACACCTCTTTAATGTTAATTTTAGTGATCTCCGACTGGCGAAGTTGAACATCATTAGTGCCAACGTGAATAATAATTTTAGAGTATTTACGATTAGCATTAGCCAGCACTTTTAAATTTGCTTTGATGTCAGGTGCTCTGGCTCCCGGCAAACATGTGACTATGGTGGCTGGTGTCTCTATTTTCACGTTCCGTGTAATAGAATCGCCAATAACTAGGGCACTTTCAACAGGATTCTCAGTGGGTGCGTCACTGAGTGGGGAGAACCTGTTTGATGTTCTTATTGGAACGGAAGAGTGGTGTTTTCCGCGGCTAGGCCGCCTCACCGTTACCCAAGTGCCCTGCTGCGCGAGCTCTACAGCCGGAACCGAAGCCCTTGCATTCTTACTATCCTCGATTAAAGTTTGGATGCGTGCCTCTAATTCTGAGATTCTCTCTGTCAGCCTGACTATTTCCCTACATTTATGACATGTAAATCCTTCGTCGCTTAACATGTGGCAAATGGAACAGGACACAATGCTGGGAGAGGATGACATGACTCACCGTGTTTGTAGACTGATCCGAGTTACCACAGCTGTTTGATGAACGCGTTGAGAAAGGGCCGCACGAGAGACTGATGACAAGTTAACAAGCTAGCGAGATGCAAACGACGTCAGATTAATGTGGTAGGCAATATTTATATATAAAGTAATAATAATATAATCAAAAATGAATTAAAGGAAGAGATTCAAAACAAAGCTATACGGAGTTGCAGACGCAAACCACTCTGAGCAGCTTGACGCTAGAATTGTTTCAGAATCCATAAATGCATTAGGTGATTCACAAATGCGCAGGAAGAGTTTCTGCGCATTTGTGAATCCACAAGAGATCCACAAATGTGTGCAGCGATCCACAAATGCACAAAAAGCGATTCACAAATGTATAGGTGGTGATTCATAAATTAATGCCAGGAAGAATTGTGCTTGTGACATAAAAAACATATTTGTGAATGTTTTTTATTAGCAAATCTAATTTTATTTGTGAATTTAATTCATTTTTGTGAAATTCCTGACATATATTTGTAGATCCCATTCTATTTATTTGTGCATATGATTATTATTTGTGAATCTCTTTAAATTTATTTGTGGATCATAATCTATTTATCTGGAATATTGTGTGACGGGGTGTTGAAGCTAAGGCTGAACTGTGAGAGACATGGAGAAATATGAGGGATAGGTCACTGAAGTTTGCCTGAATCCCTATAACCCTCATACCTATGCAGTACATTGACCCAGATTCATTTACACTCTAAAAAATGCTGGGTTAAAAAAACCCAAGCTGGGTAAAATATGGACAAACCCAGCAGGTTGGGTTAAAAGGCACCTATTATGCCCTCTTTCACATGATGTAATATAAGTCTCTGGTCTGGTCAAGTTTCAGCTTAAAATATCCTACACATTTCCCCCTATTTGGGGGTGAGCAAAAACACGCCTTTTACTATATTACTATATTGCTCGCTAAAAAAATAAATCCAAAATTGGTTGAAAAAAATGGCTGGGTGAAAACAACCCAATCCCTGGTTTTGTCCATATTTAACCCAGCAGTTTTTAGAGTGTAATATCATTTAATAATACTATAATGCTATTACTGTGAGAGAACCTGAAGAGAATTACACAGTAATAGGAACCATATGAACACTGACACACACTCTCACACAAATTTTATCTCTGGTTCTCCTTTGCCTTAAAGGGATAGTTCACCCGAAAATGAAAATTCAGTCATCGTTTACTCATTGTCATGTTGTTCCAAACCTGCAAGTTTCTCACACAAAACTTTCATATGGCTCCAGAAGACTTGAAATAAAACACAAGGTGAATATTTTTGGCAGCGGCTATTTACACTAAATGAAAACAGCAATATATTCTATTTACACTAAGTGACAATAGCAGCACTTTCTTAGAGATATGCTGTTTACACTAGGTGAAAATAGCTATATATATATATATATATGTATATGTAAAAGTATCAGTTCTTTGCAATAAGTAAATAGTAAATAGTAATTAGATGCTATCTATACTTTTTATTGCCAGATACTATTTGTACCTCAGTATTTTTGTAATAATATTATAGGATGCAACAGGATGCAATAATATCATAGGGTGTAAATGATTATATTTATTAAAATTATTAAATGGATGCTGCCTTATTGGGAGAATAAAAACCCTCCCTACGCCTTCCCCTAACCCTACCCAATAAACACTTTTAATATTAAACACTCGTTCGCAGTTTATTTCTACTTTTAGAAGATAATTTTTATTTTTATTAAAAATAAATGCGAGCTTGGCAAAAGGCGGATTCAAACCTGCGTCGATCGCGTTAAATGCCAGGACTGCAAGCCTTACTCGCTACTGCTGTGCTACTGAAGACGTTGAATTTCACACATCTTTTTTAAAACTTGAGTGGCCAAACCAGACATTGGCAGGTGGAGCTAGTGTAAATAGTGTTTGCCAACAAGGGACACTATTTGCACTTAGTGTAAATTGACACTCCGAATATTTTTATGATATATTTTAGTGTTTAATTGTCTTTTTGAGCTGTGAAGAGCTGTTTTTGAGCTGTGAGCTTAAGCTGTGAATATTCTTCAAAGTTTCTGCTTTTGTGTTTTATTTCCATGGAAAGTGTGTCAGTTGCTTATTAGCATGCATATTCTAGGATATTGGCTGTTTATTAGTACTTATAAAGCACATATTAAAGGGTCATCATGAAACCCCAGAACACATTTTTTGAGCTGTGAACATATATGTATAGGCTGCACATCATTGAAAACACTAAAGGTACTCATTAATTTTATTTAAAAGTTGAAATTATTTATTTTTGCATTTTTCATAGCGTTTTCTGTCTTCTGGTTTGAAAAGCAAAGTCGGAGCAACGTCACAAAATCTGACGTTATCGTGTACTAGCGACAATATCCGGAGTGCTGATTGGCTCCAGTATGGGCTGGTTGAATATGCTGATGTCAACTGTTTCTGCATTTATTCATGACATGAAGCTCATTCAATCCAATCACTGCGCTGCAGTATGCATAAAATATATATATTATGCATCTTGCCCTGTCTCTCTTGTCATTCAGGGACATGGGTCATTGGTGCTTGTTTCCTCAGTGCTACAACACAAAAATGTGTTTTCCTGCGACACGACCAGAGCAGAAGTTTGGGTGCATGTGGTTTGTTTTGCTGTAGTCTACCAGCACAAATGGAAAATATGTGCGCATAAGATCGCATTACAGCGGACAATTCAAATGTCACAAAAGAACACATGAAAAATACAATTGTTACACGCGGAGCGCGCATATGATCGGTTTCAGCGCGGAGCTCCGCGATTAGTTTAACAACACTAGCCACATGGCTCATAGCTCAAATACAGAATAAAGTATCCGTGTTTAAAGTTTTTATATTTTTTTCTTTACGCTTTATTTTAGTGTCATTGTTACATATGTTACATACAGTTACTATAGTAATACTAAATTATGCATAATTACATGCAACTAACCCTAAACCAAACTAAACTAATCCTAACCCTATAAGTACATGTAGTTACTTAATATTACTCAGTACTTAAATGTATAATTACAGTGTAACAAAGACACCTTAAAATAAAGTGTAACCACAATTATAATCAAATACATGTGCTACGGTATTTTAGTGAGCACATCAAAATAAGTGTACTTCTTTAAAGTACAACAAAATATTTAAAATGTTCTTTAAAATAAAACTTTTAATTAGACATTATTACAAAGTGCACTTGTTAAAAGTGCTTAAATGTGTCAAGAAACAATCATGAAAGTGTCCTCTTGCTTTAAGTACACTTAAGTGACCTTTTATTTCATTATCATTATATTATCTGCAAGTATAGTTGTTTAAAATAAGATTTGAAGTACACTACAATTGCACATTCAATACAATTAAGCGCACTTCATTATCACAAGGGAGTCCTAGCCTGTGTCCGAAATCGCACCCTATACCCTTAAATAGGGCACTATTTGAGGGGACAGCCATTTGTAGTGGTGTCCAAAACCATAGTGGACATTATCCAGTGCACAGCAATAACGTGTGTACAACCAATGCTAGAAAATACCCATAATGCTCTGTGAGGGTCACCCCGATTGAATTCCCGCGTCTGACCAGAAGATGGCGTCCGCAGCTGAATCATGCATTTATCATTTTCCAATCCGCTGGTCCAATGTGGCTACAGCGTAATATCACATAGGTGTAAATTCCTTTTTAATTGATTATTAAATAGTTTAATAAGGTTTATTATACATGCTAGTTTACATGACAAAATTTAAGATAAATCTTTTAATTATTACAAATGATTATTAAACAGCAAACACAAACTGTGCAAAAGCGGCAGCCCTTCCGGTGCAGTCAGTGTCCTAATTCACGTTTCTCGTTTTCATTCACTCCTTCAAGTGGACTATATTAGTGGAGTAATGTAGGGAATAGTGAATGAGAGTATAAGGGGTGATTTTGGACACAGTCCTAGTTTCATCACTAAGCAAAAATTACCATGTTATTTCCATTTGGATATGGAACCATAGAAAGTTTGCCATGGTTTTCTTTTAAATACCTTTCTTTTGGTTTTGTTATTGCTATCTTTACATTTGTCTGTCTTCACTTGCTTTCTCACTTCTGTATTCAATATTGAAAACAAACACACACACCTGCAATATTGGCTACACGCAGCGCCTCCTGGCCCTTGGTGGTTTTCGAGCGGTTGGGATTGCGCTGCTTGTTGCTGCCCTGTGCAGAGCGGATGCTGCGGATGTGGACCTCCGTAGCTTTGAAGAAGGCCACCATGAAGGGCTGTTTGCTCTGAGGGCCGCTGCGGCCCACCAGCCCAGCCACCCATGGATTCACACTCTGGCCTGCAGGGGGAGACCCAGAGATTTCACCATATATACCATTCATTTACGACTAGCAGAAATCAATTACTAATTTCTTTCTGAGATCTGATAGGAAAGAAATACATCTTGGAATTGTTAGTAAAAATGTTTAACAGCTACAAATCCCAGAAGAGAAGCAGTCACAGCACTATAAGGTTATACAGGCCCCTTGAAAGATGTTTTTTTTTTTACCTGCGTAGCAGGAGACAGACTTTTTCCGTGTGCGTTTCTGTGAATCGGTTCTTAAAAGAGACTGTTTAAACACCCCACATATCACTCAATAGGACATTTTAGCAATCCTTTATTTTGTCAGAGCCCTGTGATCTAATAAATCACATAATATGCATTATATAATAATCAGTTCGACGGTCACAGTCTTATAAATCAAGAGACTTGTGTAAGAAAGTGTGTGTTCTCCAAGAATATGCAATTTCTGATGTTTATTTTGTGTAATCTCTCCCGCTCTCAAGAGCGCTTTTAGTTCCCTGTTTACTCAGAGAATTCCTGCACTTACATCTGTTTCTGTCTCTGTGCCATCCTGGACTCCTTTTACCTACACACCGGCTGCTTTAATGTGTGTGTGTGTTCGTTCCTAACAAAGAGGAAGGAATGCTCTCTCTGTCTGTGCGCCGAGGTAAAGCTGGGTTGCCGGTTGCCTACGGCGACAGGGCAGGCGTCCCGCAAGCATGTCTCGACAAGCTCACTGATCTACACAAGCCCCATAATACACTGCACCTGTTTTCATGCTAACACTTAAAACCAGTAACATCCTGTACACACACACACCTTCCTATCACGCAGCTACGGTACAGAACACACTCCCACTGCGGCTGGCTATAAAGAATGTGAGTGGAAAAAGTAGTAGGTTCAATTCTGCATTACTTAGAACTTATTTAGGACATCCAAACCATGCAATGGTCTTAGACTAAACTTCACCATTAATAGTGATTTCTGCTGAAACTCTAGACTAAGCATTAGTGTTCAACACAGCTATTTAAAGAGAGTACACTTTCATGACTGTTTCTTAACACACTTAAGTACACCTTTAAAATGTTTTAATGTCAAATTACACATTTTACTTTAAAGTATATTGTTTTAATAATCTTTTGTCGTGGTTCACTAACATACTAAAGCACATGCAAAGTACTTAATTATAATTTTAACTACAATTAAAGTAAAAAAAAACATTAAATGTACTAAATTGCAACTTCATCTTTACAAATGTGTAATTACAAATATAATTAAATTAGTGCTGTCAAATCGATTAATCACATCTAACATAAAAGTTTATTTGTGTTTATTTTTTTTTTAATACTAATGTTATGTCACAGAATGTAGTTATAAGTTTTTTTTTGTTTTTTTTTTAGGTAAGAATGTAGTTATTTAGACCTCAAATATTTGATTAATATGTAAACATAGCGACTATTTTACAATTTGTTTGGATGCTTTCACAGATGTGAGCTCCAGGCCGTCAGCAACCGTTCAGCGCTCATGTACCCGCAGAGAACAGCTTCATCTTGGCTAGTGCTTCAGGTATTTGCTGCTGGTTCTTATGTAGGCAGTGGTTAAACATGAGATATAATTAATTTAGGGTAATATCAAACGGGCAATCTTTGGTCTTATTAATCTATTACCTGTTCCAGAGCAAAACGATTTGGGTTAAGGGGAAAATGTTTCATAACTTTATATTTAGGCTATATTTAACTTAAATCCTGTACTAGAGCACTGCTTTTGTACGTTTGACTGAATTGTTTGCTTGTGTTTTTTCCTAGTATCTTTTATGGCTATTGTTGTTAATTTAAATATTTCAGTGAAAATTACATTATTACACCATTGGATGGCAGCAAAGACTGTCTTTATGAGTAAGTCAGAACAAGGAAGTTGTTTTAGCGCTATGAGAAATCACCTTAACTTTTAAAAGGACAACGACAAAGACATCACTTTCCTTAGCGGACAATCAAACAGATTATTTATAATGGATATAATATTATGGACATCGACCTCTCATAATACTCTCATTTAGTTGATTGATCTCTCATAATACCATAATACTCTACATAATACAATAAACTTCAATGAAGTGACTCAACATTCCTTCATTACTTGTTCTAGTTCACACTGCTACTCGTGTGATATTGCTCACATATAAATATACATACACACACACACTAATATATTATATATTTAAAATTGTTTATGTTTGATGTGATTAATCACAATCGATTTTAGAATTTAAATACATGACATACAAGTTACAATATAAATTATATTAAAGTAAATTTTAGTTTACCATAAATGCTTGTCAGTACATTGGGCAGTACCCTTTTGACCATATTTCAAAGACAATATAAATAATTATGAAATTACATGTAAAGTCCTTTAGGCTCAAAAACACTAAAGTTCTCTAAAAACTCGAATTGCATTTAATATAAATTTAAACTATAATACAATTTTCATTTAATTGCAAATAATATGCAATTAAGTGTCCAAACACATTACATTTAGTTCATAATTTCATTATAAGTACTCTTTTTAAAACTAAAGTCTTTTAAAAGTGCACTTCTTTTTCATAAGGGGATGCTCTTTAAATCTCAAGTCATGCTGGAGAATATGATCATCAGATTTGACACAAACTTGTGGAGTTCATGCAGCTCAAGTGCTGCTTTCAAAAAAGTTAATTAAATTAGAAAAAATACAAATATTTACTAAAACACATTTTCACTAGTGGTCTTAAACATTTAGACCCCAACTGTAGATGTTTTTCTTTGAATGGCTTTTAAATGCAATGTAATAAATTGCCCTTCAGAGAGACTGTAAACATTTACTGAACTGAACTGCATTGAACCTAAACGGCACACAAAAGCGAAGGCAAAACAAATCGAGTGCTGTGCAGTGTGGTCTCAGAAATGGTCTCATTTTTGCAGTCTGTGATGCAACACAATGTACATGTTTCATATTTTGAACGTGTGACCTGTGGTGTCTGCACGTCCACTTACCGTCCAAACTTTCCAGAGCCAGCTGCAGGCCCAGATTCCGGCCTGGGTTCAGCACCCAGTGGTTACTGGTGGCTGTGATGTCGAACACCAACCAGCCCTCTTCTGCTGCCCAGATCACCCGTGAGTCCAGCAGGAACAAATCTGAATCCCTAATAGAGACAGCGCATATGACACGTCTAATAAGAGCAGTGTATCACACCAAACATATGCACTGAGTGATTAAAGCAAGTATGGGGAAAGATGTGCCAGCCCCTTAAGGCCCATGATATACAACTGTGTGTACAAGAGAAAAGTAAAATTTTTTATGTGGCCTATAGAATGCAGTTATATGACCCTAAAATCCAAGATATCAGGGCAAAAATGCCCCTGTATGAGGTTTTGTCTCCTATCATATGATACAGTTAAGAAATATCACAAGAGCAACAACTGCTATATCACACAAGTGCTATTTTTGTTCCGAATAGCACGAGTGCAAATGTGATATTGATTTTATACAAAATTTCAATAAAAAAAGTTAATATTGTGTTATATTTTAAACACAATATTGTCTGTTTTTGTTCAAAGAAAATATTACATATAAATCCACAGCATAACTGTTGTGCGTCTCCAAGCAACACACAGCAGTGTTTCATTTCTGAATGAATCTGCGTTTTGAACGAATCAGGTGAACTAATGATTCAATGGACCATTCATAAAGAGAGCCATTTACTTAATTCTTGAATGAATCAGCTGTTTGAAGAACTAATCAGATGAATGAAACTCAATGACTTACTCATTACAACACCACCTACTGGCAATTTTAGTTTCTTAATTAGAGTATAATTTCATAAAAAAAATATATA
>RJVU01071825.1:576818-588733 GCA_003731715.1 Anabarilius grahami
ATAATTTCCATATTAATAATAATAATAGTAAAAAAACAACATTAGTTCCCATTAGTTCACCCAAAAATGAAAATTCGGTCATCATGTAGTTTCAAAACTGTATGATTTTCTTCTTTTATGTTCACCAGAAGAAATAAAGTCATACAGGTTTGAAACGACATGAAGAAGAGTAAACGATGACAGAACAGAATTTTCATTTTTGGGTGAACTATCCCTTTAATGCACATTTAAAACACATTAATCTCATGGGATTATATAATTGTAATTGCAGTGTAAATGCTTTCATGCCACCTCTGAGCCGCAGTAAACGGTCTGTAAATACATCTAAATACCAATTCTGATGCAGCTTACGAACAAAAAAGACATAGTAGCCAAAAATTGTATGTACTACAAAGAGTCAAATAAAATATTTATTTCTAAAGCTACTTTTTGTAATGTCTATTTGATGCTTTCTTATTTAACACAATAATGACTTTTTTCCCAGGTAATTTTCCCAGCCAAATCTGATGTACAATTAATTAATTAATTAGATTAATTAATCCGCACATCATGTAATTAATTAGATTAAAATCGCTTGACAGCCCTATTAATTTTTTTTTCCCCAATAACTTTTTTTTTAAATTGAAGAACATGCAATTCCAGAATACAGAACATACACTATAATGTAATATATTAAATGTATATTATTTAAATTAATTACATCAATATATGTGACCCTGGACCACAAAACCAGTCATATACTAAATAAGCTTTCAGTTGATGTATGGTTTGTTAGGATAGGGCAATATTTGGCCGAGATACAACTATTTGAAAATCTGGAATCTGAGGGTGCAAAAAAATCAAAATTTTGAGAAAATCGCCTTTGAAGTTGTCCAAATGGAGTCCTTAATGCATACCCACTCACAAAAATAAATGTTTTATATATTTATGGTAGAGAATTTACAAAATATCTTCATGGAACATGATCTTTACTTAATATCCTAATGAATTTTGGCATAAAAGATAAATCGATAAATTTGACCTATACAATGTATTGTTGGCTATTGCTACAAATATACCTGTGCAACTTATGACTGGTTTTGTGGACCAGGGTCACATATTACATACACATTTAATACATTAAATTATTTAGCTGCATTAATTCAACATATCAATAAAAAACTTTTAAAACAAGAAGCTTTTTTATAATTACAGCAGAAGTACAGGAAATATCTGGAAATAATGTAGGCTATATGGAGGGGGTGTTTTGAATATTGTGTCAAAAATCAAAGGCAATCGAATGATGTTACCTTGCTTGTTCAACTGTTTCTAGCTCATCCCCCAAGGACTCGAACCCACAAACTTTGTATTCGCCAAACAAACACTCTAACAAATGTCTCTGGGACAATCCGTGGCCAGCTAACTGCTCCACTATATGTGTGAGACAACACAACCACAGTGACAGATACCTAGAATGATATCGGTATCCAATCAAAGATGTGAAGTTCATGAAAACCTCAGTAAGAGGTCCAGAACCAAAAGACAAATACATTCAGTGCCATCTTGATTTGAAGAATGGTACATAAATCACCACAGACACCCTTTAAGTGACTACAGAAGAGCAGACCAGCAGACGTTTATTGTTGTACACAGGCAGGCAGGACTGACAACCACATGGCAGCAACTCGATGCTTTTAGGCATGTAGACATGGTCAAGACGATCTGCTGATGTTCAAACTGAGCATCAGAATGGGGAGGAAAGGTGATTTTAATTGACTATGAACGTGTCAAGGTTGTTGGTGTGAGACGGGCTGGTCTGAGTATTTCTGAGTAACTGCTGATCTACTGGGATTTTCACACACAATAATCTCTAGAGTTTATACAGAATGGTCAGAAACAGAGAAAATATCCAGTGAGCAGCAGTTCTGTGGGAAAAAATGCCTTGTTGACGCCAGAGGTCAGAGGAGAATGACCAGACTGGTTCAGCTGATAGAAAGACAACAGTAACTCAAATAAGCACTCGTTACAACGGAGGTCTGCAGAAGAGCATCTCTGAATGGACAACACGTCTAACCTTAAAGCAGATGAGCTCCAGCAGCAGAAGACACACCACTCCTGTCAGCTGAGAACAGCAAATTGAGGCTACAAATCACATGGACTCACCAAAACTGAACAATAGAAGATGAAAACGTTGCCTGGTCTGATAAGTCTGGATTTTTATGCTGCAATATTCAGATGTTAGAGTCAGAATTCGGTATAAACCACATGAAAGCAGATCCATCCTGTCTTGTATCAACGGTTCAGGCTGCTGCTGGTGTAATGTGTGGAGGATATTTTCTTGGCACACTTTGAGCCTCTTGGTACCAATTGAGCGATGTTTAAATGCCACAATCTACATGAGTATTTTTGCTGACCATGTCCATCCCTTTACGACCACAGTGTTCTGATCTACTTCCAGCAGGATAACGCACCGTCACAAAGCTCAAATCATCTCAAATTGGTTTCTTGAACATGACAATGAGTTCACTAAACTCAAATGACCTCCACAATCACCAAATCTCAATCCAATAGAGCAGCTTTGGGATGTGCTGGAACGGGAGATTCACATCATGAATGTGCAGCCGACAAATCTGCAGTGATTCTGTCATGATAATATGGAACAAAATATCTGAGGAATATTTCCAGCACCTTGTTGAATCTATGAACAATTAAGGCAGTTCTGAAGGCAAAAGGTACTGGCAATGTGTACCTAATAAAGTGGCCAGGCTTTTAGTGGATAAGAGTCTTATATAAACATAATTAACATAATAGTATATATAAACATATCCACAGGTTCTGTGTCAATGATTTTCATTTGCATGAATTAAAACCTTAAACCTTAAGACACTGATTTGAATGACCCTTACAGTGAAAGATGCAGAAGGTGTCAGATAATTTGAAACAGAGGGGAAAAGTGAAATAAGGGGAGAAATGGGAGAGTGATGAACAGAGCGCCTCGGTCCAGATGGTAAAGCCCTAGGGAGCACTTCATTTCCTTAATTGACAATAATGGCTTTATAAACGGCTGTTGATCTCACAGTGTGGCTGCCCTGCACTAAATCAAACAGAGGAATTTAGAGCAAGACAAGAAGACAGCGTAAGGGACTGAAAAGCAGTATACAACAAAAGACAAGGGAAAATGCTACAGGGAGAGAAAGACTGGGACTACATGAACACACTTCACAGGTTTCAAAGCCCCAGAGTAGTTCAGGTGCTCAGTGTGTGTGATCCAAACACCTGTTCTGCTCAACATCTGCTGCCTCAGTCCAATTCAGTGTCAGTTATCACTCCATTTTTGTCTCTTTTCTCTCCCTGATGGGAGCACAATGAGGTGTGTTGTTCCCCACAGACCTGTTGAGGCAACTGAGGCCTTCAGGAGGGGTTGAGCAGCACATAGGAGGAGCTAGACGCTCTTGAACCCAATTTACAGCGTGGGTCATGCCGATATTCTAGAAGGTCCTGAACGTGTGGTGAAGGGAAGCCCTGTGGTGCACAACTGATTCTTTGAGAGGGAAGCTGCTGAGTTGGAATAGGAAACATGGTGTGGTGCAACAGTAAAGTTTGCATTGGGATGGTTAAATAAACTGAGCACTGTGTGTGCGGCAAAAAGAAATAGAAGGAAAGGAAACACAAATCAAATGTGTCCAGCGTTTATGCTTCAGAGGGGTTGAGAGCATTACAGCCCTCAAGAGGAAAGGATTTTCCTTGGAAACCAATTCATAGGCAAGAAACACCCACCATAAAAATTATGCAGGCCCACATGGAATCTGCAGATATTTTTTATATTTCTGATGCTGGGTTTTGTTTTGTTTTTCCTTCAAAAAACGCAAAATGCCAGAAATGAACACGAATATGATCAACTGATTAATGGGGCACTGTAGGATTCAGAGTAAAGTAAATACATTATAGCTTTTCACAATATTAGTTAACACATACTCGTTTTCACATGATCCATTTTTGTAACGGTAATCCATTCAGATTTGGCATTGTTAGTCACTGAAATTGCTGCAAGTGTATGTAGCTAGTCATATTAGAGGATCTGTTGGTATGTCCACCAAAGAAGATGCACACCAATTTTAAACTTCATTGATCATAAGGTTTTCAGTTGTAGCAGTTGTATAATTTTGACATGACTTGGAGAGCGTTCTCAATGTCCTGTTGTTTATGTGTATAAAGTTTCAATGAGTTGTTAAATTTGCAACGCTTCTTTGAATCAAAATTATTTTTGCCAGCACTGTCCCTAACTGCTGTGTGCACAATTTTATGAAGATCAGCTGAATGGCCTACGAGGTGTTAAAAAAAAAGTAGATAAAAAAAAAAAACATTTAAATAGCAGATAATTTTTATAGGTGGAAACTAAACTGCCTTTTTAGATTTTGACCAAAGTCCCTTTAAGACAAGTCATTTCACTCGGCGGCCATCTTCAAAACGCCTCTCGGGCATTCAAGTGCAGCTCCTATCTTTTTGAATTGGGAAACATCAAATTCTCCAAAGCTGTTTGCCAAGCTTTCGATTAAATTTCATATTTGAAATCACCAATGAAATCTGACAATAACTGTCTAATAAATTTTGTTTCTAAATGCTCGAATCATGACAAAAAAATGTATTTTTCTGGTTGGATCAAGCTAATGTGCATGCGCAGTCCTAAATGCGCATCTCTTGTGTCTCATTTCGGAGGTGCGCGTCTGACTGTTTCTATAGGAACCGGAGCTTCTAATGGCAGCTGCAGTGACGCAATGACTTTACCAATCAGCGATTGGCTCTTATTTAGAAGGCGGGATTTATTCCGCCATATTGTGCGTTGCACTTTCTCCCACTCAAAACAATACGAGTGGCGCGTCTTGTGTAGTCTTTGTTTTGACCCGAGGATTCAGAATAATTCAAATAATAATAATTATAGCCCACACTGTTCTAATGTTAGCAGAAATGTTTGAAGGACATTATTATAGCACCACCTAGTGTCCGACAGATGTGTGTTTGCTTGCCTGAGTGCTTTGTGCTTGGAGCCCTTAAAGGGTTAGTTCACCCAAAAATGATTTAATTCACATTAATTACTCACCCTCATGTTGTTCCAAACCTGTAAGACTTTCGTTCATCTTCGGAACACAAATTAAGATATTTTTAATAAAATCTGAGTGATTTCTGTACCTCCATTGACAGCTACGCAACTACCACTTTGACTCTTCAAAAAGTTCATAGAGATATCGAAAAATTAATCCATATGAATTGAGTGGTTTAGTCCAAAGTTTCTGAAGAGACACGATCACTTTATATGATGAACAGGTTTAATTTAGGCTTTTATTCACATATAAACAATGAACAAATCTCTTGCTGAAGCTCAAACGTGCTGGGTAACACACGAGAATGAACCTCATTGGTTCTTGCAGAAGCTCAAACGTTCTGCGTAACATGAGAATGAACCTCATCGGTTCTTCAAGCAAACATGCTTGAGCTTCCATTTACCACAACTGATGTGTGAGTTGATGAATGTTTATATGTAAAGTAAAAGCCTAAATTAAATCTGTCTCTTCCGAAAATTTGGACTAAACTACTCAATTCATATGGATTAGTTTTATGATCTCTTTATGAACTTTTTAAAGTGTCAAAGTGTCAGTTGTGTAGCTGTCATTCAAGGGACAGAAATCGCTCAGATTTTATTAAAAATATATTAATTTGTGTTCAGAAGATGAACAAAAGTCTTGTGTTTGGTACGACATGAGGGTGAGTAAATAATGATAGAATTTTTCATTTTTGGGTGAACTAACCAAGATACTGAATGTAGAATGTAGATGTACCTGTCTGAGTGTTCTTCCAGCACCTGGTAGACGCTGATGCGGAAGGTCTCATTGTCAAAGCGCTCTGGAACAAAGTCCTTGTAGATCCGGAACTCTGCAGCAGTCACCGCCTCACCCTCAGGAATCTTGGACAGGTCAAATCGGAATTCTCTGTGATGGCGCCTCACAGGCAAAAACTCCTTATCATGTTCAACTGTACAAGATAAACAGTAAAAGAGATGCATCCGTTTTATATCAGCGCTTCGAAACAGTGTCAAAACATTTCCACCACAGTGAAAGTTAGCTTGGCATTTACGTTGTACTCATTTACATTAGAACTCATTTACATTTAAACTCAAATGTCAACCCTGCAAGCAAGTCAAGCCACCCCTGTCTGGTTTTCATGCATAAACACAGAGCACATTTCTAGACAGATGTTTGAACTCTCCAGAGCCACTGATTGAGACATAGTCCTGCAGACAGCTTTATGTGTCTCTTTTTCTCAAGCCCTTTCTCTCTTTTTCTTTTTCACTATTTCCTCCATCATCTGGACTCTGTGAGGCAGAAGGCATCTCTCACATTTTGTGAGCTTGGGACTTGATTCAAACTGGCTGATCAAATTGTGTTTACATTTTATCATTGTGAAAACTGTCTGAATGTTTTTCGTAAAGAGGGCAGATTCTGACACTGAGCCTGGAGTGTTTTGGTAGCCAAGGAACTTGAAGTAAAAAGATTGTTCAACCCAAAATGAAAGTTTTCTCATGTGTTTAAAAAAGAAAAAGTATGATCTTCTTTCTTTGGTTGAAGAGAAATGTTCACACTGCTGTTTTCCATATAAGCTTACAGTAAGCAGAAGGCCTGTAAAGCCTCATAAAAATAGTCTATACAACTTCTTTAATGACTAGATGTAATTAGTCATTAACTGAACAGTTTCAGTTGAAAAGATATGATTTTAATTTCTAGCAGAAAGACTCGGAAAGCAAAGAAACATTTGAATGTGATTTATTAAACAGTTTGTATGTAAATATCAAAGATAAATGATTAAGTTCTTTGGCATAGGCCCCATCCATAGTACAATCCGGAGGGTAGCAGACATTTGCAGAACCTGCCTTAAAGGTCCCATGACATGCTACTTTTTGGATGCTTTTATATAGGCCTAAGTGGTCCTTAGTACTGTATCTGAAGTCTCTTTCCCGAAATTCAGCCTTGGTGCAGAATTTCAGCCACTACGAGCCAGTCCCACAATAAGCTTTCCTCAGGACATGCCATTTCTGGGTCTGTAGCTTTAAATGCTAATGAGGAGGAGAGAGGCGGGGCAAGGTCGAGGGTGGGTGTGGCCTTAACCAGCTTGCGGCCACTGTACCATGCGCTAATGTTGACAGTGGATGTATCGCAATGGCTCGTAGATACGCAGTCGTTCAAGCATTTCAGTTTGACCCAGAATCTGATGGAGAAGTTGCAACTCAGCGGCTACAGCAGGACGTCTCTGAATGGTTAGTTTAAAACATTGTGTCTGGATACGGTACTTTAGTTGGTTTATGTATGCTGTTACAGTTATTATCATGTAGCTAATGCTAGCCTACATTGTTGGCTTTTCATGTTGCTCTGATTTGCTATTGTATATATATTATATATATAATTATCAGCTATAGACACTAACCAGCGCCACTAAATTAGTCCTCTGCCATTATTACAAACACCTTTTTGGATAGGTGCTGTTGTGGAAAATGTGCTACCATGCCAAAATAATTTATTTGTTTACATATTTTGTTTCATAAATCTTAAAAGTTTTTACAATCTTTCTTATTACAATTACATCAAGCTCTGCAATCTGGAAATATGGATATCGTGTGCACCATAACACCAACAGCAGAACGGTTATCCGAACAACAAAGAAATGTACAACACTCGCGTTACAGTGTGTGTATTCACACACATACTTGATGTGAATACACACACTATTCGGTGAAATGTGTGGCACAGACATACAAAACTTTGGGAAGTTGTATCGGCGCATTACCAGAGAAAATAAAATTAACCCACTGTTTTTTCATAGGCTCGGATGAAGGAACTAAAAAATACTTCGGTGTTCATTTGTACATCTAAACACTGAGCAATTGCCATGCTTCGCTCGTTTGCAAGCCATGATGTCTCTCGAGGAAAAAAAAATATTGTGCTCGAATCTCACGGTAGTAGCTCATTTTCTCATGGGCGGGCAAAGCACAGAAAGGGGTGGTAACCTTTCCCCGTATGACAACATATAGTGAAGATTCCAGATTGGGCCGTCTGAGCTTTCATTTTCTCAAAGGCGAAGCAATATACCCAGGGCTCGGTTTACACCCATCGCCTTTTCTAGCCACTGGGGGACCATAGGCAGGATAGGGGAACTCATATTAATGTTAAAAAATCTCATAAAGTGAAATTTTCATGCCATGGGACCTTTAAGATGAAGGCAGGGGCGGAGCCTACCCCAAAAGAACTGAGAATGGAAAGAAAATACGCACCACTTGGAGGATTCTTTAAATGGCGTTCCTAAATATTACCAAAGTGAAAGAGATAATGAATACACAGACATTGATAAATGTTGAATCATTAACAGGAAGAATCATTATGCAATAGCTTATTGTTATGCCATAGCTCTAAGGATGTGAAGAATGCTGCGTAGGCCGTAACATCGCCACGTTAGGCCGAGCATGAAAGCCATGTAGGCTGTAGACTGCCATGTAAGGCATAGAAGGCCGCGTAGGCCGTGGAAGAGGCCCCGATTGGCCAGCGTGTGAACATGCCACGTAGGTCATGTATGATGGCCACGATAGGCCATAGTGAGGAGAAGACAGAGTGGATGAATGAGATGCCCTGATAGGCCGAATAAAACAAGCCATATAGATGTAAATAGTAGGAATAGAAACTGCCGCCGTTACTAGGAGTTTGTCTCAATAGTATACTTACCACAGAAGAATTAAGTATAGGATTTTATGATATGCTGTAACCTTTCCTGATGCTTGTTAGAAACATAGCCTTGATAATCCTAGATTTATCACAAAAGTATACTAGTGATGTGAATCGTGATTTGATGCTGATGATCAGAAATAGACACGTTAGTCTGAGATACTAGAAGACTTCATATGTGGACCATGGTCCATAGAGTTAGCGGTTCGCTTGACCCTGAGTGAGTATAGGGAAATCTTAACGAGTGATACTGAATCGTATGAAAACACCACCACCAGTAGTTTGCGTTAGAAACGTACTAGTATTAAATTATGACAAATAAAAGGCATACATAAATATTAATAAGCATTGACTGATAAAGATATGGTGTGAGAGGCTACGTTAATTTGATTAACACGGAAAGACCACGAAGGTCTTTGTAACACGGTTTGTAAATATGGGAAGAAGGAGGCGGGAACCGGCGAACATTCAACAAAACTTTAATATCAAATAAACAAATACAAAACGAAAGTAATGCCGGCAGACCCTCGCGGACGTCTGCCGGCCACACAAACATAATAAAACATAAAATAAAGTCCAGGCCTGGTCCTCTCTCGTCCTTAACTGTCGTCGCTCCTCCTTTTATGCTCCCGGAGCTCCTCCGTGAGGGACTCAAGGCCGGTGCGCCTCGCAGGTGACGATCATTAACACTCGCGTCACCGGCCTCGCGCCGTTCCCTCACGGCTCTCGCCCGCCCTGCTCGCCACAGTCTTATACCTTGAAAAGTCAATATAGGCCAATTTGTGAAGACCCACGATAGGAGTTACGTAAAACAGACTTACCTGGTGGCCATGACAGGTTTAATTATATGAAGAGCTAAGACAGGCCGTGATGTGTAGAACCACAATATGCCATTTAATGCAAAAAAAATAAATCTGGTATCTGCGAACATAATAGTGGGTGGGAACGGAACTTATATACTCAGGTGACATGTAATGATTGGCTAGATAATGAGTAATGACGTGCATTAGAGTCTTCCGGGTAGAACTTCCGCTAAAAGCTTCCCTTTCTGGGTGACCTACAGTAACATTGGAGTTTAGATACTTTGGGATCACAATTGATTTTCATCTTCTTTACTTTGAAAACAAGAAATTAGAAAGGAGAGTTAAATTGGCTACAGAAGCCAGGTACCAAACTGTATATAAACACAATACTTCGTATTGTCATTTATATTGTGTCTTGTATATAAGTGCGGAATCAAAGTCCCTTTCAGTACACTCAGCGGCCATCTGGGGAAAGCAATCAAGCAAATATTTTCAGTCTTGCAAGTACAGAATGTGGAAATATGGATATATTTCAAATCAGCAATAAAATCTGACATGAGTATCATAAACATAGTTTCTTCAAATAGCTAAAACAACTGTAAATTTTAGGTTGCTCCAGCCAATGCAATGTGCAGTGTAGAGCAAAGGATGAATGCAAGTTTCACGTAAAGACCATGTAGTGACTTTGCCGATTGGCTCTTTCATTTGGAAGGAGAGACTTCTTTTACTAGAATTTCTCCCATTCATTGTAAAACCAGTGGCCCATCTCAGTTACTGTATATACAGTTCCTGGCAGAACACAGATATGTAAAAGCCAGTATAAAAACAAGCGCTTTGGGTCAAAAGGTTAAACAGACACATGTACCCTTAAAGGTAAAATTTTTGCACATCTTTTCGAACAGTGTACAGTCATTGTGACATCTTTGCCAATTATGGCCTTTTAAGTTTGGAAACCGTGGTGATATTTAAAAGGCTGGCATCAGGTGTAACTAAATAAGAATGTAAAGAAAAATGCTTTTAGTTGACCTGTCTTTTCTTTCCAAACATTATACGAATGGATAACTTCAAACTGACCTGACAGAATACAGAAGCTCTAGGTTACAGTGATTTAATCAGTGAAATTACAGTGAGATTACAGTGAAATAAATCAAGAAGTAAGATAATATTTAAATGCTTAGTTTTATTATCAAAGCTCTGTAGTTTTTATTTTGGGGGCAAAACATATATTGAATTGCAAAACAATAAACATTCCCCAAAAGCCTGATTGATTTATTTAAAATAAAATTACTTATAATCTAAGTTTTTTTTGTTTTGTTTTTTTCAGTCCAGTACGTGTTCATCTTGAAATACTATTTGTATGTTTACTTTATAAAAATGAGAAAAGATTTCACAACTCAAACACACATGTATCACGACCTGAAGGGGGATGTTTTTTTGTTTTGTTTTTTGTTTTTTTGTTTTTTTTTAATTAAAAGGACTTTTACTTGCTAAAAAGTATTAACTAGCATAAACTTCAGACAACAGAAGGCATGAAGTAGATTGTGTACAACAACTTGTTAAGATTTATTTGATCATTTAGAGGCCTTAAATAAATTTGTGTATCAAAAATGAAACAGTATAGGCTTTATAGGGTTAATGACAATCAAGCCATAGTAAAAAAAAAAATGCATGCCAAATGTATTTGTCTTTTTTTTAATTCTGCTTGTTGCACATAATGATCTTTACTGTGCTTGATATGCTTTACAGTATGTAAGCTTACGGTATTTGGTGTGTAATGTGCTCATTGTACACAGTAATATTTCAGATAAATCATAAGAAGACATGAAGAATATATCTAATGTGTCAAACTTTTCAGTGAATGATAAGCCCTGTCAAGGACTGAAGATAGCTCTCTGTCTCTCTCTGACTCCTCTTTTGTCTTTTATCACTGTGTGAGAGTACTGCACACACACAGACAATAGCAGCCTTGTTGACTCTTCAGTCAATGCATCAGAGCCAGTGAGAGCAGCTGTCATCCTCACAGCTCTACTGAGAGCCGTGAATCATGGTCTGAACAGACTGAACTGTGTGAAAATTAAGCTGTACGTCTCTCTTTACAGATTCCCAGAGTCTATTCTGGTTCTCAACTGGTTTTATATTGGACATCAAGTGGCGACCCAACACAGTGCCAAAATGATTTGGGTCAATGATATTTATTATGAAGACTGTTCATAATAATAATAATAAAATTCTAGTTCTTAGAAATGTCCTTTTTGTATTCAAGTTATTTTCCTATGGTTTTTAAAAACGTATACAATTTTGAATAGTTCAAATTTAATGACTCCAAAAGAATGTTATGTGGTATAACCAAATAAAAAAATAATACCAGGTA
>RJVU01071825.1:588914-608366 GCA_003731715.1 Anabarilius grahami
AAAAAAAAAAAAAAGATTTAAATAATAATAATAGTAATAATACAATTTTAAATAAAAGAAAAGAAAAAAAGTTTTAAAGAAATTAAAGCTGCAGTCCGCAACTTTTTTTGGTTAAAAATTATCCAAAATATATTTTTGAGCAAGTACATAACCAGCCAGTGTTCAAAACTATCTAATTTTCTTGTCTCGATTCACAACGGTAAGCTTGTAATAATGTTTTATAATAAGAGCGACATGGCGGATTTCCGCGGGAAATTTGAGCATGCAGCAGTTCCTCTGTGCGTCATTACATCACGTCCGTAAACAGAAAGAAGGAGTTCAGGCTAGTCGGTTTCATCAAGTGAGGATGCTGCTTGTAGCGAATCATTTATAGCCTTTTCAAACAGCAGCTTAAATAATTAAACTTATCATTTTGATGGCGGATTGTAATCCAGAAATAACCAAATGACAATCATCAGTGACTACTGGAGATTCAGCCGTAGTCAAAAAGCAAAAGACTTTGGACTGTGGAGTGGCTACAGAAATTGAAATCTACAGGTAACGCTAATATTTACATTTACATTTATTAATTTGGCAGATGCTTTTATCCAAAGTGACTTACAAGTGAGGAATACAACAAACGAGTCGTCATGACGAGGCAAATAGACAAGAAGTGCTCACAATAAAAGTTATAGGCAGTGCTCAGAGTATCATAAGCTACAATAGAGAAGATAAGATACACATAGTCACGCAATATACGCAATATACACAGTCACGCAATGCTGATGTTGTTAACATTAACAATTTGAGAACAATATAACAGTAATAATAATTTGCACGGTTTGACGTGATCCGAGCTAAGCGATCGTTAGATTTAATCATCATTGGCAGCGCGATTTATTGTAGGCCTAATGCTTTTTTCCTCAGTTGGTCAGAACAAAAGTGGCAGACATGTTACTTACTTGTTCAGATGATATTTTCCAGTGAAAAGTCTTATTGGTCATACTTTCAAGACATAGAATCTGTGATTCTGAAGTACAGTATCCACACTGGTGCGGTGACTGACAGCAAGCATTAGATTCATCCGCGCTGACGAGCTGTGCCGAGGCACAACGCACGTACAGATAACTGTTCCGCATATGACTGCAATTGCAGGTTTTAAACAAGAGATGGCGACAAAGAGGAAAAACCGCGGACTGCAGCTTTAAAGTTCCCTTTCGAGGAAACTCAACGCTGCATCATGGTGCTGTTGCTAGGGGAACATGTCCGGGTGTAACCGGTGTCTGAAGCATGTGTAAAATACACCAATCTTGATTGGCCGATGACAATACTATGACGGCATGTGGAGTACCCATGCGCATAAAAGGGCACCTGCATTAGATGTCATCACCTATTTTGTCTTCAGGAGCCGCTTTGTTTTTATGTGTGTTTAAGATGAGAATCTGTTGGAGCGCATTCGAGGGAGCTGTTATGAGCCACGGTGAGGGAGCTCCGTTCCCGTTGACTTCTTTTCTTGTAAAAAAAATTAAAGGGATGAAAGACAAGCATCTGCTGAAACAGTGCGGCAGCTTTGATCATGGGGTTGCAGGTGGGTAGAGCCGAGGTAGATGAGTCTGCCCTCTCTGCTAGAACCTGGAAATGCTGAATGTAAACAGTGTTTGGACAGGGGTTTGGAATGACGTGATGGTGAGTAATTAAAGACGGAATTTTCTTTTTTGAGTGAACTAACCCTTTAACACTCCTGCTACCAGCCTCGCTCCGTTCCCACGGCTCTCGGCCTGCCCTGCTCGCCACAAATAGCAGCCATTGCCGGAATGCCCACTCTCTCTCTGTCACCTGTATAGTGCATTTGTAAACCATGCTTGGACAGACTGAAATATTTTTTTTTTTGTGTGTCAGCTCAAACAAGCACGGCATGGGCCGTATCACATTGCTAACCATCCTCTTGTATGCTTCCCTGTACAGCAGTTTAAGCTAGACACGCTGAGATGTCCCTAATGTCCCTCCTCAATTATTTATTGGGGTTTTAAGTAGGGTCGTATGCTCCCCTGTGTGCTTTCTGTGGCAAGTTGGCATGACAGGTAGGGATACACCGATACCGATACTAGTACGCGCTCTCTCTCTCTCTCGCGCACGCGCTCTCTCTCTTTCTTGCGCGCGATCCCAGTTCTCTCAGACAGCGAGCGATCGGTTCTCCTCGCGCCTGAATGGTCAAATGCACACATACAGGTCCTTCTCAAAAAATTAGCATATTGTGATAAAAGTTCATTATTTTCCATAATGTAATGATAAAATTAAACTTTCATATATTTTAGATTCATTGCACACCAACTGAAATATTTCAGGTCTTTTATTGTTTTAATACTGATGATTTTGGTTCTCTAAACGAGCTATTAACCTAATCATCTGAATCAACTAATTAACTCTAAACACCTGCAAAAGATTCCTGAGGCTTTTAAAAACTCCCAGCCTGGTTCATTACTCAAAACCGCAATCATGGGTAAGACTGCCGACCTGACTGCTGTCCAGAAGGCCATCATTGACACCCTCAAGCGAGAGGGTAAGACACAGAAAGAAATTTCTGAACGAATAGGCTGTTCCCAGAGTGCTGTATCAAGGCACCTCAGTGGGAAGTCTGTGGGAAGGAAAAAGTGTGGCAAAAAACGCTGCACAACGAGAAGAGGTGACCGGACCCTGAGGAAGATTGTGGAGAAGGACCGATTCCAGACCTTGGGGGACCTGCGGAAGCAGTGGACTGAGTCTGGAGTAGAAACATCCAGAGCCACCGTGCACAGGCGTGTGCAGGAAATGGGCTACAGGTGCCGCATTCCCCAGGTCAAGCCACTTTTGAACCAGAAACAGCGGCAGAAGCGCCTGACCTGGGCTACAGAGAAGCAGCACTGGACTGTTGCTCAGTGGTCCAAAGTCATTCGGAAATCAAGGTGCCAGAGTCTGGAGGAAGACTGGGGAGAAGGAAATGCCAAAATGCCTGAAGTCCAGTGTCAAGTTCCCACAGTCAGTGATGGTCTGGGGTGCCATGTCAGCTGCTGGTGTTGGTCCACTGTGTTTTATCAAGGGCAGGGTCAATGCAGCTAGCTATCAGGAGATTTTGGAGCACTTCATGCTTCCATCTGCTGAAAAGCTTTATGGAGATGAAGATTTCGTTTTTCAGCACGACCTGGCACCTGCTCACAGTGCCAAAACCACTGGTAAATGGTTTACTGACCATGGTATTACTGTGCTCAATTGGCCTGCCAACTCTCCTGACCTGAACCCCATAGAGAATCTGTGGGATATTGTGAAGAGAAAGTTGAGAGACGCAAGACCCAACACTCTGGATGAGCTTAAGGCCGCTATCGAAGCATCCTGGGCCTCCATAACACCTCAGCAGTGCCACAGGCTGATTGCCTCCATGCCACGCCGCATTGAAGCAGTCATTTCTGCAAAAGGATTCCCGACCAAGTATTGAGTGCATAACTGAACATAATTATTTGAAGGTTGACTTTTTTTGTATTAAAAACACTTTTCTTTTATTGGTCGGATGAAATATGCTAATTTTTTGAGATAGGAATTTTGGGTTTTCATGAGCTGTATGCCAAAATCATCAGTATTAAAACAATAAAAGACCTGAAATATTTCAGTTGGTGTGCAATGAATCTAAAATATACGAAAGTTTAATTTTATCATTACATTATGGAAAATAATGAACTTTTATCACAATATGCTAATTTTTTGAGAAGGACCTGTAGTTGTCGAAATGTCCATCGTGTGGAGTATCTCACGTAAGTACAGTCGGTTATGGCTTAAGTGGACATAAACATTTGGGTGAAAACAGGATATGTGTCAGTATCCATGGATTCGGTCTTAAAGGGACCGTAGCCTATATTTGTCATTAATGTTAATAAAACAACAAAACTTGATAAATAAATTTATACATGGTAAATAAACCTACTGTATCTGAAAAACAAGTGTATTTAATTTGTATCTCTATAGTATTTGTTGTATTGTTTGTAAATTTCTTTTCATATAACAATTATAGGCTATTGATAATTATGCCCTTTGAAGGTTATTGGACACGGAAGGTTATTTTTGTTCTTTAAGTTTGTGACAAGCACATAAAAATGAGCTAAGAAGCATCTAAGAAGCTGTCCTACATTCATTAGTCTCACTGTGTTGTGCTTGGAAAACTGCAACATCACCAACAACAACAAAAAAAAACAGAGAGAGAGAAATGAATAAATGTATATGTATAGGTATCGGTATCGGCGAGTACTAGGAAAAAAGTATCAGTACTCGTACTCGGTCCTTAAAAAATGGTATCGGTGCATCCCTAATGACAGGGCGACTCTGGATTTTAACTGTTGCTTAGTCTATGGACTAAGCATACTACCAGAACATAGTGGTGACAATGTTTATGGAATACAGCTCTGATCCTAATCTCTAGGCAGATGCCTGTCCCGCTTTTAGAAGTCGGGTTACCTGTGATGGAGTTCCTCTGCAAAAATAAGGATAAAGTAAGTATTGGAGCATGGAGCTCTGGGTTTTTTCCCTCGCACCTGTTGTCACTGGCTATTAGGCTTGGCACTTAGGCTATTAATGAGGCTGTTGTATAAGTCACATAGGATGTGCCCAGTGAAGTGTTGATGCTCAGCTCCCGGCTCGGCCGTAGAATTGTTTTGCCTAGCTCACTATGATTGTGCATAGTTCACAGCTTAGCTGCAGCAGGTATTCCCTCAGCATAGTTGGTATTAACGTTCCCATAGCGTCAACACCATGACACAGCATTGAGTTCCATCGAAAGGGAATGTCTTAGGGTTATGTATCTAACCCCAGTTCCCTGAGAAGGTGCTTAAGACACCTGTCACGTCTGGCGTTCCCATAGCGTCTACACCATGACACAGCATCTCGTTCCCTTTTCAGCGAACCAGGTTACATTTCTCCTTATTTTCAGAAGCTAAAATGTCTGTTTTGCTGTCCTACTTATGCATCATTTATGATTGCATGTTATTATTTGCATTTAGCATTACCTTTCCCTGATGGTTGTAACAGAACAGACCCCCATTTTCAGGTCGTCACCCAGCAGTTGTGAAGCATTGGTTTATTACCTGCTCACCTCATTTATCCTCAGTTACTCTTTGTCCCTTCATCCCTTTCTCCCTTCATCTTCTCTCATCTCCTCCTCCAGACCCTTTTATCATCTTTTCTACCCATCCTTTGCCCTCTCCATCCACTACCTTTCCTCATCCTCCTTTCATACCGCCTTTAGAATGGCAGCAAACAGCACAAAGACCCTACTGTGCAGTAAGGTGAAAGCAAGAGAGGGAGAGTGCGCATGGATCCAGTTACCCAGCAGTGACGATTAGCAGGGGGCATTCCGTGTCTCATTGTCCTGCTCTTCTCAGAGGACTGGAATTGTTTACACACCGTTCTAATTCAGAGCTGCCCTTCCATTGAACCCCCAGGGTGCCCCCTCGCAGGGCAGACGTAACACCAGAGCCACCTGTGCCCGCTTGGCACAGAGCGACAGCTCTAACAGAGACACCTAGACCTCTACAGCAGTAAAGCCTCCATAACAAAGATGGTTCTTTCTTATTATGTAATACTTTTATGGTTTCAAAGCCAGAAGAAAACAAACACTGAATAGAGTTCTTGCACATCTGACAGCTGCACTAACCTGCATCATTCAACACATGCTGATTTCAACACATTCTAAAAGCCTGTTCACACCAAGAATGATAAATATAAAGATAACTATATTGATAACTATTTTAGCATCCACACCAGCGGACAATATCGTTCTGTCACTTTAAATGCTCGAGCTCTTTAAAGTCTGGTGGATTCTGATTGGCTGTCAATGTTTTTAGCTGGGGGAAAAAAAATCATTCTGAGAGTGATTCCAGCGATATTGTTTCTCTGTGCTGTTATCGTCATAGTTATAGTATTTTAAAAACTATATCTTTGTAGTTATTGTCCTTGGTGTTAGCAGGGCTTAAGGGATTGGATTTACAAATTTTTTACACTGAGTGAAACCCATTATCATAAAGTTTTATAAATCATTCTAACTCATTCTAGAGAATAGCAGAGTTCACATGACAATTATTACAGAAATCAATGGAATCACTTTCGAAGCAATATATTCCAGCTGATAAATGTTAAGAACAATGACAGCCAATCAGAATCCACTATACTCAACATACTCAATACTTTCTGGCAGTTTTACACTGTAAAAAATGACTGTGATTTTAATAGTAAAAGACTGTAAAAATGCTATGGTGAAAAACAGTTAATTGGTGTACAGAAAGTTTCCATAATACATGAATAACTGTAATAGCTCCAACATTTAATGTCATTTTACTGTAAAATACTGTTAAATTTACAGTTTTTGGAAGTGAAAAAAAAAAGTCATTGTATAATTTACGGTGAAAAACAGTAAGTTGATATTCCCACAATTCCCACACTTCACATTTGATGTATTTTTGTTAAAATAACTCTTTCTTCCTAGTTTTTCTAATCAATTATGTACATTAGGGTTTTATGTTACATCTAATGTTGTTAAATTCATATTTATCGCATTTTTAAAATTTCATGTGTGTCACCATGATGGTGTTTAGTGTTTGTGTGAATGACACTGTGAACACCTTCTATATATTAGTATTGTCATTCTCAGCTTTTGGAAAAGCTGCTTTTGACAAATTTTAATTCATCATGTGACTTTCATCACCACTGTGTTTGGTGGTTGTCAGTGTATTACAAAGGTACAAAACAGATATTAGTACTTCAATAGGTTGGTAAATCAACATTATATCAGTTAATACATTTTTTTTTTACTGTAAATTTAAACAGTGTAAAATAAACAGTTAGGAGCCGTAATTATTACAATATAAACTTTTAAATTATACGGTTTTGAACTGTAAAATATACAGTAAACTAAGTGCTGTCCCATAAAACCTAAAATTGTGCTACGGTATTTTTTACGGTAAAGTTTTGCCGGGTTTTACTATACATTTTACAGGGTTTTTTAAAAAAAATGTTTTACAGTGTTTATATTATACAAGGGAAGAACAAGAAATAACAACAGGAAAGGTTGCTAGCTAGATTCAAACTCACGTTATCTGCATGAGCCCCATGGCCTAATATGATGGAACACATTTGCTAACCACTAGATCCAGCAGATGAAATTGGAATAAGAAAATGCTGCAAGCTAAATGTGAATTCACTTCACTCAAATGAGCACCATGAGTGCATTGACAAGGCTATACAGATTGTGCATTTATTTTTTTTTTTGCTTCTTTTTTTCCTTTCTGAAGTCATCACTTACTGTAACTTGGGACTTTATTTTAATTGTGTTGCAAAGCAGCATTTTTACAGTTCTATCTCTTTCTCACTCACTCACTCACACACATACATCTCTCTTCCTGTTTCCCTCTCTCTGTCTCTCCCTGAGTCTTTCTCTGCTTCTGTCAGGGAAGATCAAACAGTTTGGTCTAAGTGCTTTTCCATTTCTCTGTAGATTTTAATGGATGACGTGCACCAAGCTGTCATTACTTCACCCTTACACCATTAAAACATACCTACAGGAATGAGCTTGACAAACAATCACACACGCTCCTGATAATGTAGACCAGAGCACCCATAGAGACATGCATGTAAAGTACACTTTAGCATACTTTCAAAAGAATACTGTTTTTTGTCACAGATAATAATATACATTAAAATAATATATTATAAGTGTGAACTGAATGTAATGTTTTCGGACTCTTAATTGCATATTATTTACAATTAAATTAAAATGTACTATATTTTAAATGTATATTAAATACAATTAGCTGAACTGTAGTGCTTTTTCACCCAGCATCAAAATTCTCTCAGAGTTTCCCAGTCGTAAATATAACTAATAAATATCCAATTTCTGACTAGGAAACTCATATTTATGATAATTTAGATAGCACATAATACACAATAGGCAGTGTAACTTCTACGACACCTGTGTGAACTTGAGGATAACTGACTTCATACATTCACTAAAAATCACCTTTACAAAAGCTGTATAATGTGATAATATGGTTCTGAGAATCATTTGTTTGTAGATGCTACTTGCACTCTCCTTTTCTCATCTAATGACATCTATAAATTTTTTTGTGTTGCTACACTGTCCAAATACTTTTTGGATCCACTGTGTTAGAAAAAAAACTAGAAAAGATCCTATGAGAACAGGAATCTAGGTGACGGGCAATTTGGCTGCATCTTCAAAATTACACAGTGTTCTGAATGCTTTCGACTAAACCAGAAACAAATGATTCAAATGGCCACCTGTTCATCAATGGCATCAGCAGAGCGAGAGCAGAGGAGTGTCATAGTTGAACTATTTAATAAGAGTCTCTTCACATTTTTCCCCTAGTTCATTTGGCTTCATTGTCTGAGCACATGTGCGGCCTCACAGTAAATGAGATCACACACACACACACTGGTTTCAATTTTTTTTTGGATACTTCCCATAGACGTAATGACTTTTTAAACTGTATATTCTCTCACCCTACACTAACCCTAACCCTACCCCTAAACCTACCCATCACAGAAAACTTTCTGCATTTTTAGATTTTCAAAACACTTAATTTAATGTGATTTATAAGCTTTTTTCCTCACAGGAACCGAAAAAAAAAATTCCCATAAGATCTACTATCCTTGTCTACTAAGTCTACTAAGGTATTACTATCCTTGTGGGGACATTTGGTCCCCATAATGTTGGGAATACCAGGTACACACACACACACACATTCAAAACAACACATGGCTACAAACACAATGCACGTGGTTACAGATACATCATGGCGAAAATACTCTAAGAAACATCTGCAAACGTGGACACACACACAGAGAGTGAATGATTGCAGCAGTTGTTCTGTTCCACCCTGTAACTAATAAATAAGATCTCCAGGCTCAGAGCAGCCAGAAGTGATGACACAAGTAAGCGTGCGTCGCCCATCTATAAAGCCCTCAAAAGCCCAAATCCAGGCAGTACCCCAAACCCATGGCCCACTGCAGGTGCACTCCCACTGTGGACAGACACACCCTCTCTGAGCTAGGGCCACGGCCGGGCCTTAATCTCTCTGTCAAGGCTTCCACATTAAAGAGAACTTTATCGACTGTGTGGAGCAGATGTGAAGCAGCCACCTCTCCAGCCTCCATACAGTCTTCTGTTCTTTCACAAAAGACCTGTGATGCTCTTTTGTAGTGTATTATTTTTAAATACCCCATTAAATAGTTCAATGAACGCTATTTTCTATTGGGGCAGGACATGTTGAATATGCAGTAACATGATAAAAATTGAGACTATAAATCAAAATGAAGACAAATGCTTTTCTGTCAACTGAAAAAGTCTAATTTGAAAGTGATTACAGCTGATACCATACTGTAAGAACTGGTCCTAATGTTTCTATAAAACATTCAAAATGTATTTAAGGCGGGGCTTAGTGACAAGTCAATACTCTGGGTTCGGGCCAAATACCGATCTCTGCAACAATGCTTAGGTAGGTGGTATGTGTCAAAGTAACATCCACATGGAAGGCAGGACCCAAGGTTTTCCAGCAGAACATTGCCCAAAGCATCAAACTGCCTCCGCTGGCTTGCCTTCTTCCCATAGTGCATCCTGGTGCCATGTGTTCCCCAGGTAAGCGACGCACACGCACCCAGCCATCCACGTGATGTATAAGAAAATGTGATTCATCAGACCAGGCCATCTTCTTCCATTGCTCCGTGGTCCAGTTCTGATGCTCACGTGCCCACTGTTGGCTCTTTCGGCGGTGGCCAGGGGTCAGCATGGGTACCCTGACTGGTCTGCGGCGATGCAGCCCCATACGCAACAAATTGTGATGCACTGTGTATTCTGACACCTTTCTATCAGAACCAGCATTAACTTCTTGAGCAATTTGAGCTACAGTAGCTCGTCTGTTGGATCGGACCACTCGGGCCAGCCTTCCTAAATGTAAGTTAGATCTTGTTGTGAATGATTCATGCATGCATGTTTCAAACTTTTTTTTTTTTTTTACTTTGTTTAAAAAATATATTACTGCTAAATCTTCCAATGAAAACGACAAATTCTCTCTAGTGATGTATACAGGACTTCTCCAATCATTTAGTCCATTCAAAACTCACCCCTGCAAGCTCATGTTCATCTCTTTTGAGTGTGATGACCACATCTAAAAATCGATCAATCAACAACTGATGCCCAGAACCAAGTCCCTGGCCTATATTTTTCTTTTTCGATAATCCATTACACTTGGATGTACATCACAATTCAGAAGAAAAGATCTGCTGCTACTTTAGTTTAGTTTAAAAAGCACAGTAAAAGTTTAGTTTAAGCAGAACTGAAGCTTTTTTTGTGGGTTGTGCAAACTCCTCACATTCCTCTAGACAGGGTAAGAAGTCAGGATAAAAACTGGTTTCATGTTGTTTCTGGATGGTGACCAGAACAAATCCATCGGAATAATCTCCTCAGCATTCCGTGATGCCTGCAGCTTCTAAAACATCACCTCTTCACTTATCATCCCATCATTTCCATCTCTTTCTCTATCTCTCTTCCTCTACACATGAATGGCAGTCATTAGCAGCAGGGCCGGGTGCAGTTAAACCCAAGCGGGCACATTTATGACTTCCTCTGAGAGGAAACAAGTGGCTAACGGCATGGTCGTCCTACCTGTGTAAAATAAACATTACTGAGAGAGAGAAGAGAGAGGGAGGCAGCATTTATATGAGCAGCTAGAGAAACTCAATCCACAGGCATCTGAACAGCTGCCTGTTTCCACTGCTTTTTTTCTTTTCATCCCAATACACGCAAACACAAACAATCCCATTAGTACTTATGCTCTGCATCACTCCTGCTTCTGCAGTCTCACACACGTGCACAACATGCGCTTGGTTTGTATGAGAGGTAATGATCAAGACCCCAGAGGCCTGCTGAACCTGTTGCCCACCTGGAGCTCTGCAGATTGAGTGCATGTGCTCCATACTTATAACATTTATACCTTTCATACCTAAAGAGCACAGTAAAAGTCCTGTGTCATTCTGTGAAAGTAATGGTTGCGGATACAGTTTTGTTATTGTAAATGTCAGCAATAGTCACAATAAAATGAAAAATGTATTGATATGTCTATACTATGGAAGCTTGTTTCTGCCATGGAATAAAACAATTTAAAAGATAACTGCGACTTTTTATATCACAATTCTGACTTTTTTTCTCACAACTGCGAGTTTACATCTCACAATTCTGACTCTTTTTTTTCTGAATTGCGAGATAAAAACTTGCAATTGCAAGAAGTAAAGTTAGAATTGGTAGATATAAACTTGCATATTACTCGCAATTGCGAGTTATAAAGTCCAATTCTGAGAAAAAAGTCAGAATTATTCTGACCATAACACTCAATTGCGAGTTTATATCACACAATTCTGAGAAAAAAATGGCAGAATTGTGAGATAAAAATTACCTTTTTTATTTTTTATTCAGTGGCGGAAACAAGCTTCCATACTATACTGTTAAGACAAGGGGTTTTCAAAATGTACTTTGATGTCATACACTGCTGCGATACTTCAAGTCGAACACACCTAATGTGTTGTGAATCTTTTGAGTGAATGATTCAATGACTCATTCATAATACAGTCACTTGTTGCCACCTGGCATATCAATGTATACCTGTAGAGAGAGTCACTGAAAATCCCCAGCACTAATGAACAGCACATCTGGAAAGGGCTTAGTTGTGAAGTAATTACATATTACTACAAAAGTACCTACTCGATATGCGATTTCGTGTGCAGCTATATAGCTGAACAATGTTTAATAACATATGATCTAATAAACTTCTTTGTGTTAAATGTTTTGATGGAAAAGCAAAAATGAGCTTTGCTTGTTGTGCTTGTGTTATCTTTCTTTAAGATATTGGTAGCACTTTACAATAAGGTTTCATTCATTAACACCAGTTAACTACACAAGTTAACATGAACTATGAACATAAATAAGAAAAAGTATTTTCATAAACAAATGTATTTATTAAAGCTGCAGTCCCTAAAGTTTTTTGGCTAAAAATGATCAAAAATCTATTTTTGAGCTAGTATATATCCAGTCAGCATTCAAAACTATCTCCTTACCTTAGCCCGATTCACAACAGTAATCTTGTAATAATGTTTTATAATAAAATCTGTTTACATAAAGTACAAGTCCCAGCTAGTAGGCTATATCATGTGAGGATGCTGCTGGTAGCGGATCATTTATAGCCTTTTCTTACAGCAGCTGGAATAATTAAACTTATCATTTTGATGGTGGATTGTAATCCAGAAAGGTCCAAATGACAATCATCAGTATCAACTGGAGATTCACCCGTAGTCAAAAGCAAAAGACTTCAGACTGCCGAGTGGCTACAGAAATTGAAATCTACAGGTAATGCTAATACACTAAATACACATAGTCATGCAATGCTGATTTTGTTAACATTAACATTAACAATATGAGAACAAAGTATAACAATAATAATAATTTGCATGGTTTGACGTGATCCGAGCTAATCAATCGTTAGATTTAATCACTATTGGTAGCGCGATTGTAATGATTTTTTTCTCAGCTGGTCAGAACAAAAGTGGCAGACGTTATTTACTTGTTCAGACGACATTTTCCGGTGAAAATTCTTATTTTGGTCGTACTTCCAAGACTACAATCTGTGATTCTGAAGTACAGTATCCACACCAGTGCGGTGACGGACAGCAGACATTAGATGAATCTGCGCTGAGGAGCCGTGCCGATACACAACCCACATAAAGATGATAATTACACAAATAACTGCAATTGCAGGTTTCAAACAGAGATGGCGACAAAGAGGTAAAACGTCTCGGTTATGTATATAACCTTAGTTCCCTGAATAGGGAACGAGACGCTGCGTTAGCCGCTATGGGAACGCCTCTGCGTGATGTCGTCGTGAAGCACGTATGCAATCTGTCCAATCAGGAGACGGAACGTCATAGGCGGGTGACATCACTGACCAGGAACCATAAAGCCAACCCGGAAAACACTGTCATTCAGCTTCTCAAAGTCTGAAGCAAGTTGCTCTCGGGCATGCAGGGAGTATGGCAGGGCGACGCAGCGTCTCGTTCCCTATTCAGGGAACTAAGGTTATATACATAACCGAGACGTTCCCTTTCAAGGGAACTCGCGCTGCGTTAGCCGCTATGGGAACACTAATCCCAACGTCGCCATAGGAACAAGTGACCGATTGTGTGAAGCCGAGGCGCACAGTTCACAGTAACACTTGAGCCCCAGGAGTGGAGCCGAGGTCAAGTTCATAGAACCTAACAAATGTGTGCGGTGAGAACCAGCCTGCTGCAACACAAATGTCATGTAGGGAAACCCCTGATATTAAAGCCTTGGAGGCAGCCATACTCCGAGTAGAATGAGCCCGGACAGCCAAAGGAGAAGGCTGTCCAACCGACTCATAAGCAAGTGAGATAGCCTCAACCACCCACTTGCTCATTCTCTGCTTAGATGCTGGTAGACCCTTCCTAGGTGCACCAAAACATACAAATAGCTGTTCAGCTTTCCTCCACACGGCAGCTCTGTGGACATCCGCATCTAATGCCCGTACTGGACATAGCAGATAAAGCTTTTCCTGGTCCGATGACGTAAAAGGAGGAGGACAGAAGGCCTGCAGTATGATAGGCCTCGCAGTATTAGTGAGAACCTTAGGAATATAACCTGGTCTGGGATGTAGAAAAGCCTTCACATTGCCAGGCGCAAATTCCAGGCACGATGGAGAAACCGACAGGGCTTGAATGTCTCCAATTCTCTTGAGAGACGTAATGATAAGAAGAAACACTGTCTTTAGTGTTAGAAACTTTTCTGACACCTCTTCGATGGGTTCGAATGGGGCCATAGACAGGCCCTGTAATACAATGGCCAAATCCCATGTCGGAACTCTCGTGCGTACTGCAGGTCTAAGCCTCAAAGAGCCACGTAGGAAACGAGTGATGAGCGGGTGTCTCCCCAAAGATACCCCACTTAAAGGAGCGTGGTAAGCAGCTAAGGCCACCACGTACACCTTCAGCGTGGAGGGGGATAACCCTGCAGAAAATCTGTCCTGTAGGAACTCCAGCACCGCACTAACCGGGCAGTTAACTGGACCCCACTGGTGATTTTCACACCAAGAAGTGAATAATCTCCACTTCAAAGTGTATAGTTTCCTCGTGGATGGAGCTCTGGACTGGAGTATGGTCTCAACAACCTCGGTTGAGAGACCGGAATCTATGAGACGTGCCCCCTCAGAGGCCACGCCCAGAGCTTCCATAACTCCGGGCGGGGATGCAGTATTAGACCGCCCGCCTAAGAGAGAAGGTCCTCCCTGATCGGAATCTCCATCGGAGACCCGTCTAGGAGAGAGACCAGGTCCGAGAACCACACTCGGGCCGGCCAGAACGGGGCTACTAATAAGAGACGGGCCCCGTCCCGGCGAACTCTCTCCAGAACTCCCGGGAGCAGAACAATCGGGGGAAATGCGTACAGCGGTAGCCTCGGCCACGGCTGTACCATAGCATCCAGTCCAAGAGGTGCTGGGTTCGACATTGAGAACCACAGTGGACAGTGAGTCGTCTCTCGAGACGCAAACAGATCCACATGGGCTTCGCCGTAGTTCTCCCATAGGAGCTTCACCACCTCCGGGTGAAGTCTCCATTCCCCGGGCCTCGGCCCCTGCCTCGACAGGATGTCTACCCCCACATTCAGGTACCCTGGGATATACACTGCTCTGAGGGACAGCAGTTTCCCTTGGGACCACAGGAGAATCTGATTCGCCAGCTTGTAAAGCGGGCGTGATCTCAGACCCCCCTGGTGATTTATATATGAGACTACTGATGTGTTGTCTGTACGAACTAACACATGTTGGTCTCTGAGATCTGGGAGGAAGTATCTCAGTGCCAGAAATACCGTCATCATTTCCAGACAATTTATGTGCCATGTGAGATGATGGTCCTGCCACAGACCCCTTGTCGAGCGACCACTCATGATCACCCCCCAGCCCGTGAGGGATGCATCCGTCGTTAGCGTGACGCGACGACTGAGAGCCCCCAACACAGGTCCTTGGGATAGGAACCAAGGTTGCTTCCATATGACTAGAGCACGTAAGCAGCGCCGCGTGACTCTGATCATACGAAACGGATTCCCCCTCGGTGAGAACCCCTTGGTTTTGAGCCACCACTGCAACGGTCTCATGTTCAGCAGGCCAAAGGGTATCACGTTGGACGCTGCTGCCATCAGACCTAACAGTCTCTGAAAATGTTTTACAGTGAGTGACTGGCCTAGCTTTATGTCCGAGACGGCATTGAGGATCGATGTTATGCGAGCCGGAGATAAATGGGCTCTCATAGCACCGAATCCCATACCACGCCTAGATAAGTGGTTCTCTGAGCTTGAGAAAGCACACTTTTCTTCGCGTTTAGTCTCAACCCCAACTTTTCCATGTGAGCGATCTGGAAAAAAAAAACGCCATCTGCTCTGAATGAGCCAGAATCAACCAATCGTCTATGTAGTTGAGAATGCGGATGCCCCGCATACGGAAGGGCGTCAGAGCCGCATCTACACATTTGGTAAAAGTGCGGGGTGACAATGCTAGGCCGAAGGGGAGAACCCGATATTGAAATGCTCCGCCCCCGAAAGCAAACCTCAGGAATTCTCTGTGATGCGGGAGGATTGATACATGGAAATATGCGTCTTTTAGATCTATCGTCACAAACCAGTCCTTGGACCTGATTTGTGACACGACATGCTTTATTATCAGCATTTTGAACTTGAGCTTTGCTACTGTTCGATTTAATTGTCGTAGATCTAATATTGGACACAATCCCCCGTCTTTCTTTGGCACAATGAAGTAACGGCTGTAAACGCCCGACTCCCTGCTGGGAGGAGGAACCCTTTCTATAGCCTCCTTTCGCAAGAGTGTCTGTACCTCCTGTGCCAGCACCAGAGCCTGCTCGGGATCTACCACCGTGGTTAGAATCCCGTTGAATCGGGGTGGGCGTGTTCTGAATTGAATCGCATACCCATTTTCTATAGTTCGCAGGACCCACTGAGATACTTTTGACAGATTTTTCCACTCTGACAAAAAATCTACTAAGGGAACCAGCCTCTCGAGGCTGGCCTCTGGTGGAACATGAGCAGCCAGCACAGTGCCCTGAAGCGGCGGACCGGCAGGGAACAACTGCCGTGGCTGCAGAGAGAGCGCGCCACCCTCGGGTGACACGCAGGGAACTACTGCGCCCTGTCTTCAGAGGGGACCACCCTCAGTATCCTGACTGATGTTCTGGCGTCAGGATTTCTTAGACGAAGCCCTCTTAGCAGCAATGACGGCCCTCAGATCCGTCTTGCCCTTCGAGGACTTCGCCTGTGAGCGCTGTCCCGTCTCCCAGCTCCTCGGAGGGGGAGTACGGGTAGCAACACTCTGACGTTGGTGTTGTCTGTGTTGTGAGGAGCTCGTACTCGGTCTCTGCTGCTCTCGCCCAGCAGCAGAGGGGACTTGGGCCCGTCGAGGAAGAAACTGCTGCAAGGCTGCAGACTGTTTCTTAGCCTCTTGGAACCTTTCGGTGACGGTAGAGATAGCATCACCGAATAGGTTGGAAGGATCAAGCGGGGCGTCCAAGAGAAACGTCTTATCCTTGTCCTTAATCTCGGTGAGATTAAGCCGCAAGTACCGCTCCGTGGCCACAAGGGTTGACATAGAACGGCCCACTGACTTGGCCGTCTCCTTAGTGGCACGGAGAGCGAGATCGGCAGTTAGACGTAATGGTGCGTTCACACCGGACGCGAATGAAGCGGTAAGTGCGAGTGATTTACATGTTAAGTCAATGCAAAGACGCAAATTGACATCCTGCGGCGCGAATTGAGCGATTCGGGCGTTTGACGCGATTCGCATGAATCGCGCAAGTTGAAAAATCTGAACTTTGGCGAATTTCCGCGCCGCGTTAACCAATCAGGAGCTTGCTCTAGTAGTGACGTGACGTAGCGAGCTGAGGCAGAAATTCGAAACAACATGGAGGACAAAATCATCGTCGCTGTACATCTTCATACATTTATAGAAACAGAAATAAAAAGGATCGTGTTTGAAAGAAAGTGAGTGAGGAGGTCGGACAATCTGATAAGTTGTAAAAAACGGTCTTTACTCAATTTGAGCTATATATATATATATATACATATTGTAACACTGTCACATAAGACACATGTTTTACCGCTCTATTTATTACAACGATTTTATGTATAATAGAGTTTTAATTGGTTTACATGTTTTTTATTGTCCATTTTATTCCTCTTATTTTAATGTGTGTATGTCTTTAAACGAGTAGGGGTCTGCCTGTCATGTGACTGATCGCATGACAGGAACCAGGAAATAAGCCAGTATAAAGGAGGCAGCATGACAAACGATCAGGGGGGGATTACAAACGTGATCACGAGTAGCTGGACTGTGGAGTTACATTTTACGGACTCACCTTTCCAGCAAACCACCTCACCTTTCCATTGGATTATCACTTTCAGGACTTTGTATATACACCGGTGGACACTTTCACATTGGGACTTATCAGCACACTAGGATTCTTATGGACTGTTTTATGGTATGGTGCGAATGGACTCCCTGCTTTTAAACAGTCTAAGTTATTCTAGTTTTATTGTGTTTTAAGTTCCATGGGGAAATTGTAAATACACTTTATTTATTCATTTCTGTTGTCTGTCTCATCTTTTTAAACACTCCAAAAACTCACACAGTTTAATCTGACCCCAATTTTAATCCATGTAAAATCGACCTATTGGGCCGATCGTTACAATATTAAGACTACAAGGCAACTAAAGATGACCAATTGAGCTTATTCGCTGTAATTTACAATTATTTCCCCACCGACAAGTTGTGTTTATTCAGAGGAAGTGTGCAGAAAGCAGTGGCAGAGTCTGGGACACATAAAGGAGCGGGAGAGCCCCTCTCATGACGCGAATTTGCATCTGTTGTGAAGGGATTTTCACATGCGAATGAAGCGAGTAAACTCAAAATGTTTAAGCGTCCAACTACGCGCGAATAGCGCGATTTTATTTGCGCAAGTCGCGTCCGGTGTGAACGCAGCATAACTCTTGAACGAGATCCGCCCCCACTTCATCACTTTCCCCCAAATCCTTTAGCAGGTCAGCTTGATATGCTTGCATGATGGACATCGTTTGCAAGCACGCAGCAGCCTGACCTGCCGCCAAGTACGCTTTGCCCACTAGTGCTGAAGTGGTCTTGAGCGGCTTAGTGGGCAACGTCGGGGCTTTAAGGGATGATGTCGCCTGCGGAGAGAGATGGCTCGCAAGCGTCTCTATCGCTCTTGGCATCGTCCCATAACCGTGTTTCCTCGTCCCCGCCACATTGCTGTAAACGGAAGTCTGAGGTGTGTAAACACGGGTGGATACCGGTCTCTTCCACGACCTCAGTGTGGAGGTCAGGAAAAAACGGTAGTGCCCGACATGGAGGTTGATCAGACCTAGATGGCAAAAAGCGTTCATCAAGCTTGCTTTTCACCGTCTGCTCTTGCTTCTCGGCTGGCCAATCGATGCTCAACCTGGCGACAGCACGAGAAAGCACCTCCATGAGCTCCTCACTCGCGGGAGACTGAAGTGGCGAATCTTCAGACTCTCCCGTTGCCACGCTAACAACATCTAGCTCCTCAGAACTAGACGCCGTTAACGTGACCATATCCACCGGAGCGGAAGAAACCGCAATGCGTGCTTCCTGCCTCCGAATGGATACGCTACCGGATGCAGCAGGTGAGGGCAGAGATAAGGCAGGGCCCGTCTCCAACCCCTCTGCTACATCCATCTGCGAACCCCAAGACATAAGGCGCCGCCCTGCCTCGGCAGAAGTGGGACCCGAGCCCTGGGGAACGCGAACCGAGCCACTCTCCTCGAAGAGAGCCCGGCGGGAGCGCAGCGTTCTGATAGGTAACTGCTCACAATGCACACAGGCAGCCCCTTCGAGAGCTGCCTGGGCATGCTGCGCTCCCAAACAAACAACACACATTTCATGTGTGTCCCCGCCCGGGATAAAATGCGGGCAAGGGTGCACACACTTCCTGAATTGTTGTTCGCTCGCCATGATAATTCAACAATAGACAGACAATAGTAAATATGACAGTACAGATCACACGTAGCGCTTGCTGAAGACACAGAAGCTGAATGACAGTGTTTTCTGGGCTGGCTTTATGGTTCCTGGTCAGTGACGTCACCCGCCTATGACGTTCCGTCTCCTGATTGGACAGATTGCTAACGCAGCGCGAGTTCCCTTGAAAGGGAACTTAAGGACTGCAGCTTTAATCTTAGTTAAATTTCAACATGTACTAATGCATTGTTAAAATCAATGTATCTGTTAATAATATTTAATGGATGAATAAACAGTTTATTTTGCAGTATTTTTTTATCTACTATTAACA
>RJVU01071825.1:618560-657327 GCA_003731715.1 Anabarilius grahami
GGAAGTGGGGGGTAAGTATGTGTGTGTGTGTGTTTGGACTTTGAGCAGATAAAGTTCCCGTACAGCTGCTTTGGCCAGCAGATGCACAGCAACATCTGTATTAACCTCTGGCAGTGTCCCAAGGGCAGCCCGCTGAGAGCAGGAATGCTAGGAAGGCCCTTCCACAGAGACAGAGAAAGAACAGAAAGACATGGAAAAGGGGCACAAAGAAGAAAGGAATAAGACAGCTGCTAAAAGGAAGGCACTCTGCTTAATGTTTTAGCAACAACAGCTATACTCTAACTGACCATCTCACGATTGCACTGAACATTTATTAGTACACATTGAGTCAGGTGACTGAAAGGGCCGCTTTTGACTGACATGATATCAAAGTGACACATTTTACAGTTTTGTCTGGTAGGGTTGTATTAAAAAACATTTCTGATCTTTTTAAGTGGAAAATCACAAATAAATGGTTGCACATGATTCTTTGCTGAAACTGTCCTACATTTTAGTGTCAGTGGTTTGTCCTGCTATAGAGCTTTAGAGACACATAAGCAGATACTAAACTAAATATGTTATTTCTGTTTTGTTTCAGCTATATGCGGTGGATTAATCACAACAGACTGGTCCATCTGACCAATCAGAGCGTAGACCAATCACAACAGACTGGGCCATCTGACTAATCAGAGCAGAGTAGACTAATCATAACAGACTAGGCAATCTGACCAATCAGAGCAGAGTAGACCAATCACAACAGGGCTGCATTCAGCCCCAACAAAACGTTGCAAAACGTTTTTTAAATGGAAACGGTGGTGCGTTGAACACCCTGTTCTGATGACGCAAGAGTTGCAACTACGGCAGCTGAGAAGGCCATTCTTTGTGTTCTTTTTGAAGAATTGATATGCTATATTTTTACTTTAAACCTCTTTCGACAAACATATCTTCTAATATCTTCAATTATTGTATATACCGAGCTGCAGCGGACACATTTGTAAACAACTTTACTTAGACCCATTGTGCGAGCTGTTTCTTTAATACTGCATGGTTTATATACATGTAGTTGCTGATTGGGCTGACATTTTTGACACACCCACCAAACAAGAGAAAACGTATCTCAAACCCGTTGCACACCGTTTCCAGGAAACATGTCATTCAACCCGGAAACCGTATCAAAACGTTGCGCACCGGTTTGAGCTTGAACGTGCCCCAGACCTTTAACAAACCTCTAAAATGGCACTTTAAAATGTACTTTTAATCTGACCATTATTGCAAAGTGTACTTTAGTATGTTAAGAAACAGTCATGAAAGTGTACTCTCTCTCTTTAAAGGGTTAGTTCACCCGAAAATGTGATTTCAGACGTTTGGCTGTTTGACACGCGATCCGAATCATGATTCGATATGCTGATTCATTATTCTCCGAAGCTTCCTGAAGCAGTGTTTTGAAATCGGCCATCACTAAATAAGTCGTTAGTTTGTTTTTTTGGCACACCAAAAATATTCTCGTCGCTTTACAATATTAATATTGAGCCACTGTACTCACATGAACTGATTTAGATGTGTTTTTAGTACCTTTATGGATCTTGAGAGAGGAAGTGTCATTGCTCCCTATGCAGGCCTCAGTGAGCCATCGGATTTCAACTAAAATATCTTAATTTGTGTTCCGATAATTAACGAAAGTCTTACGGGTGTGGAACGGCATGTGGGTAAGTAATAAATGACAGAATTTTCATTTTTGGGTGAACTAACCCTTTAAGTGCACTTGGTAGCCTTTTATTTCATTAATTATAAAATAAAATTACACTTCTGTCATCATTTGCTCACCCTCATGATGTTATAAACATGCATGACTTTCTTTTATTTGTGGGACACAAAAAGAAACCTTTAGCAGAATGACCCATTGAGCTCCAAAAACGACAAAAACGCACTGTAAATGTATCACAAAAAAAGTCCTAGCAAATAATTCAATGGAGGGGAAGATTTTACATAAATCAGTTCAGCCCTCTCCTCTCAGAAATCTGTCATAATATTGCTTTAGAAGTCTTGAATCTTTTGAAGCTCAACAGTGTGTAGAAAAGAGCAGCTTTTCTGCAACACATCTCCTTTTGTGGCCCACGCAAGACAGTCAAATGGGTTTAAAACAGCATGAGGATGAGTAAATGACGACAGCAGCAAACAACAACAACATGCAAAAAACAGATGCCGTAATTTTTTATTTAAAAACAATTATCATTCAAGTTGAGATTCAAACTTGTGACATCTTGCATGCCACATCAGCTCATGTCCAAGAAATAAGGCTCCCTTTGTCCTGAAATCCTAGAGTCCCCCCTGAATATTTTCCATGACAGAAATTGTTAATAGTCCAGGGAAAATGATAAATACAAGTTTATTCTTCCAAGACACAAGCATGCCATGTAAAACACAGCAAAACAATGGTATGATGAGTCCACTTGTGAATGTGCATTGAGACAGATGCCTTTTAATGACACATTGCTAATCCTAATAAATTTACCTATTGCATCATGCTTCCCAACAAGGCTTCTGATTACCTAGTCACTATAAAACATTACTGCCAGCCATGAGCCTGAGTGTCCCCAGAGATCTGTGTGCATGTGTGTGTGTGTGTGTGTGTGTGTTCTTGTTTATATTACATCGTGGGGACCAAATGGCCCCACGATGTAATAAAAACCTGAGATCACCTACATCGTGGGGCCCAGCCAGCGGTCCCCACGAGGGAAATGGATTAATAAACATACTAAATGATGTTTTTTTGAAAATGTAAAAATGCAGAATGTTTCCTGTGATGGTTAGGTTTAGGGATAGGGGTAGTGTAGGGGGATAGAATATACAGTTTGTACAGTATAAAAACCATTACGCCTATGGAGAGTCCCCACTAAGATAGCAAAACAAACCTGTGTGTGTGTGTGAGTGTGTGAGAGGCAGAAATCAACTTCCATGAGTATTAACCATTGTTATAGTGAGACTCCAGAGAGTTTGTGCTCTAATGAGAGGCTCACTGATACACACACACAAATACACAGACACGCGTCTGCATTCACCAAACCTCAGGAGATTCAGAACAAAAGGTTAAAGGGATAGTTCACTCAAAAAGGAAGATTGTCATGTAGCAGAATGTAAAGGCTGCAAATTTATCTAAAAATACATGCAATTCATTCATACAATGACTTGATCATGTGATTTCTGAGGAATACATTTAAAAATGTCAGAGTGATACAACTGTCCTGATATCATAATGAGGGGAAAAAAAGCTAATTAAAAGAAGAAAACAAAACCTTATTAAGTAGTTTGGTATATTTTATATTGTTATGATTAATATTTTGGCAAACCTGCTAGCTGATTCTTAATATTTTTAAAGTCATGCAGAACCATGAGGGAAAAAAACTCAAATCATAGGTTGTAAAAAGTAATGTGGTGCGACTCCACAAAAACTTAAACCTTTTAAAAACATTTATTATTATTGTTATTATTATTATAATGATTCAGATTTTATCACTAAAATGTATAGGTGTAAGGAACATTTTTTATTACTCTTTACATGATGGTTACACCACATGACGTAATGAGTCCTTTGAAAATTGTATTTAAAAAAATATTAACCTGTACATTTTTGTGTTTCATGACATGAGTGTGAGTCGTGAATCAGCAGATGATGGTTTTCATTTTTGTGTGAACTATCCTTTTGATTGTTTTATGTACTTTTTGTGCATTTTATCATCACCGTCTGTTTCCTCTAAACATCTGCTAAGTATTAATGGAAAAACACGCAAGTTCACCTTTATTCAGCATGTTTCGAAGTGTGGCTCATGATGCCAAGAGCTCTGTTTTATTTTATGAATCTTCCAGAGACTGTGATGTAAATGTGACCTATTAAAAGAAGAGGAATCTATTAGAGGCCTAATAACTAACAATCCTCCACACAAGTATGGTATAGTAAGCCTTTCTTCCTCCCTCCCTCTTATCTCTCCCTCATCTATCTATCTATCTATCTATCTATCTATCTGAGATTCCACTTGCATGAGAGAGAGCTATGACTAACACTCTAAACAGCGCATTAGTGAGGCTGAGAGATGGAAAACAGACCCATAAAAAATGATGGGGTAATGACGTCTCTTTCCCATGGCAGGTAGCAGACAGGCCATTTCCTCACCCGACGGGACTCTCAGCACGGGGTCAGCCAATGTGTGGAAAGTGTTGGGGTGCGTTTGAGCTAACGGCGGGGGTCAGGTCAGGTCAAACTCATTTCACCCCTCTCCATCTTACTCTCAGACTGGTGGAAGTCTGAGCGTCACAGAGAGAAGCAGTCTATTTCATAATGGATGAGATCTTCATTAAATCATCTGGGGCCATATTCACAAAACATCTTAAGGCTAAAAGTAGCTCCTAACTTGCCGATTTAGGAGAAACTCTTAAAAATAATGGGCGTGTCAGTCCTAATTTTAGGAGTCCTACATTTTTGCTCTAAAAGTATTTCACAAAGCATTTTAGCGCTAAAACTAGCTCCTAAATCTGTGAAACGTTAGGAGTAGTCAAGAGGACTCCTAAGTCACTAAGACCAAATCACAAACAGTCCTAATCCACCCAAAGACACTGTACACCATTGAGGGAATAGCAACAGAGCCTTGGGTGCTGAACCTTTTCTTCAAAAATGCAATACATTTTGATTTATAGATTTGAATCTATGATGAGACGCCAAAAAAATCTTTAACAAATCAATAAATATTGTCTGATTACCTGTGGCAGTGGTTTTCATGAGTTCACACTTACAAATGATTGAATAGAGTAAAATATATATATATAATAAGCATATTTGGTGTGCTGTCCAAGGGGATCGAGGGCTCCGAGCTTGGAATTTAGCCCAAACCCAAAGTTCTCCCCATATCCCCAGCCGAGTGAGGAGCGTGTTGGCGGAGGGATGCAGAAAACTGTCGAAGTAACTATAGGCGAGTCGGCTCTCGTCTGTGTATATATTCCTCCTCTTGAGTTGATTAGAAAGACCGTTTGATTGTGTTTCTCCCAAACTTTGTTTATAAAACATAATTTGTCGCTTGAATTCTGCATTCTCTTGAGATGCAGACATCCAAGAGGCGGACAATTAACCGTATATACTAGTTTAATTAGTGACACTTAGCCTACATTTTAAAACCTTTATAGAAACAATGGCAACATTTTATTTCGACTATGGCAACATTTTTATTAAAAAATATTTATTTGAGTAGGGCAACATTTGCATTTTAAAACCTTTGTTTTAATGTGGAAACATGACACCTCATTTTACAATATTTCTATGATTAAATCGCTGACTCCTCCCCCATCAGCCAATCACTGTGTGTATACTCCATAGCAACGAGGTCAACCCCGCCCTTACTCTTAGCTTAAGACTTCAGTCTATTCCTTAGTAAAAGTTTGTCTCAGCAGCTTTGTGAATAGGTTTTAAGAGGGAACTCTTAGCTAAGAACTTTTACTGCTATTTAGGAGAACTCTTAGTGGTAAGATAAAATGTTTTGTGAATATGGCCCCAGGACTAATTCCAGCTGGAAGCCTTGATTTTCACTAAACTGTTAAAATGCACCTGTCTTTTGAAACACTCTAGGTCAAAGGAAAATTCTTTGTCTGTTCCAAAACATTCCAAAACAGTCTGTTCTACATTATTTTGGCCAAGATCGGATTTTAATCATTAATTATAATTAATTGTGTTTTGACCAAATATAGCCTACTTATAATTTATTTGATACAGAAAAGGTATTGGTAAAAGTATTTTTATATAGTTAAAAAAATTGACTATTTTAGGCAATATTTGTTCATTCAAGCATGCTCAAGAAATTAAGGTGAGCAGACAATTTTAATTTTTTGGTGTACTGTACCTTGTACCTGTCAATACAATTTACAGTAACTTCTTAATGTGTTTAGTTGAGTAATCTAGCACACTATTTTCAGAAGAAATCTCAGCATTTGACAAACTGAAAAACATGTTCTAGTTCCCTGAAGTGTTTTATTTCAATTTTTATTTGATTTATTTATTAATTATTTATTTTTAGAGCAGTGGATTTTTTGACTTGAAGGCCAACAAGGCCTTCAACAATTTCTAAGACAAATATAAGTTTAGGTTATATCTTGATTTTATGTGTATTTTAGCATTTTAATTAAAATTAGAGTTACATTATTTTAATATATATGATGTGATCTGCGAAAACCCACCACATGGTGAAATTTTACGTATCACAGGTTTAAATAGCATATGAAAGCTGGATTTGAGCCCTTTCCAAATCTGTTTTTACTTCTTTCATAGATTGTCTGTAACAAAAGTTATGGTTATCTGAATTCGGCTAATCGCTCTGAATTTCAGGAATGGAATTTTGAGAAAAACAGGTTTAAATAACTGTCAACCCCCTTTTTTGCATAGACATTAAAATTCACTATNAATGTGTTTAATTGAGTAATCTAGCACACTATTTTCAGAAGAAAGCTCAGCATTTGACAAACTGAAAAACATGTTCTAGTTCCCTGAAGTGTTTTATTTCCATTTTTATTTGATTTATTTATTAATTATTTATTTTTAGAGCAGTGGATTTTTTTACTTGAAGGCCAACAAGGCCTTCAACAATTTCTAAGACAAATATAAGTTTAGGTTATATCTTGATTTTATGTGTATTTTAGCATTTTAATTCAAATTAGAGTTACATTATTTTAATATATATGATGTGATCTGCGAAAACCCACCACATGGTGAAATTTTACATATCACAGGTTTAAATACCATATGAAAGCTGGATTTGAGCCCTTTCCAAATCTGTTTTTACTTCTTTCATAGATTGTCTGTAACAAAAGTTATGGTTATCTGAATTCGGCTAATCGCTCTGAATTTCAGGAATGGAATTTTGAGAAAAACAGGTTTAAATAACTGTCAACCCCCTTTTTTGCATAGACATTAAAATTCACTATCCAAACATAAATGGTTGTAATTCAAGAATGCTTTGTGGAAAGCGATACGCTAAGCGTTCACATCAAAACTGAAGTACAATTGCACTGTTAGCTTAGCAATATGCTGACATTAAACTATTGGAATCATTTGTGAGTCGAGTCTCCCACAGGTAAGGGGTGCTATTTGTGATCTACTGCGGATGCAGAGTCTCACAAATCTGTGATTTATGTAGATCCAATGCAGTTAGGATTCTACCTTATATATAGATGTAAACAGTAGAATGTAAGGCAGCTCACTAAGATTTGAAACATACATATTCTATGTATTTGTCCTAAAAAGTGCTGTGTTCCAGTGACCCTATATAAAAACAAAGTGTTGTTTGCGCTTGTTTATAACCACAAAGATGAGGACTAGAATATGGTCTGTCACAACATGGGAAGCAACAAAACATAAAGAGTAATGACTACACAACAGGTCCTTCTTCCACTCTTTCCTACTCAGAAGCCCCTCTGCTCCTTTAGCTCTCTCTCTCTCATTTGTCATTTCCTGCACATCTTTGCCTCCAGTGCCTCATTCTCATGTTTTTTTTTTTTGCTGCTTGGCTTCCACATTAGGTGAAAAGTGACAATGAATCCTCAGAGAATATTGGAGTGGCCAGAATTATAGTTCTGCCTTTGGACACGTTTGTATGTGTCCTGACACGGTAGGATAGGGACACCTCATCTAAAAATGTAAGTCTGATTTTAAAGGAATGAACTACAAAGTGGTCTGACTCAAAGACAATATATAATATATAATTGATATCAAAATATTGATATCTGCCCTGCTCATGAAAATGTGAACATTTAAAAAAAAAAAAAAAAAGTGCACTTAACTGTATGAAATGTACATCTTTAAATACATATATTTTTAAAAAGCTGCACTTGCAGATAATATTCTGTTATATTAATTAAATAAAATGCTCCTTAAGTGTACTTAAAGAGAGTACACTTTCAAGACTGTTTTCTAACACAGTTAAGTACACTTTTAAAAAGTGCAATTTGTAATAATTTCTAAAATTCAAAATTTGAAAGTACATTTTAAATGATTGTGTTTTAATAATCTTTTAAAGAAGTACACTTATTTTGATGTGTTGATTAACATAGTAAAGCAAATATTATTTGATACTGGACATTTAATATTTCAACTTCATCATTACAAATGTGTAAATAAAAATATAATTTTTACTTAAATAAGTAATAAAATAAAATAAAATCAATAAAAATGAAATTAAATTATATTTTAGTTTACCATATATGCTTGTCAGTACATTCAGCAGTACACTTTAACCATGTTTCAACAGACTAATAATTATGTAATTACATATAAAGATGTACTTAAGTGGGTCAAAAAGCACTCTTAAGTTCAACTAATTGCATATGTTAACTATAATACATTTTCATTTAATTGCTATTAACATGAAATTAAGTGTTTGAAAACATTACATTCAGTTTATACTTAAGTATATTCTTTAAGTATATTTTAAAAGTTTATTTTTCCAAGGGACGCTGAAGACACTATAGCTTTTAATCTTTGCTATTTTTTTTACCAGTAGATCATTATTGATCACACAAAAGGCAAAAGACATAAAGAATGCATCATCCAAGATGTTTAGACCTTTTTTTTTTATGTTTTGTACTTTGAGGTACTTGACAGTCACCATCCACTTTAAGTATTTGGAAAACAGCAGCCTAAACATTCTGCTAGGAATCAACATTGAGATATCCCTCCTTTATGTGCTTTTATCTGAGTAGTAACCTGTATTTCACACACTGGAGTGTTCACACACCCTCCGCAGTGTTGACTCGTGTTGCATTTACATTTTACATTCATGCCGTAAGCCATTTACACAGCTGGGATTTTTACTAAGGTGACTCAGAGACAAAATGTCCTGTGCCCCGGGGTCCAAACAAATCAGTGACCCACCCACTTACTCTACACATGGCGCATAGTAACATCTCTGTTATCACTAAACTTAACAAGACACAGGCCCTTTAATGGGCAATCAAATAACACAACATATCTGACTGACACAACTAGAGCTGGGAGATATACTCATTTACATTTACATTTATGCATTTGGCAGACGCTTTTATCCAAAGCGACTTACATTGCATTATACTATACATTTGTATCTGAGTATGTGCAATCCCTGGGATCGAACCCATGACCTTGGCATTGCTAGTGCCATGCTCTAACCACTGAGCTACAGGAAAGCTATAGACTCAATATATACTCAATATTATAATGAATATTAAAATCAGTAGGAAGATCCGCACACTTAAAGGGATAGTTAACCCAAAATTAAAATTCTGTCATCATTTATTCATGTTGTTCCAAATTTGTATGACTTCTTTTCTTCTGCAAAACACAAAGAAGATTATTTTGAAGAATGGTTCAACTGTTGACAGTCAAAAAAAAAACCATTTCAACAGACTAATAATTATGTAATTACATATAAAGATGTACGTAAGTGGGTCAAAAAGCACTCTTAAGTTCAACTTATTGCATATGTTAACTATAATACATTCAAAATTATAGTTAAGCTGTATAATACATATATTTTTTTATGTTTTATACATATATTCAATGTATAAAACAAAAAAATTATAATAATTATAATACAAAAAACAATGATACATTTCTCAAAATATCTTCTTTTGTGTTCTGCAGAAAAAAAGCAAGTCATAATCAGGATTGCCAGGTCTGCAAAAAAACCTGCCCTGTTGCTAATCAAACTAGCCCAATCATGGCCAAAACTGGCCCATTACTGGTGGACCCGCATTCAAATTCCAAATAAACCTATGCCTACACAGGAGAATACATTAATATGTGTCTAAATATGCGAATTGTTTTTGAATTAGTTTTAAGAACTGAAGATTTCTTAAAAATAGGGTTAAAATATCATCTCGTCTCGTGAACCCAAATATCATGTATCTTCTTGTCTCATGAGCTATGTGTATCATCACACCCCTAGTTATAGTGTACTGCTGAATTTACTGACAAGCATTTTCAAGCAAAGCAAATTAAAATATACTTTAACGTCCTTTATCAGAAGTTGAGTTCACTTTTAAAAAATGTACTTAAGTGTGTTAAGAAATATTGTCATATAAGTGAACTCTCTTTAAGTACACTTAAGTTATATTAATGAAGTAAAATGCCACTTTTCTGCAAGTAGTTTTATAAATATATATATATATATATACATATATATACTTTTAAGAATTGAAATACATTACAAGTGCACATTCATTACAATTAAGCACATTTCTTTTTCACAAGGGTAGACAAATTGAATATCATCAAAAGGCAACAAAACTGTATCTTAAACATTATTCAAGTCACATACATGTAACTCAGAAACAGCTGTCTCTAAATGCCAAGTACAAAGCCTTTGCCTCCAGTGCCACAGTACAAACAGTTTTAGTGAATCACACCTGCGCTGGATTGAAACACACTTCATTTGACAGACGAAAAAAGATTAATCTCTTGGAGCAATGAGACACCCACATGTCTGTCGTAAATTGTGCCCCAGACTTATGAAACATTTGTAGGTATAAAGAGGGTCTGGCTATGTCAAACAAAGCTTCTTTAGAGCCTGTCGTTCAGCGGACCTCCACCGTGCTTCAGAGGAGTATCTGTGAAATCAGATCCACAACTGTTGTCATAATATTTTAGAAGGGGCAAATGCCACCCAGCTTCTTTCAGAAGGAAAAGTACGAATAATCAAGATGGAGGGTGCAAGAAGTACACTTTCTGTCAGTCATATATGAGAAACACTTAGGTTGCTTCATCTGAAAATGTATGAAAAGTTGAAAAACTTCAGTTTTGTGGTAATGTTTGAGAACATTATTAAACAACAGATAACTTTCATGGGGAAAATACATTTTTAATGATAAATTAGAAACATTTAAAGACAGCCCTACTGTGAGCTACTAGGTTGTTAATCGATAGTATTTGCTTCTGTTGAAGCCATTAACCAGCATTATTTCTAACTAAAATAATCATGTTTAACAGCAGAATTATTGGTGGAAAACTACATTACCCATGATGCTGTACAGAAAATTACACCAATCAGGAAGTCAAAACAAGCTAAACGGCCAAAAGATCTCTTTAGCTCCTCCCACTCCCATGAAGCACTGCAAATTACGTAATTGTGTCAGTCCCTCTGCAGTCTCAAAATACTTAAATATATGAATATATCCATATTTTGCAATAAACTTTATATATATATATATATGTATATGTGTGTGTGTGTGTGTGTGTGTGTGTGTGTGTGTGTGTGTGTGTAAATAATGACTTTTATATTTCTCCATTGTTTTTAATTTAATTATGCTGTTCGCAATGCATCATGGTATTGTAGTTCTTTCTCTCACAGTCTAGTGTATTTTTTTCTGATTTTCAAATACTTTTTGTTTGTAATGTTGTGATTCACCTTGTAGCTGATTGGCTTGATTCATGGCTTATAAAGCTTTAACGAAGACTATTCCTATGGGAGAAATAATGGATTCAACGCCGTTGAAAAAGTGGACAGGCACGGATAATACACTCTATAAATGTTACTAGAAGAATGTTTACTCATAACTTTGAGAGAACCTTGCCAGAACTTTAGATAAAGTTCTGAGAACGTTTCCTGCTGAGATGAATCCATTTTCTTCAGAGGAAAAAGAAGAAAGAATTGTAAACATTAAATATGTGTTCAGTTATATGTAAAGAGTTAGAATTCATTCTAGATCATTAGACACAATGGCATTCATACAAATACACTGCCTCACTGACTGGCTTGGTACTAAGGAAGCAAAGATACAGATACTGACATTTCTGTTGCTTCTGAAACATAGCATTTGTTCATAATTGCAAATCGCTCGCCTTTTCTCAAAATGGCTCCGAAAAGATTCAATAAATCTGATCAAATCACAAGGTTCAGGCACAGAGCTCACAAAGCAGCTTTTCTCTCACAGTGAACATGCTGCAACTGCATCATGAAGACATGCATTTGTTTTAGCAAAGCCATGGCACAGATAATTAGATAGGCTAATGTATAAGGGCACACAGCAAGATGCATCCAATTAACGTGCTCTGTTTATTTATATATTTATTTATTTATTCTTTCATTCTTTTTCTTTTAGAAAAATGACTGAAGAAGGTTTTTGATTGAAAAATAAAACTTTACAAGCTACAACAGAAAGCCCACAGAATTCCCTACAACAGGGAATTTCATAATTGTATCAGATTTGTGGAAAATCTAATTCCAGTAAACATTAAAAAAATCTTTAGATGTTATTGGATCGCATATTGTTTCTCTGTGAACTCTTTTTTCCCTTGTTCATTTTGCTTATGTAAAACATCTTTGTTATGAATGACTGTCAGGTTTATGGATCGCAGATTCAGTGAAAGAAGCAAAACACTTGTATCGTATGGCATCCATGCATGTTCTCTGGACCTAATGCAATATAGCAACTATGTAACCCATTGTGAAAATTAAGTAAATATATACATATCTGCACATTTTCTGAAAAAGGCTCAAGGGGAAAGTCTCTGTTGACATTGTAGCTTATTCAGTATAAAAGGTGTGCTGTGGCAGTTTGGCTTGGTTGAACAGAGCGGCTACAGCAGGTTGTTTCATTTAAAGCTGATGTCTCTCCTCGGGAAGAGAGAAAGCGGAGCAGAAATAAAGAGAGGCCCTTGATACTGCAAGCCTCTGTGGTCAAATCCATCTGTGTCAGAGCTTGTCCAAAATAGGCACAATACAGCAGTCCTCTGGATAATTACACATTTCAGAATAGGAAACACTGTCACCTCCCTCCCTGTATTCATTCACTCACATTGACACACATGTTAGTCATTTTCAGATTAATCATTCTTTTAATTGTACTAAAGAAAGTATTTTTAATTCTTGATCAGCATTTGAAGGGATACTTCATCCAAAAATTAGAATTCTGTCCTCATTTACATATCCTCATGTCATTCCAAACCTGTAAGATTTTTTTTTTTTAATCTCTCTTTTTTAATATTGTATTTGTATATACAAAACATATTTTGTGTTCCACGAATAAAGAAAGAAATAAAGAATAAAGAAAGTACACTTTATAGTGTAAAGTTGGCATGAAACAGAAGTTGCAATAGTCTTTTCATGCCTTTTGTGACGTATATCCGAGTGAAACGCTTCTCGGACAAGAGAAAATGTAGGGCGGGACTTGATTTTGTCCATGGGGAATTGATTGGATGGTTGTGGTTTGCTATTGGTGGATCTCATGTGAGTGACAGGTTGCCCCGCCCTCGCGCCAGTAAACACACCATCAGAGAAGAGATGTCACTGCAAGAGGAAGGGGAAGTTATTTTGATAAAATATTACGAGGCCACATGAATTTGAAAAAAAAATATGATGTGCACGGATAAATCATTTGAAATAAATACTGCCGTATTCCATTAAAAAAAAGAATTGTCCATTTTGATTTCATAGTGACTTTAGTGATGATCTAAATTCTTCTTAAACTATACATCCAACCCATTTTGCCAATAAACAGAGATACAAATCACACCCTTAACAACATAATTGCTCTTATCAGACAATAAATCACACTTTGCATGGCAGTGTTGTGCTTGCGTACAGATGATGACGCTTTAATGAGGAAACTATAACAGGCTTGCTGATAAGACAAGCCAGGTTCTTATGAAACGTTCAGTTAGGCGGTGTCAAAGATTACACTTTAGGTGGAGGTGTAAAGGTTGATGACTAAAAGCTACTTGAATGGTGACCATGGGAGCGTTCACACGAGATGTGTTGCCAAAATACGAGAGTTATTATTACAGTTACTGTTTTTATAATAAAAACTACATGTTTATAATAAAAACAGCTACCATGGTAAAAAAAAAAAAGGAAAAAAAAAGACAATCAAAGTAACAGAAATATTCTGAACACCTATGTATATATTACGTGTCATAGTTTTACAGTAGCAACAATAAATGTTATTGGAAGAAACTATGGTTACCATGGTCATTTTTTTTTCATTGTCACTTTTGAATGCTAGAATATGTGTGAGCTGCCCCATAGGCTTCCTCACTGCAGTTGAGCAAACGAGTCATGAGACGTACTTTGCACTTAGCAAAACACTTGTGCCTCTGTCAGCTGATATCATTACTGCAGAGAGAAAAAAAAACTGAAGATAAAGAGACCGTTGAGCTCCCAGACAGCCAACCCTGAACACCTGAATATTAGTGGAGGACACAGCTGGCGCTGAGACAGCAGACGCTTGGGAATGTGACAGCGCTTTATTATCACTGCCCAAAACACACAATGCAAATATAGGTTTGAGTTCACCAACATTACGGGCTTGGAAATCATGCCAAGGTTAAGACTTTCTGCAGATAAGTGGCCTAATAAAATCAAACAAACAATGGAGGAGAGAACTATGCATACTATTTGGCCCAGGAACAAATAAAATATCTAAGACTCTCGAGGGGGAAAATCCCCATTCTTTGGCCTGTTATTATTCACTCAGCCCTGTTATTATCTGATTTCTGTGGCAGGTCTTTCCTGTCAATGCCAAAAACATGAAGAGACAGAGGATAAATCTGAGTAAATGTTTTAATATTAGTTTTGACTTAAAAAGTGCTATTATTTGAATGGCTATCAGATAGAATATAATTGTATTCCCCATCATGGTGTTTCACATTTAAGCTCTGCAATTTCATAGTCGTTTTTTGTCTTCCAAAATAAGTACCGCATCAGTTGTGCTATTGGAACAAGACTTTGTCAAGAACATCTAAACAAACATTTTCAGAGTTATGCAGCTTTATATTGTTTCTTGTAAAACTATCAAGTTTGACTCCAAAATATGTGGTTTTTCTAAGATTTACCTCACATGCAGTTCTCAATAATAGGGTGCAATGGGACTTAAGGCCCCTGGATGTGATTTTCTCCTAAAACACTTTCATGATTATTTCCATCATAGTAAGTAACCTTAGCATGGTCATATGTGCTTTATTGATTTTATCAAACAATTACTACATATATAAATATTGTGGCCAGGCTGTTTTAGTACGCAAATTCATGAAGAGGCCTCCATCTGCTAGAAGATATAGTCCCTGACATAACAGAATGCTGTGATTGGTAAACAGGTGTTTCGCCTCATAGCTGTCCACTATAATGTGGAAAATAACACAGCTGCATGGCCAATCAGAAGCATGGCCTGATCTAGAACTATCCATTTTATAAACAAAAATATTTGACTGATCAGCTCACCAATCAGAATCAAGTATTCCAGAGAGCCTTATAATAAAGTTCATTAAATGGACACTTTTTGTCAAAGTTGTGTTCAGAAGTTCTTTAGTGTTTCTTTTCACTCAAATGATGAAACTCCATCAATATTCAATTATTGTCATTAGCATTTTGCATTGTAACCAAATAAGACAGTTTATGTACACCTTTTGCACTGTAAACATAGATTTTTAATGGTTTCAATATAAGGTGGGTGCAGTTTCCTAGGACCATCTAAAGAGGGTTGAAATGTGTCATTTGACATCCCAGAACTGTCAGTGCGCGCGTGACAATCTTACCTAGATTAACAAAACTCATGACCATGTCCGCGTCGTTCAGAAAGTTGTTGTCCTGAAGAGTCGCGATTGGCGGTCCCTGAGTGGTGAAAACGGGCTTGTACGGGTACGAGAAGCCCTCCTCGTCTCCCTCAGTAGACATGGCATTGTACAGATCCAGCATGAACATCGGCGCAGCGTTGTGCTTTCCGTGGAGGTGCGGCCGCGGCCGGTGCGGTAACCCGAGGATTGACAGGATCTCCCGCTGCATCTCCCGGCGCTCCTGGCTCTTCAAGCGCCGGTGGATGAAACTAGAGTGGACCTCGTTGTCCAGAGTAAAGTTTGTAAAGACCGTGTCTGCCAGGACGCAGTATCCCCACACGAGCAACAGAACAAGAGCGCTTAAATCCAGCAATGAAACCATGATGAACTTTCGCGCAGAGTTTCACGCAAATAAATGAGCCAATCCAAATAGGTGATGACTGAAACGTTATCGCTGGTGTAATCAGTTATTTTGTTCCCACATTTCGCCCACTAGAGAACACTCTCAGATTCATTAACGCACTTATAACCTGTTGCGTTTCTTCAACCTGCAGACGCGATGCGGATTCCGAATACAGATGGCAAACTGGAGGAGGAGGAGGAGCGAAGCGGAGACGCATAAACTCCACTAACAAAACGGAGAGTGGGAGGTATGAGAACGCAGGCGAATGATAACGGCAGGGTAATCTCCGCAGATGCTTGTCTGTGATGATGTGTAGTAGTTGTTTACGCGCTTCATGGATGCCCATTTTCAGAAATGCACCTGCGGCGACAACATGTTGCCCTGACGCGCGTCTCGCCGTGTAGCTACAGAAATTTTTTTGCAACATGTCAAAGAGAGTGAATTATAATGCTGTTATTAGCTGTAGTGCTGGAGATCTTACCTTAGGGCACAGATTACAATCAGAACATTTCTAAAGTAAGAAGAGAACATTAGTAAAACGTTGCGAACGTTTAGATGATAAAGGTGAAGTGTTCGCTTGAGTGTTGTTTGCATCAACAAAACACTGTCCATGAACATTACAGAAATATTCATTTTATTGTTAATCACTTTCTTGTAGACTACAGCTCAAATATTACAAAAAACGTTTTTAAGATAGCCTAAACTTAGACTGAAATTCCTTGTTACTGAATAATTTGCACACTCATTACACAGCTGCAAGTATACACATGCCTTTGACAGTTTGATCTGAGATGGGAACACCTTATTTCATAAGACACAACCTCTTTGTGACTTTAAAATTGGCATGAAATGGAAATTACCATGTCCATTTTTAACCCTAACCCAACCAATGCACAGAACCTACATTTTTTTCTTTATCGATAATTCATACTTGGATATATTTAAAATACAAAAGAAAAAAAGACAGCTTTTATGATGTATATTTTGCCACGGTACTTGTCGAACATCCAAAACAAATGCTGTGCATTGGGCTAAATGCACTCGCTGTATGTGTGTACAGATGATGGTATATGACAACTCGTGAAGAGGTTATAAAATGTGTAAAGGAGTCAAAACAGAAGCAGGAATCCCTCCTTCACACACACAAACGATGATCTGCTGTGAGGAGATGCGGTTCTGTTGCCTGTACCAAAATGTGATGTGCAACATCTCGACTATGACGAGATGCATATGCTTGAGCATTTTGCCCTTTTTAGGGTTGCATCTTGTGACATCACGTCCTGTTTTTGTTTCGTTTTTAGGTCTTTGGTTCGTTTTGCATTCATATTTCATTTGAACTGCACCGGAGTTCGTTTGAAAGTAACCCGTCTTTTCAGGGGTCTCAATCCAGTTGCACTGTAAAACTCAATAAGTTCAGAATACTCAAAACATTTGAGGAAACTTATTACTTCAAAACATTTATGTAAACTAACTCATTTTTTTTTAAATTAGTAAAACTTTAAAGTTTTGCTCTGGAAGCAGAGCAAGGCCAGTGTGGTGCACAGGTGTCTCTCATTAACAATCAAGTCACAGGCATCCCTTCGCTCCCACAGTTCTCAGCTTCGCCCCACTCATCATAATGTTAATTACATACAGTTCATTTACATAAACATCACATTCAGATCTTGGTTAAATGTTAGATAGCAAATAACACATGGTTTAATAGCTATCAAAGAGACTGTCATTATATACGTGCATGTATATGATCAAACAGCATATAGCATATGTGGTCTTAAAAGTTTTGCAGCCAATCCTCAGCCTAACCACAGGCTCTACTCTTCACCACAAAACTATTATAACAGAACCCCCTATAAATCCCAACATAACAAAAACACACAAAATAAAACTTAATTTCAACACAATCTGACACAAAGCATACTGGGAATTAAAAATCTGCTGCAACTCAGCTCAATCTGTTCAGCTTACTTCAATGAAATGTTGAGTTTACGCAACTTATTTCTATTAAGTAATGAACTTTCATTATTATTAGAGTGAAAGGAACTCATTTCATTTCATTAATTTCACTGTTCGGTTTTACAGTGTGCTTGGTGCACACCAGGGTTTTCAGATGGCAGCGTTTACACTTATTCAAATGAACCACGCTAACAGAGCAATCGCACCACAGTTTGTTTAAATCGAGCCAAACCTGCCAAGTGTGAACACACCCTAAAACCTAAGAGGAGACACGTGACATTGGGGTCTTTTTCTCAAGGGAAAAATATGAGATGCAGAAGGCTAAGCAAATGTTTCCATTTAGGCTCTTTGCTGTTAAAGAGAAACAATGGTTTCAGGTGCTACAGAGAACTCCTTTGTGATTTATATAAATGCTCATAATGACTGAAACAGTCAGATGTATGGACTCAGATGGTGGACAGCTGTTGTGTGAGGCCAATCCCACCTGCCCCTTAAGCCTCAGCACCTCTTAAACACTCAGTTTAATGTGATGCTTCTGAAGCTCACCTGAGCTGTTTATTCTGTCACCCTGCCACATTAACCTCCAGACATCCTGTACAGTTAAGAGCCATGTGTATAAGTGTACAGTTGAAGAGATAGGCCTATTGTTTTCATAATCAGCTTTGCTTTGAGCACAGGTGTCAGGAACACTCATTAAGGTGGATTCAGCACCAGGGGAACAGGGCAGTCCCAGATGTGAAACAGCAGCTGCTTTGATTTAGGTTTTGGGAAGATGGATGGAGAGGAAGTCGCTCTTTGCTTTACGCCCCTTATTGTGTTCATTTCTTATTTAGGAATACTTACAGTCCTTTGATTTGCAATGAAAATGAATGTGGTGAATCCATCTGCATTGTGTTTTCTTGTGCTCAATATCCGTTTATACCTCGATCCGTGTTAAAAGCCTATTAGAAGTAGCCTGAACCATGTCAACAGTGCTTTCCGGTTCCATTAGATAGAATCAGTGAATGGCTGCAGGTGTTTACATTGAGGCAGTGTCTGATTGGGGACTTAAAAGGAAGGGACATGCTTTCAGTTAAAACTGTCATCCATCCCTGTATGTGGGAGCCAGGGCCCCCCGGTCCCCCTCTCGGCCCAACAGAGAGCTGTCATTCTGGGGAAGGACAATAGGAACAGACCCCCCTTTGTTCCAGCTCCGGTGGCCCTTGTGACCGGCACAGTAAACAGCGGGCACAGGCTGATTTGCCGGCCTGGATAGCCACACTGAGGAGCTTTTGACCGGGGGAAGTTAAGCAGAACAGCACCCTGATATCTCCCAATGACTCTCTCTTTCAAGCACAGTCTCTCTCTCAGCCTCACTCACCCTCTTGAAAACAGACTTTTATTAGCAGGGAATGTACACAAAAGCCAGGCATTTACGCAAAGGAGATGAGCAATACAGAAAACAATACATGACTGTTTATGCTTATGTTAAAAAGGACACTGTCACTCATGTTCTGAACAATACTTAAAGGGTTAGTTCACCACAAAATAAAAATTCTGTCATTATTTACTCACCCTAATGTCGCACCAAATCGGTAAGACTTTCGTTGATCTTCGGAACACAAATGAAGATCTTTTGATGACAGAATGCTGTCAGATTTCCTTCCATGGACTGCCTTCGCAACTGAAACTTTGATGCTTAAAAAAGTTCATAAAGAGATCTGAAAACTAATATGAATCGAGAGGTTTAGTCCAAATTATGCAGCACTTTGAGCGTCCGGAAGAGGTTTATTCTTGTGCGTTATTCAGGTTCGGTTGAGCTTCTGCTTATGTTCGCCTATCAATGTTTACATGTGAGTAAAAGCCTAAATTAGATCTGTTTATCATAAAAAGTGATCAAGTCTCTTCAGAAAATTTGGACTAAACCACTTTATTCATATGGATTAGTTTTCCAATCTCTTTATGAACTTTTTGAAGTGTCAAAGTTTCAGTTGCGAAGGCTGTCTATGGAAGGAAATCTGACAGTATTCTGAAAAGATCTTCATTTGTGTTCCGAAGATGAACGAAGTTCTTATGGGTTTGGAATGACATGAGGGTGGGTAATTACTGACAGAATTTTCATTTTGGGGTGAACTAACCCTTTAAAGGGATACTCCACCCAAAAATGGGATGTATATGACTTTCTTTTTTCAGATGAACACAAAGTTAACAATTCAAAAACCACACAAAGCAATCACAACGGTAATCCAAGCTGAGTCAAGGTACTTGTTGAGTCAAGGTACGGAGTCAAGTTGATGAATCAATGTCTTTTGAAGCAAAAGTATGTGTGTGAGAAAAAGACTTCAATATTTTAAACTTTTTAAACTATAAAGGTCCCGATATGCTTCAAGAGAAATCGAAGAACAAACTGTTGTGATGTCATTTTGAACAAAATCAGTCCAAAATGTTAATTTGGAGTTCAAAACAGCTTGCCAAAGTGAACTTTCAACTACCACTAGTCCATGGTGAGTGTATAATAAGTAGGTGTGACTCTGGGGCTCTGCCTTCTTTGACATGGAAATCTTATTTCTATTGTTTAGTCTGTCAAGGTCAGAGGCAAAAAGGTATTAGTTCTTGCATGTTACTTGACCAAATACGACACGACAAGTTTGAAAAACATGACCACAAATGAGATACAAGAGCTGTGACAGAAGGCATGATTAATTGAATGATAGCCTAAATTAGCTTAAATTTCCGTCTGTACATCATAAAAAGCTTTCGTATGGCTTCAGGAATATAAGTTTTTACCATCCACTTTCCTTGTATTGAAAACAGATGCTTAGACAGCTGGAAATACATGGAGGTGAATAAATGATGACAACATTTTCATACATTAGACATTCTGTTTAATGTAGCTGGGCATAGTGGAATACAAATGTGATTACTTGCCATGTTGTTACAAAGTATTTTCCTGACAATACAGGGTAACTTAGCCAATACCCTGATCACATAAAGCAAAAACAAGAAAATGAAGCTTTCCTGATTGTTTTCACGATGGAGGACTCACATTGCATCATGTCTTTAAAGCAAGATAAAAAAGGTCACAGTTCTTCTCAGTCTAAACAAGCTCAAACTGTTGAGTGATGTAAATTTGAGTAATCAAGTGAAGAAAGAAGGATACTTTTGTTCCACAGTAATCCTAAAACACTGTCACAGAGCCACAGCAAAATAAATTACATTTTATCTTTGCAGTCAAATCCACAGTTCAAGTGTTTGAGGTCAGTAAGATTTTGTAATGTTTTTGAAATAAGTCTCTTATGCTCACCAAGGATGCAATTATTTGATTAAAAATACATTAATACAGTTTTACAATGTAAAATAACTTTTTCCCTGTTTTTTTTAAATATAATGTATAGTCTTCACTGTCACATGATGCTTCAAAAATCATTTTAATATGCTGATTTGCTGCATAAGAAACAATTCTTGTTATTAGGTTTTGCCACTGAAAACATTTTACAAATACAATACTTTTTTTTTTTTTTTTTTTNGATTCTTTAAAGGGGACCTATTATGCAAAACTCACTTTTACATGGGGTCTAAACATAAATGTGTGTCGGCAGTGTGTGTACAAAACCAACCTATAATGGTAAAAAAAACACCCACTCCTTTTTTTAAATCCCCATAAATCATAAGCAATTTCTCAGAATAAGCCGTTTGCAGTTTCTATGCAATGTGATGTCACATTGCTTAGGCCCCGCCCACGACTGCTGACAGACTCGGCCCTATTAGAATAGACCCCGCTCTGAAGGAGCTGTACACAGTCCACCATGTTTATCTCCTCGCCAGAGCATTTAACAGCAGCATTCAAGTAAGAAATGTATTCTTATTAAAGCTACTAAAGTTATTTAATCAAGAGCAGTGAGTGATTTTCTGTTTTTCTTTTGTTGTTTGGTTCATATTAACAGCAGATACAGCAGTAGGTACTGTATATTACGCTGCTTTCACTTTAATACACAGATCTAATACATGCGATTTCTTTACTTGCTGTTTACATTCACAAACATAACCGACTATGTGAGCTTTGTGTGTTTTTGACATAACCTTGCGTATTTGACAGTTTAAGCACAATAAGACATGAAAGACAACTTAGTTTAATACTCACAGGACGCGCCGTCTGACATCCAGCTTTCTGTGTGTGTGCTTTGGATGTGTGCGCTCAGAAAACCATATATCAGGGGCCATATTCACAAAACATTTTATCTTACCACTAAGAGTTCTCCTAAATAGCAGTAAAAGTTCTTAGCTAAGAGCTTTCTCTTAAAACCTATTCACAAAGCTGCTGAGACAAACTTTTACTAAGGAATAGACTGAAGTCTTAAGCTAAAAGTAAGGGCGGGGTTGACCTTGTTTCTATGGAGTATACACACAGTGATTGGCTGATGGGGGAGGAGTCAGCGATTTAATCATAGAAATATTGTAGAATGATCGTGTCATGTATCCATATTAAATAAAGGTTTTAAAATACAAAGTTTGCCATATTCAAATAAAGGTTTTAAAATGTAGGCTAAGTGTCACTAATTAAACTAGTATATAGTTAATTGTCCGCCTCTTGGATGTCTGCATCTCAAGAAAATGCGGAATTCAAGCGACAAATTATGTTTTATAAACAAAGTTTGGGAGGGACACATTCAAACAGCCTTTCTAATCAGCACGAGAAGAGGACTAAATACACAGACGAGAGCCGACTCGCCTATAGTTACTTTGACAGTTTTCCCTCACCCTCAACTGAGGATATGGGGAGAACTTTGGGTTTGGGCTAAATTCCAAGCTCGGAGCCCTCCATCCCCTTGGACAGTACACCAAATACGCTTATTATATATTTTATTACTCTATTCAATCATTTGTAAGTGTGAACTCATGAAAACCACTGCCACAGGTAATCAGACAATATTTATTTATTTGTTAATGATTTATTTTTGGTGCATCATCATAGATTCAAATCTATAAATTAAAATCTATTGCATTTATGAAGAAAAAGTTCAGCACCTAAGGCTCTGTTGCTATTCCCTCAATGGTGTACAGTGTCTTTGGGTGGATTAGGACTGTTTGTGATTTGGTCTTAGTGACTTAGGAGTCCTCTTGACTACTCCTAACGTTTCACAGATTTAGGAGCAAGTTTTAGCGCTAAAATGCTTTGTGAAATACTCTTAGAGCAAAAATTTAGGACTCCTAAAATTAGGACTGAAATGCCCATTATTTTTAAGAGTTTTTCATAAATCGAGGAGCTACTTTTAGCCTTAAGATGTTTTATGAATACGGCCCCAGAGGTTCAAACTGTTATGGCTTTAAAACGCATGCAGATAATAAACTTTCATGACAAAGAACTGCAATGTCACGTGAGTGTGGCCGAGATGATAATCAAAACCAAACAGATTTTTTTAGTTTTTGGTAGAGTATCTGAGGCACGAGCTGTACAGGCTCCGCCCTCTTCTGGATAGGGGGTTGGGAGCCGCAGCTCATTTGCATTTAAAGACACATGCGCGAAAACAGCATGTTTTGCTTCCACTCAAAAATGGGCATTTACAACATGGTATAATAAATTATCTGAGGTATTTTGAGCTGAAACTTCACAGACACATTCTGGGGACACCTGAGACTTATATTACATCTTGTGAAAAGGAGCATAATAAGTCCCTTTTAAAGAATACAAAGTTCAAAAGAACAGAATTGATTTGAAATAAGAATCTTTTGTAACATTATAAATGTCTTTACTGTCACGTTTGATTAATTTAAAAGTATTAATTTCTATCAAAAAAGCAATTTATTTCAAAACTCTATACGTTACTGTCACATGAATCTGTCTGCCTAAGTCATAATCATCTTAGCTCCTGCAGTATGGCGGATGAGGTTGAAATCAAAAGATTCCAAAAGATTCTAATTTCAGCCTGGAATAACTGACACGTACTGACACTCTTCCACACCACCTCAAAGGCCTGCTAAAGCTTTTCTCCTTTTTTTCCTTTTCATTTGCTCTGTTTGACTCTGGCACCAAGAGTTGGAGACATGGGTCAGAGTAATATTTATTTCGCATGTTGTCTGGTTCAAAGCGGGGGGCGGCCTTTTGAAGGCAGCGGGATGGGAAACAGTGGGGCGGCCCTGTGAAGGATACAGTAAAACTCTTTTAGGGTAAACTGACCCTCAAATGAAGCAGTGAAGATTTGGGGAGGGTCGAGTAGGACAAAGCGCTTTCCTCCAGCCGTTATGTCCTGTCTAGATTTTCGGGACACCCTGGGTGTGAGCATCCAGCATCACTGCAGGCTGTTAAAACACTGGCAGCCAGGTGGGACCGAGGAATAGCAAAGTTGACACTGCGAGAGGCCGCGCGAACATATGAGACACAGCTGTGAAAAGGGGAAAGGAAGAAAAAAGAAAACGCGGCTTCAGATCTCTGTCCTTTGGGTTTCTCACATGCAACAAATGTAGCACTGCATTTCTGCCGTGTGTTTTACATATTTGTGCAAGATGGCCACTCAGGCAGCTGTTTAAAAGCTTGGAGAGATTCTTGTTTCCGCTCATGTGTTTGTATGTTATTTCATTAGATCTCTGATCTTTAGTTTCCCATGTTTTGACAGTTTTTACAAAAGGATTTGAACTTTGTATACTTGTTCTTGAGTCCTGCACATTTATGCCTTTCTGGCCTACATTCTAACTTTGTTTTGCAGTACTTTAAACATTGCTGACTCCTTATATGACCGCTTTATGCTTATGTTCCTTACTGGTTTTTGAAAGCATTTGCCAAATTATTAAATGTATTAATTAATCAATCGGCCAGTTAATTGTCCTTGTTACTCCCAACACAATCTAATGGAAATTCATGACTATTTTGCATTTTGTAGAATTGGTGACTAATTCATACAATCTCTTTTGTACATTTTTTTTAATACAATCTTATGCCCTTGTGACGGATATGTTTAGGTGTGAGTTTAGGGGCGGACCTTCATGCTTATTTTTCTAATAATAGTGTTTTTGTACGATTCACATCATACAAATTCATACAAAATCTCCACCACGTTTTCCCCTGAGATCATGTTGTTACTCCCCCCCACCCCCCACACTAACTATGCTACATCACTCAAACTATGCTAAAAACAGACCTATAACAAAAGGTGCTCAAGAAGGCAACATTAAGAGCCAGAGAAACATTTTTAAGACACTGATCAGAGTTAATTTGTACTTCTGTCTTCTGGGAAACGTAAATATTTTATTTAGCTTCTAAAGGTCAATACTAAATGAAAAAAAAATGAAAAATTTACACATCTATATCATTTTCAGGAGTTTATCCTTTTCATTTGTTATGTGAATTGATTTAATCAATAAAAAATATGGTTTCACTTCATTTTGATGGTCCCTTTAACACATTCTGTTGACTAAGTAACGTTGCACCTACATGTCTACTTACTTATAGTCAGTAGAATGTCTATTGGAGGACCATCACAATAAAGAGTAAGCAGATATTAAGCAGACAGTCTACTAATACTCTGATAAGAGTTAGTTGACATGTAGTTGCAAAGTTACTTATAGTCAACAGAATATTCAAAATAAAGTGTTACCAAAAATATTTGTAATATTTGTAGAATTGGTTAAATGTAAATGGTTTAGCATTGCATTGTACTGTATGTAATATATACAATTTTACTGTCAAATTCATGGTTTATAAAAGTAAAATGAATTACCATAGAATTCACAGTGAAAAAAAGTTTGTCATTCCTAGAAAACATCACATGTGATTATATGTCATTTAAATAGTTTTATTTCCTCTTATTTTTGTCATCGGTAATTAGGGTGTTCTGTGTTACATTTTCTGTTATTTAGTTAATGTTTATTTAATTTTTTTAGTGTTGTATGTTACCCTTATGTTGTTTGAACTTTGTATGAGTGACCCTGTTCACCGTCTATGAGTATTGGTCATGTTTTATGGACAGGCCATGACTGACAGCACTCCTGTCCCCATGTTGAGAGAAATCAGGAGTAAGTTCAGAGGTGTTGTGGGTAAACATCATTGTAGTTCTAGACTAAATCTCACTTTACTCATCTCACTTGCACAAAAACAGATTCCGTATTCCTCAAAATGAATAAAAACAGTGAAATACAAACACAGAATATTACGCAAACCAGCAATAATTAAATATCTTAAATAACACAAACTTTTTGTATGCAGTCTCGATGATCCAATTTAACCATACGAATAAGCAAAAATGACTTTACATTAACATCACAATTGTGTTTCATTTTTTGTTTTTATTGCTGAAGTAAAAGTGTTAACCTTTCTATTCTTCTTTAATCCAGAATGGCAGCACAGCTGAAAGGTTTCTTTGAGCTGTGCCCTCTACTGAGGCATGATTTTTGTATTTCCTTCAGCCTTAGGCTTATTCATTTCACTTTTGGTGTGAAAGGGCCTTTACATTTGCCAAAAAATAGAATACTTTTTTTAGGGAGTAAAGCAATATTGTAGTGCATCAACTTTCCTCAAAACTGACTGCAACTATACATACTCAACAGTAGGTTGGTAGTAAGCTACTCATCCAAGGACCTGCACGGCTCTCATCACTAAAGTCAAAGCCCTCCTACATTCTTTATCTCATCATTTTGTGAGGTTATGCAGAGCTGTCCATTACTGCCAGGGCCAATCAATCACTTCCTCCTTTGGGATGCTTCTACAGGCTAAGGGCAAGCAGTGTTTGGCAAAGGGCAGATGTGAAAGAGATGAAGCAGTGGTGGGGTATGTGCCAAATGAGAGAGAGGAGAGAGGAGAGAGGCAGAGCCGAGGCAGCTCTGTTTTCTATTTGTGGGGATTAGACTGACAGATCTGTATTTGGTTTCGGAGGGGCCTCTGGCTTCAGCTAATCCTCATCACCTGCAGCCCCCTCCCTTCAAAAAGTCTCGAACTCCCCCTTGTGCAGCCTTATAACCCTGCACTTCGGCCCAATAAAGCAAACACTCACCCTGAGACGCAACTACGTGAGGTTGACTACAACCTCAGCCCAGAGGAAGAGAGATAGTCTGCCTCTTTGTACCCTTTCACAATCTATTAGAGCTGGCTGTGAGGTGTTGCTGTGTTGGTTTTGGAGAGATAGCAATTATCTGCAGATTAAACTCAAGTGTTACGGAAACTGCTTGTCAATGTCACTCAAGAAAAGAGGAGAAGATGCCCAGATGTTCTTTGATAAGCCGTATGGAGGTTTTCAGGTCAGGTCAGGGGCAAGGACCTTCTGTCTCCCTTAGTCTCACAATTTTTTCACACATTGTCAACAAGATCAGATCCCTCTCTTGACAACCTAATTAACATAAAATTCTTAAACTCATACATTGCTCAGAATCAACATAACATATAGCAGCCGTATATTTAAAGAATAGATCAAAATATATTTTTAGATGAACTATTACCATAAATTAAGGCTATATTTAAAAAAAAAGAGAGTGCTTTCATTACTTTTTTTAACACACTTAAGTACTTTTTGTGATAATTTCAAATCAAATGTTTCACTTAGAGAACATTTTACATCAACATGTTTTAATAATCTTTTGTAATGAAGTACACTTATTTTGATGTGGCTACTTGAGGTAACACTTATGGGGAACACATATGCCTATATTTACATTATCTACAATTTTTGCCTCAATAAACTCTTAATTTACTGCTTATTCATAGTTAGTAAGGTAGTTGTTGTAGCATTTAAGATTATGTATGGTCTAGGATTTAGGGAGAATATGGTCATGCAGAATAAGGCATTAATATGTGATAAACAGCCAATATGCAAGCTAATAAGCAACTAGTTAAAAGTGAGAATTGTTCCCCATACTAAAGTGTTACCATACTTTAAGTTATAGTTAAAAATAGGCACTATTTTACATATACTAAATTGCAACTTCCTCATTTCAAATATGTAATTACAAATTAAATACATGACATACAAGATTCAACATGAGAGTAGGCATTTCGCCAGTACACTTTAAGCATATTTTTAAAGACAATAGAAATATGAAATTACATATATTAGGCCTACTTAAAAGGTCCGAAAAACTCAAGTTAACTAACTGCATTTAATATAGGCTACATTTAAACTATAATACATTTTCATTTAATTGCAATTAACATATAATTAAGTGTCCGAAAAAAATACATTTAGTTCACACTTGAGTAACTTTGGCTATATTAGTATAGGCCTATTATTTTCGTAATACGTAGCCTACTTTTTTTTTTTTTTTAAAGTATGCTAAATTGTGCTTTTTCACACTTCATGATGTTCTAAACCTGTATTCTTTGTCATATGACTTTATTTCCTCTGTGGAACACAAAAGGTATTTTTTTCAGTCGCAAGTGCGTTCAACTTTTATTCTAAAATAGAGAGTCTTTACAAGCGCGCGCGCGGCAGATAACTGTGCAGGTCTGCAGGAGCGCGCATAGCCGTTATCTGCACACATCTGACGCGTTGAACTTAAAGTAGATTATTTTAACAAAATACATACTAAAACCTCGTTTAGCATATTCAGTGGTTTCATCTTCGATTACTTTCTCACTTAGTCGTTAATATACAAAATTGTGACTCATTCCGTCGACTTGTTGAGAGCTTCATCACTTCTGACGCTAATCCGCTAACTCGCTCCAAGTACTAAACCGTTTTCCACTTACAAACAACATCTACAACTGCAGCGAGGCAAAACATTTGTAACTATTTCGACTTCAGTTTAGATACTTCATTTAAATGTCTGCCCTGTTTACTGAGGTTGACAGTTTAAGAGAGACGCTGCGCGAGAGTCTGGAAATGGCAGACAAACGTCAGGAGGACATCAGCAGGTGACACCAGGAGCAGAAATATTATGTTTTATTTCTCATTTTAAAGTTTGCCTCCACTACCCTTACGAAAAAGAAGTTTATTCAAGTGTGCTATTAGTATACTTCTTTTAAAAAACTAAAAAATAAGAAAGTATACTTAAATTCAGCCTACTTTTTTACTTCTCAGACACATGCTTTATACTATATACTCTAAAACTGCACATAAGTATATTTGAATTATACTGACAGAAAGGTCTAAGTATATGTCTATGGACTATACATGTACTCGATCTTTTGATCAAGATATACTTAAAAGTATTATTAAGTATTCTAATTATACTTGGGTTGTAGTTTTGTTTAATCTTTTGATTGAGTAGTCTATTAAATACCTTTTCCCCCCACATATTTTTACATACTGTGTTATAAACTTATTGTTTGAAAATATTTACCGTTCTGACGTCCGGACGTAATCTTTCACAAAAATGTTTAAAATGTTGCTTTTTTTTAATGAAACTTGCCCACAGGCAAGTGTTGATAAAAAGGATGCATGAAGCTAGAATAAAATGTTTTTAAAACGGAAAGAGTTAAAGTATAGTTAAAGGTATATTTCAAGTATAAAAATTATTACCTAAATAGGAACATAGTAGTATACTAAAAGTGCAAAAATCATATAGTAAACTACAAGTATGATGCTATGTTCACTTAAAGAAAACGTACAAGTATGCTTGCAGTATAAAACTACTAAACTAGTGGTTTACTGAGAGTACACTTCAAAGTGTACTTTCATAAACTAAAAAGTACTACAAATATTTAAATAATAAACTACTAGTATACGTATTAGTTAACTTGTAGTACAGATGAGAAACATAGTTGTGAACTAGTTGTGCACTTAGTTTACACTTATAGTACTCTTAAACATACTTTTATATACTAAGAAGTGGGCCAATTTAGTTCCAAGCAGTATTGACATAGTACACTTAGAAGTTTAATACTAGTACATTGATATTAGTATTTTTCATGAAGTATATTTAAAAATACTTTAACATTACTGAAGTATACTTAATAAAATGAACTTGATGTCTACTTTTTTTCTTAAGGGTAGTCCTGTCTGTTTGGGAGTTATAATTGAATATAACTTCTCCCCCATCCACAGACAGGATGTTTTGACGCGCATTGAGAATGTCATTCAAACGATAGTCACCACTGTGTCTAAAGATGAAGCACCTGTGCTGAGACTGACGAAAAGATCCAGCTGGCCCAATGTCAGGTGTGTGCCTCATGTTTATTTATACAGTCTAATTTATATATCCAGTTCTTTATTTAAATAAGTTTGTAAAATCTATATCATTCCATCTAGGCCTATTTATCTTTCTGTGTTTGTATCTATCTATCTTTGTCTCATTCTATCTATCTATCTATCTATCTATCTATCTATCTATCTATCTATCTATCTATCTATCTATCTATCTATCCAGGGACGTGCACAGACATTTTGGGGGGCAGGGGCTCAAGTGGGTAAAAAGGGCACTTCTCATAATTATTTATGTAAAAAAATNCCTCTTTGTTAAAAAAATATAGATTAATAGTAAATAGATATATTTAGTTATATTTGTATATTAGATATAATTAATAAACAGATTGTCTCTTTCAGGGGTGTCATGCACTCATTTTTGAGGGGGCACAAGTTATTTATTTATTTATTTTTTCAAACTGAATTATCATGAAATATCTTAATTCTCACCTTTATAGATTATGATCTATAGTGGGCGATGGTCAAATTAACCTAATAATGTAATATGCATAAAAAACCTGTCTGTTTACTTAATTAACAGATATGGATGTCATGCCATAATATATTTTTAATACGACTGAGTTTATATATATATTTATATATTTAACATTGCAAGGTAATGTAAATAAAAACATTGCAAGTTACATCATCAAAGAACATTTTCACTGACAGTCTAGTTCTAGCACTCTCAAAAACTCCCATTAAAATCACTGAAAGCATTTTTTCTCATTTGACTTATTTTTTCGAGCACATCGTTAATTTTTTTTCGTTCAAACACAAATAGATAAAAAAGACAAGGGAATTCGGCGTTCACGAACTTCACGTGCTGTCTGCGACTGCGTGGCTCTGTGCGCCGACAGACAGACCAGTCTACATTTGGATGTTTAACATAAATATATAGCCTACTGATACAGCAAAGACAACGTCGGCAGTATTGACGGCAAAATAGGCTACAGCATATCTCGTTCTGTATTGACAGAGTTTTTTAAAGCAGAATTTGATGAGAATTTGATGCAGTTGCAGATACCATAGAGAGTAAAAGAAACACTAGGCGGGAGGCGCCGAAAAGCGTGCTGTTTTTGCATCCCTGATATCTACAATTTCCCCCAACAACAGCCATGTTATCACATAAGCACAATTTACCCTTGAAAAAAGTCGGGGATCTTTCTTTTTCCTCTTTTTCTCTCCATGTGCAGGATTCTAAATTAAGAAAAATAATATTAGCTTCCTACATTGCTTACCAAGCTCTCATGTACTGTACATTCATGCTCAAATCACATTCACTTTAATCAACTCACAGACTTGAATTAAGTCCTGATTTATCTTTCGTAATCACTGACTGGACAAGTGGGTTGTTAAGCTAGCTTTGAATAACTAGTCTAGCTGCTAGGTCTGCTGTTAGCTGGCAGATCATTTGGCTTCATACACATAAGTTACAGCTAGCAAGAAACGTTGACAAATGTACTCTTCTAATCATTACACTGGGTATCTAGTTAATGCAACTTTTGATATAGGAACTCGAACTCCTAATAATTTACTATAAGCAATTATGGAGATATAAACACAATCGAAGCCCTTACAGGATTTTCATTCAGGATTTCACTCTTTGTGATGTCTCGTTTTGCCGCGTTTATCTAGTACGTGTCTGCGGGAGCACCACAACAACAATCTGTGACGCTGTATAGGAACTCACTCGGCTAATAGCTGCCCTGATTGCTGCCTCGCGCTAGGAAATAAATTAATTACTGTTATAAATACAAAACGTCACTAAAACCTATAATTTTCACAATCATTTTTAATGTTAAAATATATTTGTCAGGGACCCCCCAAAATCCAAAAATGAATTCTTATGGGGGGTCCCTAATGACTTATGGAGGGTCCGGGACCCCCCCAGACCCCCCTCATTTCGAACCCTCTATCTATCTATCTATCTATCTATCTATCTATCTATCTATCTATCTATCTATCTATCTATCTATCTGTCTATCTGTCTGTCTGTCTGTCTGTACTACTTCATCTGAACCTTGATCTTTTCAAATGAAGTAACTTCCTGACTCTAAATATCTGTAATTTCATGATAGGATGAGCCCCCTCTCTCTTGTACACACTTACAATCCTCTGAAGAGGTTTTCACTGTGCGCGGTGTAATAGCTCTTGTGCAGAACAAAGAAAACTGTCTGGTCAGATCTACATCAAACCTCCCTAAAGCTTAAAGCCTGTTTCATCTGGGCCCCTCTAAGGCCAGGGTCTTGACAACTTGGAGAATGACTTGGCATGTGGCTTATTTCTGTTATAAAGGTACACTTTGTGCAAATGACTGATAGTTTTAATAGCAGATAGGAGAATGAAACACTCATTTAAGTGAATAATTTCATTCCCCACAACAATAAAACCTCACAGTACTTAGATTTCCCAGAGCAACATTTGGTTATGATCATCATAAGATTTCTCAGATGAGGCATCGAGATTTTTTTTTCCCCCCAAAACATTTCACCCGTACACCCAGACATGAAGTAACTCCTGAAGTCATCTTCATTTCTTGTGTATATTTCAAGGCATGTTATGACTTTCCAGATATTAGTCAACAAAAAACTAATAAAAAGGAAAAGAATATGGAAATAAGCAAAAGCAATGTTGGTTTTATTCTCAGATTTCAGAAGTCTGTTGGTTTGGTGCTGAAGGCAGATGCCTCTGTAACGGCTCTCCGATGTGACTGCTCTTCGTCAGCCACCAAATTTGGTAAGATCACCCTGGATTACTTGCTTTTGCATATACATATTTACAGATAATATAATGGTAAGTACCATCCAAACATACAAATCTATTTTTGACATTGACAAGGACATATCAAAACTTACAGTTATGAAACTGAGGAGTGTAATCTGACATACATTTTCTGCCTGGGGGACAATAAAACATGCAAAAAATTCTCCATAGACTTGCAATAATGCTGTGACCCAAGCCATATATAGAGACCAGAATATCATAGAGGCTCTTTTGACTTGGACTGGTAAATAACAACCCACAACATCCTAACAACTGCATAGCAACACACTAAAACATCTTAGAAACCGTATAGCAGCAGCACCCTGGCAACCAACCGCACATAGAATTGTGGTGGTGAGTTTTGCACAGGCAGAAAATGTAAAATTTTATTGTAACAAATCTTATCAGATATGACTGTTTCTGGTATGTTACTGTTTTACAGCTCTGATTTTGAAGCTCTTGTCTGTTATTTACAAACTTGTACAAAGTGACTCCTATGCTACTAAAAGGTAAGTGATAGTCATGTCAACACATAACATGTCCACAAACTCCACAAAACAGGTTAAAATGTGGTAAAAACTTTTCATCTTCACAAGATCATTTTACATGGTCTTGTGTTTAGACAAATTAGTGATGCGCGAATCACGGTTATATCCGCGGACGCTGCGGATAATCTGCGGATCGGGTAATAAAAAATAACATTCCAATTAATTGCAGGTGGATTGCTGGCAGATGAGAGATAAATCATGAATGTCTTGATTTTAACAAAGACAGGAACTCTCATTTCACAGTAAAACACAATGATCGTGCATCACTTTTACTTTTGTTTTCAAAAACAGTGTAACTCTTCCGGGAAAACCAATATAGGAAAACAGTTACCTAGAGCAACTCCTAGTGGACTTTATATAGAACACATAGGAAAAAACCTACATGAGAAATTAATTTTACTGCAACAGTTTTAACTAAAATGTACACAAAATGTACACAAACTTATTTTGAGAAGAGTGTTTTCCAACACAATGTAAATATTAGCATGTTTATAGCATAATAATTTTTTGTCAGGCACTAATTTGCAGACGCAATTGCGGGGTTCACTTGTTAAGCAGCAATGGAGGCAAAACAGTTCCGAGAGAAATTTCAAAAAAGGAGAATTAAAAACAAATGGAAAGAAAAGTACTGTGTGGGAGCATTTTAGTGAAGTAGTTTACCAGGACCAATCAAGTGTTGGGTATGTGATGTAACGGCTGTGAAACGCTGTATATGATATAAAATAATAAAGCTGTAGCAAATTAACTCAAAGGGGAAATATTAATAATTATTCATAACACATAATGATTATTAATTATGATTCATTATGAATATGTAAATCCGTTAATCGGATTAACTGGATGTAGCTACATTAAGATTAATATTACAATCAATTAACCTGTTCGTCCAGTGAACACTCAGTGTTGATTGTTTATTAAAGGGGCTCTCTGTAGGAATGACGCCCAGTGTTCAAAATAGGTACTGCAGTCCAAATTCAAAGTATAGTTTGGCCCGCCCCCTCGTTCAAAGACGCGGGTTGCCAGCTTTTACAGCATATGGTTGCCAGCAACAATAGGTAGTACAATTGACAATGAAAGCTGAGGAGACTTAGCCTGACGTGGTCATACTCAATTCTCGTTCGAATATGAGTCTGATACTGCTCCATTGGGCTTTGATTATGGGGGCGTATTTCAACCGATCCAGGAAAGACCTCAATTGGATAGACCTACAACCAATCAGAGCTACAGAGTAAGTGACGTGTGTTGAGCGACGCATAGTTGTCAACAGAACTCAACTGCACATAAATTGATTGTGACCACGTCAGGCTAGCAAAGGCATCTTTCCCACCGACAAATGCCTTGATGGCGGTCCTCTGTTCCTCTTTTAAAATTAATGCGCTGTCGATGTCGTCTATAACGGACGCGATGGCGGAATCTACACATCTCAGTTCTTCAGGTTCTTCAACACCAGCCATCATTGTTGTAAACTAATTCAACCCAAGCGCTCTTTGATGACGTGGCTGATTACGTTTCTGGTGATAATCTGTCAATCATCGCCCTGACAATGTGATTGGTCCGAACAGTTTCTGTTCGGGCATAATTACTCCTCTACGGATCGAGTCCAGACCGAACTCCCCGACCTCAAAATGTTGTGGGCGGGACTAAGTTCGGCTGGCATCCAGGCTAGAGGAGACTTGCACACTGTAAGCTGATGAGTTGATTTATCTGTTTTGATATGCTTTTGCCAATTCTGATTTTCTTTCTAAGAACTATAAATGACAACATATACAAACAAAAATCTACTTTTCTTCAATGCAGAGTTTTATTTTCATTAAAAAAAAAGTAAAAGTCAGTAATAAAATATAAACAGCTCAAATAAATGCAATAGAATAAAGAGAGCTATGAAACTAAGTTTTTTGGGTTAACTGGGTTTTTATTCAGGTAAGAAATACTACAGAAATTAAAGTAATCAAATGTAAAATAACACATTGTGTTATTTTGCATTGGTTACCTTAATTTCTGTAGTCTTTATTGCAAATAATTCTTACCATTAAAGTTATAAAACGTATTCAGTCAAGAGCAGAAAGTGATTTTCTTTGTCTTTTGTTCTTTGATTAACATGACAGACAGCAGCAGGAATATTGGACTGCTGTCCCTTTAAGAGTTTATGAACGGTGTTCAACGGACCCAATACTGTTACACACAGCATGGGTTCACTTTCTTAGCTATTTAACAATTCAAAACTGACTGTGTTTATCTGAATACTCGCCAAGATTGCCTGTGCCGCTGGTTTTGACATACTTTTGTATGTATTTGACAGTTTAAGCACAGGAAGGCGCTTATTTTGGTTCCTGTGACTCTGTTTGATTTCTGTCTCTGTTTGAGACTGAGCGCAGCTTGTTCACTTCACTAATATAGATCAGTAGTGCGCGCGCTTTCGGTGTGAGCTCGAGACCTGCGGGAATGACTAAAATGTATGCGCAATACAAGCACTACTTAACTGGAGGGAATGAGATGAGAGACAGAGAAGAGAGCGGGAACGCGCAGCTGACATTATTGCCTGATTCTCTGACCCAGTTTGTTTGCTGGTTTCCATTACGCGGTGTTTTCCGCCAACTGGCAACCCGTGATGTCAAAATACTATTGAATAAACTGGCTGCACACCGTTTCGCACATACCAAAACAAAAACAGACATTCCGACACGGAACGCACATTTTCAAAGTAGAATATCTGGATGTAGCATTGTTTTTCTGAGAAACAAGTAGGTGAACTTAGCATGTTTCCTAAATATCTGCAAACATATTAGGGTATTTTTATGCTTTATTAAAGTAAACATCTTACATAGAGCCCCTTTAATTCTAAGAAGTGTTAATTTCCAGGTTAGGGAAAAATAACATTCTTATTTTACCGTACTACTCAGAGCACGTAGTCAGGATCTAAATCACTTAAGAGGCAATTTATTAGCAGACGGAGTCAGAACCAAACATGTATTTTGCACAATCTTTATTAACTAACTCACAAACACATAACTAAACTAACAAACACATAACGTACAACGAAGGTCACACACATACGTAGGTAAGAATGAGCAATGATAGAGTTGAACCGAAAGTGGAACTATCGGTAGAGCTATTGGGAAAAGTCAATGGCAATCTGAAAAAGAATCATCAGTTTCCTCAGTAATAAAACACCTTTGCTGACAAAGGTAAGTTTTACAAATCAATACTAAATCACCGTTTAGTGTTCAAATGTACGATACTTGCAAGATGCCTTTAGGCTGAGGAGCATCGGATCTGCAGGTTGAGGATAACTCTTGATGTTTTCGTCTGAAGTGGTTGCCAGTCTTTTCTCTGTTGAATGATGAGCTCATGGCTGGGTTGTAGGCCGAGGCCGGCAGGCCTGCAGGCCTGCAGGCCTTGGCCTGGAGAGGCCTACAGCAAGGAGGTCCGTTCAGTCGTCCACGAAGCAAGGAAAGAGAGGGAGTGACATTTTTCGCTGGCTTTTAACCTCTGGTCAAAGTCACACCTCTTAGTTGTTGACCGGACCAATGAAGATGTTGTATTTCCGGGTGACAACACACCCCCTTGTCGGGGCTTTTACGACTAGGCAGATTAACTGGCAGAGTTTTTGAAGAAGAACTATTAAAGATTCTTGTAATACTAATGTGTTGCACAGGTATGGACATACCGCATACACAAGCATTTAAATCTTCTCGATACGAACGCATAGACTCTAAACATGGCATAATTGAAGTTACCTTAAATGTCATAAAACTTAAAAATCATAAAACATGTAAATACAATGACTGCAATACCACAACAGTAATAATGGATACCATTTCCTGGGAATGTGCATGTTCATTTATAGAACAGTCTGTCTATACATTAATGCAAGAGAGTCTGTGTTATGTGGGGATAATGCAGGGAAGATGCAGATTTTCTGTGTCTCTTCTCTGCTCTCAATGTGGCAAGCACATTCTTTAGCGCAATAAACTTGTAACTGAGAACTTCTCGGGGGATGGTGACAGACCCCAGAGTGAGCTTTAAACAAGTATTGGTTAACTAATACAAATAACTGTCTGATTTGTTTCAGTCGTTACAAAGCCTATATCCAGCCTTTGCTTGGGCTGAACGTAGGGGTGTTCGATTCCAGGTTTTTTGGAGTCGACTCCGACTCCCGACTCCCACTGTTGGAGTCGATGGAATCGACTCCTCGACTCCATTTACTGTACATCAAAACGGTCATAAATAAGCCGAGATGGCTGACCTTACACACTTAATTTATTTTTCCCCGACGCAAAGCCTTAGAGATGACTTGATGAGCTCTGCTAATTGCCGATACCTAATTTTACCGAGAGAAAAGTCACGAAAAACATCTGTGGTCGAATATTATGTTAGAATTTAATAAACGAGAAGGCAGGGATTCTTTAATGAATTCATCTCATTATAATGGTCGGGTGATGGCGCTAAACGCACATGATCATTGTCTTAAAAGTGTTTGGACACGAGAGTTAAAGATATAAAATGTATACAATACATAAAAATGCATTAAATAATGTATACTTATAAATGTGTTTATGTTGATGTGAGTTTTTTTAAATTATTTTTATGTATGGTTAGTACGGTTAGTAAGCTACATAAATGTATGTGACAAAATTTCTGCGACAGCTCTTTGACGCGATTCGTCAGTGTCCGAATTCCTCGCTTCATTTCGTTCGCTCCTTGCTTAGTGCACTTAACCATAGACATTATGCACTTAACTGCCATGCATAATGTAGGCCAGCACTTCTCAAAGTCCGGACTCTGGTCCGGATCCGGACCCCGAGGGAATTCAATCCGGACCCGCCTCCATTTCATATTTCGACAGCAGTAATTGTGTGTAAGGGATTAAAAGTCTGGATTTCCTACTTTGATAAACGCATGTCAAAATCATTTGTTTAGTGTTTTATGTCTTTTTGGAGATGGTCCGAAATTAAAGCAAAGGCGAGATATTTAAAGTTTTCCTCCATGATTCAGTTGCCATGACATCCAGTGAGTGTATAATTGGCGAGTCGCGCAACGCTACACTTCACCGCAGTAAGCGTTTGAATGGGTGTGGAGCAGTGGTTCTCAACCTGCGGCCCGTCACGAATGTAAATGCCGTGTCATGATCATGAGTTGGAGTGCCCTGTTTAGCCACCAGAGGGCACTCCAACAAGGACTCTTTGTCACCTGTCGGACTACATTACCCATAACACACTTTCCGGACAATTATCCCATGTCATTACACCCAGCTGTTTTGTGTTTCCTCATTAGTTTCTGTCTATTTATACTCTGTTGTTTCTGCCTTTGTTTGTGGTTCATTGTGTTTTGTGTTTCGTGCTCTTTGTTCCTGGTTTTCTGTTTACGTGGACTGATCTATGGTATTTGACCCTTGCCTGTCTGGATTACGATTGTGGATTACCCTTAATAAATACTGCACTTGGATCTCACCTTCTCGTTTCTTGTGATAACGTGACAG
>RJVU01071825.1:664756-681294 GCA_003731715.1 Anabarilius grahami
TTTCTGTGTCTTACCCTCTCGCTTGAGGGTGTCAATGATGGCCTTCTGGACAGCAGTCAGGTCGGCAGTCTTACCCATGATTGCGGTTTTGAGTAATGAACCAGGCTGGGAGTTTTTAAAAGCCTCAGGAATCTTTTGCAGGTGTTTAGAGTTAATTAGTTGATTCAGATGATTAGGTTAATAGCTCGTTTAGAGAACCTTTTCATGATATGCTAATTTTTTGAGATAGGAATTTGGGGTTTTCATGAGCTGTATGCCAAAATCATCAGTATTAAAACAATAAAAGACCTGAAATATTTCAGTTGGTGTGGAATGAATCTAAAATATATGAAAGTTTAATTTTTATCATTACATTATGGAAAATAATGAACTTTATCACAATATGCTAATTTTTTGAGAAGGACCTGTATGTGTTTAATCTTAACTCTGTGGCTCACTGCTCTGTCCAAAACACTAAGCAATTTAATGGTGAATATGGATGCAACTGGTGTTACGAGAAGGGAGAAGTAGTAGCTAAAGGAAATGGATTCACTACGGTGTATGTGTCGCAAACAAGAGATGTGAGACCACGTACCCACAGCCAACATTTTGATGATGTTAAAACAGCAGTCGAAACAGGCACATGTGTTAAGGGAGTCATAGGGCCACCCCCTTTAATGCTTTTAACATTTTTCAATATAATTCTGGGCTTTGCTTTTGACTATATGCATGGCATTTCACTGGGTGTCAGTCGGCAATTAACAACTTTATGGTTTGACTCAAAATATCTTGGAGAGAGATGGTATTTGGGGAGAGAGATAATCACCATTGATAAACTACTACTTCAAATCAAGCCGCCAGTTAATATCACAAGACCTCCACGCTCTGTAAGGTTGCGGAAAAATTGGAAGGCCTCAGAGTACAGGAATTTTCTTTTGTTTTACAGCCATGCTTGAGTGGCATTTTATCATGTGATTACCTAGAACACCTACTACTCCTTGTCCAAGCAACGTACTTACTATTAAAAGATGACATGAGTTCTCGTGACATAGATGTAGCTGAAAACCTGTTAACTTTTGTGAGCCGCTTTGAGATTTTGTATGGCAAATGTCATGCTAGTTTTAATGTGCACATTTTACAGCATGCAGCACAGTCGGTACGAAACTGGGGTCCACTATGGTGACAAAGTGCATTTCTTTTTGAAAGCCACAATGGTAACTTGCAAAAGCTCTTCCATGGCACCCAGGCAGTTACAGAACAAATAGCCAATAGCTTTTTTCTTTTTCAAAGTATTCCCCGGCTTCTATCTACTGTTTACGATAAGAGTGTTAAAAAACAAGCACAGATTTTGTTGACCGTATGCTACGTGGGTATAGACTTGCCACAAACTGTGTAAAAAAGACAAACATAATCTTTCTAAGAAAGAATGCCAACACCTAGGGAGGCATTTCTGTTCAGAGAACAGGACATTGATGTTCACCAATGTGCATTTTATTCAAGAGCTATAATTAATGGAAACAGGATTCATTCAAAGACGAGCACAACACTGTCAAGAAAGATCAACCATGCAGTTGTTACAGAACAAGGCACAATGGCATTGGTGAGATCATTTGTTGATGTGGGTTTTGATCCAGTTATTACAGCCAAGTTCAACATGGTTAAAGATAGACAAACAGGAACTGCTTTCTCTGGGATAGTTAGGGAAAATTATATTTCAACTGATGTTAAATTAATCAACTGCAATGAGATTAGAACAACTTGTGTGTACTTAAAGGATGTGGGGCTTGTACAGAATTTACTTTGCATTCAACCCAACAAATGGGCAGTCGATTAATTACTATTCTATTTTTGTCAAGTATATATACACTTTAACATGATTATTTTGAACATTCTGCAGTTAATACATGTACAATGATAAATAGCTCAGTTTTTATTTTATGTACACTGATCTCTGTTTTATATATGTACAGTGATAAATATTGTTTTACAATGATAAATAGCTCAGTTTTTATAAATGTTTACTGATCTCTGTTTTATATATGTACAATGAGAAATAGTTATTTTAGTATATTTTATTTTGGTTTGGTTGTTGAAAAATCCTTTGTAATGTAACATTTATTAATAATGTAACAACTATTAATGAGGTTCATATCAGAAATAAACTAACATTCCATCCAAACCATGAATTTTATATCCCACACGTATCTTATAATTTCTGTAGGTTGTTTTGCATTCCTACAAGAAGTCAGTGGACATACCTACAGGAATCCTATAAGTACATAATAAATCCTGCAGGAGTGATACATTTCTGCAGGACTTGTCCTGTAGGATTTTTATTCAGTCCTACAGGACTCCTTTATTATTCATTTACATGGAATTAATGACTTCTGTTTTTTGAACTACAGGGCAAGCTGAAACAACTTTACATTGCCTGGAGGAGAGAGAGAGAGAAATAATTTACAGATTTTCAGCATTCAACACTATAAATTGCGGACTTAAGAAGTGTTTGCCCCTCCTCTCTTTTACCAACATGCCTTGGTTAAATGGTAATGTAAGTGTGCTGCTCGACCAAATGGTTGAGCACATTTTGAGTCACTATATTTCATTGAGAGGAGTACCTAACTTAACTCAAGCTGATTGAGCCATCTCTACCATCTGGTTGAGGTATGTTATGCCAAAAAAATCCACTAGATATCAGTGTCAATTAACAGCACTTGTCACAACACTTCTTCTAACATGGATGTCAGAAACAAAGAAATTGTTCTTGGTGAAATTTTGCAAGGCAAATATTTTTGACATATTACACTGTAAAAGCCCTTACTTTACAAAATTATGTTACTTGGTGCCATGAGAGAATTTTTGTATGTTTTTAATAATTTTTCAAAAACATGCTCAACCAAACGGTTGATTTGTCGTTTAAAGGTACATGCAGAAAAGCTAAGGTAATGTTTTCAGATCATCCATTTCTGCAGTCAGAATGGACTATTTGCTGAGAAATATAAACTTCTGATCGTTCTTAGCTATGAATATGACAGCTATTGTTATTTCTTCATGAATATGCTGAGATAATTTCTTAAATATGTATTTTTTGCCACTTTTGCATATTTTTTGAAGTAAATATAATGAATTTGTTGAATTAATGTGTGGAAATCATAATTATCAGAGGCAATTACTTCTTAAATGACAAATGCTGATGTACTAACATTACTAAAATTGTAAGAGATTGTTATTTATTTGTTTGTTGTTGCTTTTTTTACAATTACTAGATGGATGTCAACAGTTTCTATGGTACAAGAACGTGCACTTTTCAGGCCCTTGAACTTCATCTATGTGCATGTGTAACCGAGTGGATAATTAGGATGGTGTAGGGGGTGGGGCATATGTTTATTTTGCCCTATAAATGGTGCAAAGGTCGGCAGGTGGCGTAACTTCCTGACGTTTGATTCCTTTCCGTCTCCTTCCAGTGTTGTGACCCTGAAGCGCCATAGCGAGGTATGAGCATGGAATGTTTTCATTAAAAACCTTCATTTCTTTTTGACCGAAGAAAGAAAGACATGAACATCTTGGATGACATGGGTGTGAGTAAATTATCAAGAAAAGTTTATTTGAAAGTGGAGTAGTCCTTTAACCACTGGCCATTGAAGCACTTTCTCCATGTAGGCAGCAGATACAACATGATCATCTCCAAAATGCTGCTTAAAGGGTTAGTTCACCCAAAAATTTAAATTCTGTCATTAATTACTCACCCTCATGTCGTTCGACACCCGTAAGACCTTCGTTCATCTTCAGAACACAAATTAAGATATTTCTGTTGAAATCCGGTGGCTCAGTGTATCGATTCATGATTCAGATTGCGTGTCAAACCGCCAAACTGCTAAAATCACGTGACTTTGGCGATCCGAATCATGAATCGATACACTGATTCATAACGCTTCGAAGCTTCAGGAAGCAGTGTTTTGAAATCGGCCATCTCTATATAAGTCGTTATTTAGTTTTTTTGCACACAAAAACTATTCTCGTCGCTTCATAAAATGATTGAACCACTGTAGTGAGATGGACTTTGTAACGACGTCTTTAGTACCTTCTATGGGTCTTGAGAGAGGAAATGACATTGCTGGCTATGGAGGCCTTTCTGAACCATCGGATTTCAACAGAAATATCTTAATTTGTGTTCCGAAGATGAACGAAGGTCTTACAGGTGTCGAACGACATGAGGGTAAGTAATTAATGACAGAATTTTCATTTTTGGGTGAACTAACCCTTTAAGCATTGCTATAGCTGTTCGGTATCCTCTATCAGGTGTCATGTTCATGGAGCTGTGAACAATTTCTTTTGGATGCCCTTTAGTATACCTCTCTAGAAAATATAAGCAATCTCCTTTGTTGTTTGTCTTGTCTTCCACACAGAACTGAAAACCTTTCATAAATGAACTGAACTGCAAAGGATCTCCCTCAAATATTGGAATTTCATGTGGTGGCAGGTGGCTAGACTTTTGTTGTTGTATTAGCAACTCTGTAATTTGCTGTTGCTTTTGAAGCACACTTAGTGTTGAAATGGTTTGCTCCCCAACATTTGAAGAAATTTGAACTCCCTTGTTGGGTACACTGGCATGTGTACTGTGAGTTGTGGTTTCTCCGCGTACCGGAGTACCAGTTTGAGCATTTGGCTGCTGCACAGTTTGGGAGGTTGGTGGCAAGGGTAAGCCTTCATAGCTACTTGCTGTATCCTTTGGTGGTTTATTTGAATCAGGATTGAGAAATGGAGCTGTTGATTTTGGTTTTCCTCCTTTGTTAGATGATTCCATATCATCTGAAATCACACTCTCAGTGGTTTGTTGCTCAAACATTTTGAGGACAGATAACTTGGCAGTGGAAGCTGCTACTTCAGCATCAACATCTATTTGTTCCTTTCATTTCCTCAACGTTTTCACTTGCTCCTCAAGTTCATGCCAAGCTTTTAAAGATTTTGCACGGGCAACAAGAGCGGCTCTTTCTGCCTCCACCTGAATGCGTACTCGTTGAACAGAGGACTTGGGTTTAGTTGAACAAGAACTACTATCATTAGGGTTGATTTCACTATCAACACACTGATTTTCCTCTTGATGTTGTTCCAGCCATTTAGTGACAACAGCAGAAAACTCCTCAACCCACAGTGATTTGGCTTTAAACCATGTTTCATGTTTCTCTCTCTCTTCATTGGGTAATAAAACTAGTAAAGACTCATGGGCTTCTTTTGCCTCTTGACACTGGATTTTAAACTTGTCAAAGGTGATTTTAACCTCCTTTTCAAAATCAGCACTATGTCACGGTTCATGGATTCACTTACTCGCCCTCGTGTGTTTGTTGTGGGTGTATGTGTGTGAGTGAATGATTATGTGGGCGTCACCCAATATGGTCTGATTGCGATCTGTTTGTTTTTGTTATATATTGTGCGTGTCTTTATGTGGTCTTTGTCAGTTCGTTGCAGGCTGTCCTGGTGTCGTGCTCTCTGTTTGTCTCTCCCTGGTTCTCGGATCTCTGGACTGTCGTCGTGTGCCCTGCTTTCTGGGCTGGATTATCCTGGTTCTCTGATGCCCGTTGCAGCCCTGTGCCACCCGGCTCGTTGCCACTATGCACGCCAACGTCACTGCATCGACTGTCCATTTGGAGTGAAGTTATTGTACAGCGAATTCTGTCAATAAATGTTTTAATACTTGCACTTGGATCCTCTGTCTGTTCATTTCCTGACACACTAACCATAAGATCAGTCAGTCCTCTTTTTAGATGTGCTGCCTTTTCAAACCTTGACTTTCTCTGATTTTCTAGCGTATCAAGCATAAGCAACAACCCTTTTTTAGTAAGTTTAACCTCACGTCTTTTTACAGTTTGGTCAACTTTACCATTACCCTCTGCATCTTGAGTTCGATCCTCATCAGGATCAGTCAATTTAGAACCATGAGTTTTACCTTCATCTGCCATTTTAGGCCTTAAAGACTCACAAAATACACATAAATGCAAGCTTAACAAACATTGCGAGCATGAATAAGATGAACCATAACAAAACACCCATTTGCCGGTTTTTAACTGTGCGCACACCGTAAAAAAAAAAAAGACCATATAAGTTTTCAAGTCAGTTTGATGATAGCTCGTGCTCCATAATAATCTGGTCACAACTCATACCTTAATATTCCACTGCTTATGCAGTCTGCGAATGAAGAAATACCGGCGTCCATGTGCAATACTCTGTCGTTCATGCAGCTTTCCTATGAACACGTTCGTGTCAGCAATACACAGCGAAATCCACAAACAGCTTTCAGAATCCAACCGCTGCTTTCATACGGTAAAATTTTGTTTTTTGTTGTAGGCGCACGATTGTCCAATTTTAAAGATCTTGGTTTTTGATGCATTTTGGTTCTTGAATAGATAAAATGTCCATACCGTAGAAAATTAAAGTTGGACATTCCAATCTGTTTGCTGCTGTTTGAATTGAGCAAAGTGACAAACAATGAAGAAAATAAAGAAAACGAAAACTCTACTGAAGTCCCTTACGACGACGGTCAAAAAGTTTGTTTGACCTCCTTCGTGCCCTCACCTTGTGTTAGTGATTAGACAACATAAATTAAGTGCCCTCTAGTGGCGTGAAAGAAAAAACTATATAAACTGAAACAAATGGCTCCTACATTGATTATAATTGAAGATTGAACCTTTAGTGCCTGTTTAATCATGCCATATGCATACCATGGTAATGGCCCCATCCTTGGATATCAGCTGATTCCAAGCCATGAATTTTTAATTTTTAAAAAAAAAAATGTAACCTTTATTTAACCAGGAGAGTCTCATTGAGATTAAAAACCTATTTTTCAAGAGAGTCCTGGCCAAGAGGCAACAACATTTACACAATTACAAACATACAAAGAAACATTAAAATAACATAAGTTATAAAAAACAATTGCACATTATTGAGGCAGTCTCCATTGCTTTCAGCTTAGTTTTAAAAGCGTTTAAGGATAAGAGCTCAGTCAGTTTCCAGTCCTTCTGCAACATGTTCCAAGCAAAAGTATATCATGATGTATCATGATGTTGATCTGGAGCGTGTATCGGATATGGGGAAAGAGGAGCTACAGAAGGAGATTTGCATTCACCACCGTTGTATTCTTTGAAGATAAGAAATATATGAATTTAAATTTATTGTGAGTGTTTGCTTTATTGCATGTGTGTGTGTACTGTACCTGCTAGCCTTCTTTTGTAGGTGACTTCCTACATTTAATTCCTTCAAGTTATTTTTACATGAATTACATAGTGATTCCATTTTTTGAGAAATATTACAGAGAGGTGAATGGGTTTGAGTAAGACATTAGTGACCCCTCATGTACCTAATGTTCTGTGTAGTCTGTGTCCAAAGGGAGGCATTTTCACAAAGCAACATCTCTGAGGTAAAATGGATAACTGCGACCACTGACTACAACTAAAAAATGTCCCTGCTGTCAAACAGGGGCATGTCTGCAACATGCCCCTGTTTTGCTAAGAAAGAGCCCTCACTGTTTACACGTCAAACCAACTCATGCGCGACAGATTGCATACCTTGTAGAGAGGGAAGATTGCGCAAAGTCGCCACGGTGAACACCTCTGCCTGCAGGTGAGTTCTCAGGAGGTGAAAGTCAGCCTCGTGAATGGAAAACTCTGCGATTCAGATGAAGATCTTGGCATGTTTCCAGTCGCCCTTGAATCCGTTGGGAGGAAGATGGGATTTTCTTTGCTGGGCTTTTGCCTTAACTGTGCAGATTAAATTTGAATGTGCAGGACAATCGTGCAAAGCGTTTTTGAGGGAATCTGGGTTATGATTTTTTTCTCACTTTCAAGAAAATGACAAAGGATTTCCAAGGCATAATTCATAATGTCATGTCAGCATGCCGTACACTGTTAACGATTTCCCTGTATTTTTAACAGTACATTGCTGGCAACAGTGTATTTCGCTTTTACAGCAATGTACTGTAATGCAATTTTACAGTATAAAGAACAGTACTGTGTAACTACACAATATTTTACTGTATTTTAGTGTTTTGTAATTTGATCTTTTTCTACTGTATTTTACTATACTGTAATATCTATATTGATATTTTATTACTAATTATAATAATTGNAATGATCAAATATATATGTAATTTTATAATATACAGGTTAGTATAGTATATACATACTATAGTTAGTAATTTTATAATACTACTATACTACAAAATAACATTACAAATCAAAAGGCAATCCAAACAGAGTTATTTTAAAAAATATATATTTTTATTCAATCAACATATTGAAACTATTAAAAACATTTCGAAACATGTTTGTGAATCATAGTGCAGTGCACTTCAGTATTTTTCATCCTGGACTGTGTTTTCCCATGTTTTTGTGTCTAAGCACTAATTAAAGATTTCCAGTGTTGATCGCGACCACTGTAGCCACCATCAGCGGACTGCAAATATAATACTTTTGAGTACTAATACTTAAAAGTATTAGTATTCTGTCTGTGTGATGTGACGTCAGGTGGCGCATTATTTACAGCAATCCTGTATTATTACCTGGCCAGTGGTGGACGGAGTACACAAATCAAGAACTTGAGTAAAATTACAGATACGTATCATAAAATATTACTCAAGTGAAAGTATTTAGTGCTCCTTTTCAATTTTACTTGAGTGAAAGTACAAAAGTCCTTGATTTTTTTATGTACTTAAGTAAAAAAGAACTNTTTTGATTCACAGAAAACAATTACACAGTCCTTAAGGGGGTCCACTCTACCCATGAAATATTATGAAATGTCAAGTAGCCAGCACTAGTCAGAGAGGAAGATTATGGATGCAGATACATAATATGTAATGTGTGTTGACAAACAACATAAAAACAGACGAAACATATATGGCTAAATATATAACATTTTTAAAAATTGCTGCAGCAGTGGCAAGGATGAATGTGCATGTGTTATTTTAATTTGAGTTAGAGTTTCACGATTCTGGATAAAATAGAAATCACGATTCTCCCATGATTCTGAATAGACAACTAAACAAAATTGTGTATAATTAATTACTAGAGGACAAAATATTAATTGCTGCTGTCTATTTGAAAATATTTAATTAATTAATTTAAAAATTAGGTTTGAATGAATGATTTAATGACTCACTCATAACTATTTCACATTTCATTACTGGATTAATCAATGTTTTTGAACAAATCTTTTGAATGAATCATTCAGTGTCAAATACATTTTAACAGTCACTTGTCGCCTCCTAGTGCCGTAACAATGTAATCGATACAACCGTTATTTAAAGCGGCAAGTTAGTTTTAAAATGTGATTTGATCTGATTGAATAGAGATCGTGATCTGTAGAGACGTGGACGTGTCGCATTAAAGCATTTCAGTGTGCTTAAACAGATCGACCTTTACAGCAGATTTAGTTCAAAAATAACTGACCTATATGATTTTCAGTTACATTTACATTTATGCATTTCGCTTTTATCCAAAGCGACTTACATTGCATTATACTATACATTTGTATTGGAGTATGTGCAATCCCTGGGATCGAACCCATGACCTTGGCATTGCTAGTGCCATGCTCTAACCACTGAGCTACAGGAAAGCTAGTTACAATAATCAATCCTAAAATTCAACATTAGTAGGCTGACTTACTTTTCACCATCAGTCGTGCGTGTCACAGAGTCAGTTCCCACCACCAACACACAGTGCGCATCGTCACCGGGGGCCCGTTTCAATAAGGAGGTTCAACCAACTCTGAGTTAAAACTTGAACTTTGAGTTGACTTACTCTGAGATGGGAAACTTTGAGTTTTCAGTTTCAGAACAGCTGAATTGAGTTAGTTTAATCGACTCTGAGTAGGTTGACTCGGAGTTAAGCGCGTGCACCACGACTATGAAAAGCCATCATCAATGGAGCTCCGATATTACGATTCACCATGGCAACAGAACGTGACAAAAGGACATCCACATACTTCTGAGTCAATGCAAGTTTAATTCTTATCACTGTTATAATATCAAAGGTGAAAACTGGTAGAATGGTAAGTTATTGAACTACTATTTATTTTCATGGTATCCCACATGCAAAAAAGAAGAAGAAAAAAATAATGCAGGATGCAATAATATGAGTGTAAATGATTTTATCGTTATTAAACACTCGTTAGGCAATTTACTTCCACTTTTAGAAAATGTTCTTCATAAAAGAAATGCCTTTATATGATAAATATATACAAAATGTATTCATAATGTTGTAAGCAATAAATTATAAATACATTTTGTATATATTGATTATATATTAATCTTATATTTGAAATACATAAGTCTATTTTAAAAGTGTTTGAAAGATGGGTTCAAGTGTACTACAAGTGGTAACTAAATACATTATTTTAATGCAAAGATAGTATGTTAAAAGCACATTTTAGTTCATATTTCATGCTGTCTCAAAATAGCACAGTTGAGTACACTAAGATGTTCTTAAGATTATCTTGAGAAGTACTGAAGAAGAGCTTTTAGTATATTAAGTACAAAATAAGTGCACGGAAATAGAGCACTTTAAGTACATTATGGAAGTGTACTGTGTACTAAAATAAAGTGTATTTTACTGCACTTTTTTTCACCTAAGTAGACACTCCGACACTTTCCGTTTGCATTAAGATTATTTGTATTACCACACTGGCAGATATTGATAATTTTACTAAGTAAAATGCACTTAATTTAGATCCCCCCAGGAAACAAGACTAAATATCTTATATCATTTTCTTATATAGAAAATACATCTTGATTTAGGAATTTTTAGATATTTGTACTTGAAATAGGATGAAAAATACTCATTAAGAAAAGCATTTTTGCAGTGTGAATGAATGAGTTAACTATTTAAACATCACTTGCACTTTAAAAAGGGGGAGGAGACCGAAGGAAACTCTGGGTTTACCGAAGAAAACCTGCTCCTGACCAGGTTAGGTTCACAGAGTAAGTTACCATGGTTACTGACTCTGAGTAGAAGTTACCTCTCTTTCAGAAACGGGCTTGACTTACCCTGCTTTCTCTGGTTTGACATACCTCCCATTCTGAAACAGAAAACCCAGAGTTTCCCTCATTTCAGAGTTAACATACTCAGAGTTTTCACTTAACCTCCTTTCTGAAACGGGCCCCGGATCTCCACCTGTGTTGTTCCTGTGTTCGTGCCTCTGTCTGTAAATTCTCTGGTGGCAGTCGTTAAAATGTGCTTTTAACATACTATCTTTGCATTAAAATAATGTATTTAGTTACCACTTGTAGTACACTTGAACCCATCTTTCAAACACTTTTAAAATAGACTTATGTATTTCAAATATAAGATTAATATATTGGGGCAGTCGTGGCCTAATGGATAGAGAGTCGGACTTGTAACCCAAAGGTCATGGGTTCGAGTCTCAGGTCCGGCAGGGATTGTCGGTGAGGGGAGTGAATGTCCAGCGCTCTCCCCACCCTCAATACCACGACTGAGGTGAGACCCTTGAGCAAGGCACCGAACCCCCAACTGCTCCCCGGGTGCCGCAGCAATGGCTGCCCACTGCTCCGGGTGTGTGTTCACGGTGTGTGTGTTCACTGCTGTGTGTGTGCACTTGGATGGGTTAAATGCAGAGCACAAATTCCGAGTATGGGTCACCATACTTGGCCACATGTCACTTCACTTCACTTCATACAGTAAATGAACTACGTGTTAACTGTGACCCTCTTGTTCCCGTCTGTTGTCTGACAGCGTGCAGCCAGAGGATCCCCAGTTCTTGGCTAATTTTCAGTCAGACTTGTAAATTCATTCACTGGAGAGTCGCTCTGAACGGATCATTGAATCAATGATTTGTTGACTCGAGAACAGCTGCAATACTATCAGTCCAATTCGCGAATTAATTGTTGATGTGCTGATTTGTGAACTGATTTAACAGGATGATTGAAAAGAATCAGTTCGTGCACGAATCGGACATCTTTTGCATCTCTGAGCATGTGACGATTTCTTCATTTTAAAATAACGATATAACGATATGTTTTATGAAATGTAGTGGAGTAAAAAGTACGATCGTATGCTTTGGAATGTAGTAAAGTAAAAGTTGCTCAAAATAAAAATACTAGAGTAAAGTACAGATACTTGTAAAATGTAAAAATACTTAGTTACTGTCCACCACTGTACCTGGCATATTACAGCCAGGATACAGCAGGGTTACAGCAACACTAAAATATACTGTAAAATATTCCCACTCAATCACAATTACCGTATTTTACTGTAATAAATGTGGTATTGTGCAGTAGCTGCTCTTCTCTATATTCTATTCAATTGACAATTATTTGTATAGCGCTTTTCACAATACAAATTGTTTCAAAGCAGCTTTACAGGAAATGCATGTCAACATTACAATTAAGATTTATCAGAGGGGACTGTGTCCAAAATTATGTAATTTCAGAAATGTACATATACAAATAATGCAGGCGTCCCGAGGTGGAACAGAAAAGCAAATGGAGAATAATTAGTGTAGCTGCTGTTCATAACATCAAGCAAAATGTCTATATAATAAAATAAAATGAAATATAATGTAAGAAACCCCCATCGGCCCAAAAACGGAATCCCACGGCCTGGGTGAAGGTTTAATGTGTGTACGTCTTTTCAGCGCCCCTGTGAAGTTCACTTAATTTCTAGAAATTTGTTTCAATTTTACTTTAGCTGCTTATTTAATCTGACTCCAATTTCAAATGAATATTACTCTTAGATGGTTTTTCCAATTTAATTTATAAATTACTTGAACATAAGGGTTCATTTTTCTCTTTTTCTTCATTTATAAAAACTTTTTGAGGTTGTGTTTACATGAATACAATAGTTTACTTTCTAAAATATTTTTGCTTGACTCTTTTCATTGATTGTTCTCTTTCCAAAGAGGTGTGTATATTGGGGAATTTACTTTATCTTTTCAGGGTCCTTCAATAAATATTTAGGAACAGAATGAAGTGATCAGTGATGAATGTCTCCAGCCATATATATATATGTGGAGTGGCCAGCTGTGCGAATGGACAGAGAATAACCATCTCTGGTTTCCCCGGAAACTGTTGATTTGATTTACATATACCTAACCCTACCCATAATAGCTCGGTAGGATTTGAAACCTAGTGTTTTTAACCCTTGGATCAATAGAGATTGAAGCCCGTACCTACTCACACCCTAAACTAACCATAGTAGCCCGGTGTAAAATAGACCTAGTCTTATAAGCCCTTGGGTGCATTACCCTAGATTTGTGGTTCTTTCTGATCAATTTAGATCTAATCTGAGACCTATTCTCTTCTTAAACCTACCCACAGTAGCCCAGTGAATTAATTCTAGGCCCAATGCCCATATGGGAGAAGCTCAGAGTCAGGAGGGTGGTATAGTCTAACAGGCGTCGGCCCGTGCACTTCCTCAGTCTCCCTATTCCAAACCTTCTTAGACGGGTGCTAGGTTGGGGGAGCTGTTGTAAATTTCAACTTCTAACCCTAACCCTAAATTTCTGCAATGGAATAATTTTTCATACTGTCCTCCAGGAATAACAAGATACAAATTTGTAGACGTCTCCAGATATACTACATAATATTTTAAGCATGTACAAACTTATTATTTGTTAATTTAGTTAAGTTACTAAATTTATTGAATAAATATGCATATATTATTATTTTAATTTATTTTCTACTACAATATTCTATTAAGTCAATATCTTGAAATAATTTCCTTTACTTTATATAATTCAAACAAGTTCCTAGGGCTCATTCTCTCATTCACTCTTCTCAAGTGACCAGGGAGGGGGGGTCACTATTTTTAACCACAGGCACAGACAAGCAAGACACCGGATCCCACATAGCTGCACATACAGACAGACTATTCTCCCTGACATTATCCATTCTGCTCAACATTCTTTTAATAAACAATACACTTAAAAAATGGCTGCTACACTTTCAACAATGCAGCCAAATAAACTTAAAAATTCACCGATCCACTTCCATCAACTCAGTGAAATAAACTTAAAACTTATACTTATCCAAGTTTGATCCACTTCTTTGACACAAACTCTATCAACCTATGTGTGCTTAAAATTCATCTGTGTGCATGCATTATTTGTTATCCAATCTAGGCCCTCTTAACAAATAAACACAGATCCCACTGATATCCTTATCAGTAATTCCAAATAAACTTTAATAAACTATGCACACTTAACCTTTATCTGTGTGCATGCATTACCTGCCATCCGTCTAGGCCCTTTTGACAAGTAAACACAGATCCCGATATCCTTATCAGTAAATACAAACATTACAATGCATGCAATTATTCTGGAATCAAAGATCATTTTACGTTTTTGGTTCTTTAACCCTCTGGAGTCTGAGGCTGATTTGGGGCCCTGGAGAAGTTTTGACATGCCCTGACATTTGTGCTTTTTTCAATTGTTCATAAACATATTAATGGAAAAAGTGTCATTACACTGTATTCAGAACAAACTAGGCTACCATAATATGTGAGGAACATGTACATGTTTGTGTTTTTGAAGGAATATGCATGGTTATTGAAAAAACAAAAAACTTAAGTTACTGAAGGCCACAAAACTAATATTATATATTATACATCACAAGACTTCTGGGTATTGGAGGTTGTAGACTAGAGTTTTTGCTTCAAAATTATGTAAAAATTATCCTGCCTACTCGTTCATATAAAACAATATATTGATGTAAACTTTGTAAGACACTTTTTGTCAAGAAATGCAGTATGTTTGGAGGCGTGAATCTTCATGAATCACACATTATTCATGAAGATTCACAATGTATGAATCTGTGATTCACACCTGAAAAGACAAAGACCTGCATAATGACCTGCATAATGAACCCTTTCAGTCAGGTAGGCTATGTGAAAAAACCCTCTGTGAACATGCTGATAAAAGTATTAACGTAAATATAATGTCCAACTCTTGACAAAAAAAACTGGATTTTTGTGATCTCATGCATCCACGTATTTTTGCACATCATGTGAAGAAAATTTTGTAAAGGCCTATTATTGTTTAAATTACAGTACCAGTCAAAAGATTGGATGCATTGCAATTGTAATGAAGTGTCAACAGCGTGTGGATCCATTTGCAGCTTTTATTGTTCACAATAACAGTACAGACAAGGAACAGAGCAATACCGTAAACAGGGACAGGCAAGGGTCGGGGCTGGCAGCGGAGAATCAGTATCGAGTCACCGGCAGAGATCAGGACAGGCGGCAAACAATCACAGATCAGGAGACAGGCAAGGATCAGGGAAAGCGGCAGAGGTTCGAGAGAGATAAACAATCCGGGTAACAACAAGAGATCAGTCCACAGAAAAATGCTCAGAAATGACCACCGTAGCAAATCAAGACTTCGCGATATGTGTGTGTGTGTGTGAGCGTGTTAAATAGTGTGTGTGTGATGCAGTGCAGGTGGATGCGCAATCAGTCCCAGGAATGACGGCCTATGGGAAATGGAGTCCGGATGGTAGTGTATCAATATTCTGGTGATGGCTCCCTCCGGTCGGGAGGATGAACCGGGAGAGCTTCATTCGTGACAGCTATTATGTTTTTAAAAGAAGTCTCAAGTCTCTAACAAAATAATGGTTTTCTATTTTAATATACTTTAAAATATAATATATTTCTGTGATGCAAAGTGTCTGAACATTTATGTTACCTCTATGGCATTTCATATAGGCTATTATATTTGTTATATTATATAGCCTAAATGTTAATGTGCAGTTGACTATACATCATTAAAAGATCTAAGAATCAAGCTTCACATTTTGACCTCTGTTTTACTCTTATAGTGACCATAATTTGTTAATAGCCTATGTGTCAGGAGTTATGAATTTGAAAAACGGAGTCGTTACCTTTGACAAAACAACATCCATCAGGGTTTTTAGCTTAAAAGCATGCACATTTGGAGAAATATTGATGGATTCTCATATTTTATGTCAATTTTCATGGCCACTTGTGTCCTACTTGTGTAAACACACACTTAATTGCGCTTTCTCAAGTCAGCATGCTGATTTAATTAAAATATTACTAAAGTTAATTCAATTACATCGATTTGAGTGATGCAACAGTTGTCCTATTCATGAATTTTTCATACAGTTTTATATTTCCTTTTCGATTTCATTTGGTTAATTTTAATTAATTTAAATTTTAATTAATTTTAATTCATTAGTTTAAAGCTACCTATTTATACAAAAGTATACAAAAGTAGACGGAATAATGTTCTACTCTTATCCTATGACCAAAAATGTCTATTTAAGTTCTTACGCTATTATGAGAAAATAATCCAAGTGTACGCGCCGGCGAGATCATCCAATGCTAATTTAACATGTCAGAATTAAAACTCTATTTTAGAACAATGCCACTCGGCCAGGTGTGCCAAAACACTTATTTATAAACGTCAATATTTCATACAAAATAATTACAAAATTCCCCTCCTTCCTAAATCTGTGGCTGTAGGCCCAATCATTTGTAATATTTTTAGGATTTCTTTTCTAGTTCTTTTTTTTTTTGAAGGTCAAGGATATGTTTCTC
>RJVU01071825.1:712289-726986 GCA_003731715.1 Anabarilius grahami
TTCTCAAAAAATTAGCATATTGTGATAAAAGTTCATTATTTTCCATAATGTAATGATAAAAATTAAACTTTCATATATTTTAGATTCATTGCACACCAACTGAAATATTTCAGGTCTTTTATTGTTTTAATACTGATGATTTTGGCATACAGCTCATGAAAACCCAAAATTCCTATCTCAAAAAATTAGCATATTTCATCCGACCAATAAAAGAAAAGTGTTTTTAATACAAAAAAAGTCAACCTTCAAATAATTATGTTCAGTTATGCACTCAATACTTGGTCGGGAATCCTTTTGCAGAAATGACTGCTTCAATGCGGCGTGGCATGGAGGCAATCAGCCTGTGGCACTGCTGAGGTGTTATGGAGGCCCAGGATGCTTCGATAGCGGCCTTAAGCTCATCCAGAGTGTTGGGTCTTGCGTCTCTCAACTTTCTCTTCACAATATCCCACAGATTCTCTATGGGGTTCAGGTCAGGAGAGTTGGCAGGCCAATTGAGCACAGTAATACCATGGTCAGTAAACCATTTACCAGTGGTTTTGGCACTGTGAGCAGGTGCCAGGTCGTGCTGAAAAACGAAATCTTCATCTCCATAAAGCTTTTCAGCAGATGGAAGCATGAAGTGCTCCAAAATCTCCTGATAGCTAGCTGCATTGACCCTGCCCTTGATAAAACACAGTGGACCAACACCAGCAGCTGACATGGCACCCCAGACCATCACTGACTGTGGGAACTTGACACTGGACTTCAGGCATTTTGGCATTTCCTTCTCCCCAGTCTTCCTCCAGACTCTGGCACCTTGATTTCCGAATGACTTTGGACCACTGAGCAACAGTCCAGTGCTGCTTCTCTGTAGCCCAGGTCAGGCGCTTCTGCCGCTGTTTCTGGTTCAAAAGTGGCTTGACCTGGGGAATGCGGCACCTGTAGCCCATTTCCTGCACACGCCTGTGCACGGTGGCTCTGGATGTTTCTACTCCAGACTCAGTCCACTGCTTCCGCAGGTCCCCCAAGGTCTGGAATCGGTCCTTCTCCACAATCTTCCTCAGGGTCCGGTCACCTCTTCTCGTTGTGCAGCGTTTTTTGCCACACTTTTTCCTTCCCACAGACTTCCCACTGAGGTGCCTTGATACAGCACTCTGGGAACAGCCTATTCGTTCAGAAATTTCTTTCTGTGTCTTACCCTCTCGCTTGAGGGTGTCAATGATGGCCTTCTGGACAGCAGTCAGGTCGGCAGTCTTACCCATGATTGCGGTTTTGAGTAATGAACCAGGCTGGGAGTTTTTAAAAGCCTCAGGAATCTTTTGCAGGTGTTTAGAGTTAATTAGTTGATTCAGATGATTAGGTTAATAGCTCGTTTAGAGAACCTTTTCATGATATGCTAATTTTTTGAGATAGGAATTTTGGGTTTTCATGAGCTGTATGCCAAAATCATCAGTATTAAAACAATAAAAGACCTGAAATATTTCAGTTGGTGTGCAATGAATCTAAAATATATGAAAGTTTAATTTTTATCATTACATTATGGAAAATAATGAACTTTATCACAATATGCTAATTTTTTGAGAAGGACCTGTATAGCCTAAATCGCAAATAATCTTGAACTTGTGCACAGCTGAATGGTTTTAGTTCTCGGTGTTGTAAACAACACCTATTAATGTCATTTACATATAAAAGATCACCAGTCATCGTCCAAATCCTTTAATTTAGAATGGTGAGCTGCAAGAATAGCTTAGATTTCCAAAAAACCTGCAGTAATCTGACAAGGAAAAGTGTGTACTGTACGTCTGTTCAGACTAGTGTTAATTTTGACAGCAGATTTTAATTTAGTTTTAGTCATAGTCTTTTGACTAAAATGCAATTTTAGTTTTAGTCATATTTTTGTCATCTGCTTTGTTTTAGTTTTAGTCTAGTTTTAGTCGACTAAATAGGATAAGATTTTAGTCGACTAAATCTACGGTAGATTTAGTTGACTAAAATATATTGGGTTTAATTTAAGTGTCATTTAAACTGTTGTAATATGCAATATATTCTAACTTAAAATTAAATAAAACCAAGTCTCATTAAAAATATGGAATATAGCCTTTCCATAAAAGACCAAAAATTATTTATGCATTGTTTATAATTTACATATGAAATTCTTAATTCTTTAAAGCAAAAGTGCAACTCCAAAATATTAAAAAGAAAAACTGTATTTGACAGTAATGCAATTTAAAATACTGTATGACCTGAAAAAATTACCTGAATCAACAGTTCTCTTTATAATAAACAGTTTATTTATATATAAGGGATATGTGAAACGGCAAATGTACTGAAACAGCCCTTTCCTTCTTACACCTCAACAAAACAGAACAACAATATATTATTTTGGTGCTAATTCAGTATTAAAATAAAATCTATTAGGCTAAAATGCCAACAGTGCATGAAACTAAAAATCAACTCATCTTATTTTTTAGCATTGACAGTAGAGGTCAATATCACATGAACTAACAGACCTGTAAACATTCAAGGAGAATGTGCATATTGTTTATATAAGAAGTGCTATCAGGGGCACTCAATACAACAGTTCTATTTAGTTCGATTCATTTTAAGGAAAGCACTTTGTGCCAATGTGACTCTTGCTTTATTTCGCCGACCTCTACTGAGGTCACCTGTGACACTGAAAACCCTTTCTGCAAAGGCTTGAGAAGCTGGCATAGCCAACAGGTCTAAAGCAAAAGGTTTCAACTTGTGATAAAAAGTGTCACTTTTTGCTAACCAAAAGTCTATTCCTGTTTCTTCAGTGATAGGTTCCTTTGAAAGCTCTTCCTTATACTTTTTGATCTGCTCCCTCACGCTGGTCATTGAGGTCTTCTGTTTAGGCCTTCTGCGGCATTTCGAAAGAAACCGAAAGACTGGTGGCTTTAATGAGGAGGGTGCATCCTCTGGTTTCTCAGGATTTTCCTCTTCTGCATCATCTTCAGAATGATCCTCTTCTTGTGTGTGTAGCAGAGTGGATTTTTTGATCACATACTCCTCTGCATGTTTAAGAAGTTCCTCAATATTGTCATCAGCCACATCAACTAGAGTTTCACAGACAGTAGGGTTGACAAAGCAGGCAGCTGCTACAAGTGGTGAGAACTTTTCATCAGTTGGATCCAAGAGCCAAGCAAAACGCTGGTTCACACTGGTTTTCATTTTATGTGCAAGAGTGGAAAGGTCTCTGTATGTTATGTAGTGTTCTTTTCAAAGTCAGCAAGGTGGCTGAGTAGATTGTAGAGGGCTGGGACCACCAGGGACATTAACATAGTGTCACTCTGGAGGGTTTTTGTTTGTTCTGCAAAAGACAGCAGTAGCTCATGCAAAGATGTAAGCTTTTGCCACTCACTTGGAAGCAAGCTGTCCCATCCCATGCTGTTTGCAATTTGTGAGACTGAGTCTTTCACTTTGAGAAGTCAAGCAACCATGTTGAATGTGCTTGACCAGCGTGTGGGGCAGTCATTTACAACAGTAAGGCCACACATGTCCAACATCCTCTGTATTGCAATGGATGACTTACGAAACAGCTTTACCACTGACCTTGCTTTATCAAGGATTCTTTTTACACATGCCTCCTTCTGCACCATGTTTACCACCAGTTGTAAAGTATGCACCACACACAGTGTTCTGTCTAAGTCAACATGATGATACCTAACAAGAGAAATACAACCAAATAAGTTTCTATTTAACCCTCAAATTTAAATCTTAATGATGGAAATCCTTTTACATGACATTACAAATACATCATAAAAATTAAGATACACCACTAAAGCACAGTATCAATATTTCATTATCTCATATTCATTGACTATCATGTAAAATAATAACAAATACAACACACTCACCGCAGGTCATCATCTGTTTCTGAATCAGAGTCATCTTCCACCACGGGGGAGTCTTCAAAATCAGAGCTGGTTTCTTCTGCTGTGGTCTGTTTAAATGCTGCCACCATATTACTTCCATTGTCTGTTATAATTGTAAGGACCTTTTCCTTTGATATTTCCCACTCCTGCAAACATTTGTCCACACATGCCTTGATTGACTGTGCAGTGTGTGGGTGGGCTACTTGTTCAAGGTTTAATAGTATATGTTCAGGTTTATTTTGTTCAACACAAAAGTAGCATGAATTTATTGCAAGGAATGAAGCTGACAGTCCTTTTTTTGTCTACAAGTCAGTGCCTATAGACATTCTCCTGACAGCAGACAGTCTCTTTTTGAATTTTTGTCTTTCGTCTTCATAATGTTTGTCAATCAGATTGCTTATTTTACTTTTCTTTGGAATAGTCAGCCTCCTATCTACTGTCTCCATCATTAAGTCCTCAAGTCATCAAGTCCTCATCTGCAGCTGTCGTGACGGGTAATCCTGTGCGCCCAATCCATTTTGCTATGGCCTCCTCCTTAGTCTGCTGTTCTTTAGAGTCACTTTTGTACTTTGATGCGTTAAAAAGAGCTGTTGAAATAGTCTGTTGGGATGTACTAATTTTATTTTAACATGGTTGGCCATCCTTCTCATTTGAGGTCTTTTGTATCTGTTAAGTAGAAAGATAGGGGAAAAAAAAAATCAGGTTCATCAATTCAAACAATCTTGTTCTTTCCCCTCTATCATGCTCACATGCACAAGTAGTTCTGTACTACATTTCTACTCCTTTCACACCTCTTGCGGTGAAAATATTATCAAACATATGAAAACATTATTTAACAAACATTATATTTGTTAAATCCTGAAAACTTCAACCAAGACAAATAAAATTATGCCTAAAAACACAAAACAGCTTTTGCATTTAGAAATAACATTTACTGTAACTTTACACATATAAATCTCTGCTTATGTTAAATGTGGGACTGTCTACAATCTTTGTATTGCACCTGATTACTGTCTTTGCTAAACAAAATTGATGCATTTTTTTAATGATTAATTCGCTCATTTCATTCACGAATGAGCCAACTGATTCGCTTTTTTTTTATCATAAATGAACAAGATGTTGCAGTTAATTCACGAATGAGAGCTCTCTCTTTCGTTCAGAATCAAATCACAGTGAAGGGCGTATTTGTTCAGTACTTTCAACCAATCATATGCTCTGTTACAGCTCACACTCGAACGCTATTGTCAGGCCCTGCGTCTCAATCAGCTCCCTAGCTTCCTAGGTTGTGAATCAGTATATCGTGTAAATGAATGTGGTCGCCTCCCTGATCAGTCCCCTGACTACTGAACTAGGGAGCTGATTGAGACACATGCCCTGATTAGTGAACGACAAATGAGTAAATTCATTAAGTGAACGAGATCGTTTACATAAAACGTTTATGAAAAAGGCAGATTTGTTCACAAACATGCACACTTTATAACCAATTTAATTTGAGGACAGCAACACATGTATGCCATTTATTATCTTTAGCATGTCAACCATTTTTAATGTACGATCTGACGGAGTCACTTCTCTAGTTAGTCATGTTACTAGGGTTGCCAACCGTTACGTATAATACGGAATCGTCCCGTATTTGACACATAAAAGTCTTGTTCCGTATTGAACTGATACGGAACGCACTTTGTTCTGTATTTTTGAGAATCAATTCAGTGCAAATCCATGACAGACATTTTCACAGTTTTTTACCGTTAAAATCACAGTCATTTTTTGCAGTGTGCGGTAGATAGGCCTACTAATTTCTCCCCCTGTTTGTCTATGATCAGCGTAGCGTTTTTAACATCTTGGAACATCATCAGAGAATGCCCTTTTAATTGGTCGTTTCAGTCATTGTGAGTCACGTATCGTAGCAACGATGACAACAAGTGACAACAGCGGGAAATGTAAAAATGACTACCTCCGAGCAGCCGGCGAAAAAGAAAAGAGCACAAAAATATAGAATTGAATGGGAAAATGACTACCCGTGGCTGGAATGCGTGAGGGACAATGAATACAAGGCCAATTGTACCATATGCCGTCGCGTTTTTTCTGTTTGTCACGGCGGAGTGTGTGATATTAAGCAGCACGCATCAGGCGATAATCACAAGAGGAGCGAGAGGCTGCGGGCACAGGAGGGAGCGATGTCAAGGTTCCTTGTCCGTCAGACGACTCCAGAGGCTGATATGGTAGGCTATGTAATCAAGTGGATTTTTAAAACTAAAATATAGTTGATAAGAAAGTGATTATATTAAAAGAGATAGTACAGGTTTAGCCTAACATTCCATATACATCTCCCCAGTGTTCCCCCTTGTTGTGTTCCTGTCCGCTCCCTCATAATGTGTCAATCATTTCTGATGGGTTTCTTAATAAGGTATCTGGAGGAGGGAAATAATTATGGATTTAGATAGCTCAAGGTTTAAAAAAGGGTGGGGTCTTTGAAGGGGGTTCTAAGATTAGCAAAGTTTATTCAAATGACACTTGAAATTTGTTTTTGACACTTTAAAAGGCTATATTTCAATATAGGCTATCTATTTTTTTCTGTATGGCTTAGGCTAATACTTAGGTAGGCCTAACCTAAAATAGGCCTATGTATAAACCACACACACACACACACACACACACAGAGATAGACTTTTACAGACATTCAGTCCAACAGTCCAACCACCAAATAGTTCATATAACTAAGCCTACTCACAAAGCATAGACTTACAAATAGTGAAATTGTATATTTCTTTCTTTAGGTCACTGCTGCTGAGCTAGCACATGTATATCATACAGTGAACCACAATTTGAGCTACAACAGTTCTGACTGTGGGCTTAAGCTCTGTCACCGAACACTGAGCGATTCTAATATTGTCAAGAAGATGTCCTGTGGGAGAACAAAAGCAGAGGCACTAGTCACAGAAGTCCTTGCCCCAAAGGCAGTACAGGAGGTGATCAACAAATTAAAAAGTGCTGAGAATCCACGTCCATTCTCTATTCAAACTGATGCATCTAACAAGGGCAATCGCAAGATGTTTCCCTTGGCTGTACAGTTTTTCACTGCAGAGAGCGGGGTCATGAACAAGTTGATAGATTTTGTTGAAAATCCAGATGAATCTGCTGAGGGAATAGTCACTACAATTCGAAGCTCTCTTGGAAACCTGGGCCTGACTTTGGATCATGTGTCTGCATTCAGTGCAGACAATACAAATGTCAATTATGGAATCCACAATTCAGTATTCTCAAAATTAAAAAGTTCCAACAGTGATCTCCTCAGAGGCAACTGCCATGCGCATATTGTCCATAACACCATAAAGTATGCCCTGGATCAGCTCTCAGTCGACATAGAAAATGTAGTTCTGAAGGTCTACAGTTTCTTTTCCATCTCTGCAAAAAGGAGAGAGTCCCTGAAGGAGTTTTGTGCCTTTTGTGATGTCGAGTTCCATGAAGTCATGCGCCATGTGGTGACCAGATGGCTGTCACTCAACCCTGCTATCAGTCGCCTGCTCCAGAACTGGACTGCTCTCAAGTCCTGTTTCATTAGCATGGGTGTTGACTGTCCAAGGCACCTGCAAACATTGCTGAAATTAACAAGCAATGCCGCTGGCGTTGAGGACGACGAGCCTGATCTTGTGGAGGTGTATCTCCTCTTTTGTAACAACATCCTGACCCTCTTTGAAGAAGTGGTCAAAAAGCTGGAGAGGAATGACACCACATCAGCTGACCTCTATGCTATCATGCACTCTTTTCTGACAAAACTATCTCAGAGAAGAGATGAGGGGTTCTATGGCTACCTAACTAAACAAAAGCTTCAGCGTCTTTCTCCATCTGATGCTGATGTTGCCAGACAGGAGTTTACAGCCTTCTTAAACACTGCGATTACGTACATAAAAAAATGGTTCAATTTTTCAGAAGACAACTGGCTTTTCCATCTACAGCCCCTCTCTCTGACATCTGGCAGGATCTCTTATGATGGCATGGAGAAGATCATTGAGCAGCTTCACCTGGTTAGCAGGCAAAACATCTCCATGGATATGCTTTATGATGAGTGTGTTACTGCCAACAACATTCTAAAGCATCTCACAGAGCATGATGACTGGGTGTCCAAGGGAACAGCAGAGAAGTGGATGGCAGTTCTACAGGCAGCTGATCTCCCAAACATCCTTGCTGTGGTGTCCTTTGTCCTCAGCATCCCATCTTCCACTGGGTATGTGGAGAGGGTGTTCTCGGCAATGAAAAATAAATGGTCAGATGTACGAAACAAATGTTCAGTTGGACTAATGAAAAGTGAGCTGATCATCACTCTGAATTATGAGATGTCTTGTACAGAGTTCTACAGTGTAGCTCTACAGGACAAACAGCTACTCGCTGCTGCAAGAAATCAAAAAAAGTACACATGGAAAAAATAGCTGCACAATGTACTTAGTCTGGAGGTTTATTTGTTTCTGTGAGATTTTCCATGTGCATACATACAGGTGTTGTATTGCTTGAATGCAGTATTTGAGTGCAATATTTTATATTTTCTTTATTAGCCGTTTTTTTATGTAGTTTTGTTTTGCACTGGAAAGAAAGTTAACTATAATTGAAGTATAATTATATAAAGATATTTGCACTACACTTCCTTAAAATGTTGTCTAATTAAATTAAAAATATTATTTTTTGCACTGGAAAGAACATTCTATTAGTGTAATTCTATTGAATAAGTTTGCACAAGGCTACAGAAAACTGTTGTGTTTATTTTTCTTCAAATGCAGTCTAAGCCGATGAGTTTTGAATGTTTTATGTTGTATTTGTTTAAGTTAAAAATAAATCGTATTATAAACTAAACAAATCCATGGTTCATTGTTGGCAAAATGATCATGATAGCCTTTATATTTCACATTGTATATTGATTAGGCCTACTTTGCTATTCTATAAATATATAGGCCTAATAAGTTGTGTTGTAATATGCTATAATGTATGAAATATATTTATCTAAATGTATCAATTAGTTTCCACAATATTCACCAGAAGGCATCATTTCAGGGGTTATTTTTCAAAATTTTCTTCCGTGGGGGCATGTCCCCAGTCCCCCCACTCCCCCCACTGTTCCTTATTTCCATTTCAGAAAGTTGGCAACCCTATTTACAATCCCACATGGAGGTTTTCCAGTCTGTGTTGCTATCTCTCCTGAAGCTACAGCAGAAAATCTAATTCTGAGGTAAGAAAGTAAAAAAAATAACAAGATAATATTTTGTTTAGTACTTCTACCGTTGTAGATAATGTTGTATGAGTTATATCAGGTCAAACTGTAGTTTCTCTAGTAAAGAATTGTGTATCAACCTCCTGCCAATTTCAAAGCACCATGCTAATACAGCTAGCTAAACAATGGGTGACAGTGGCGGGGTAGGTTGTAACACGTGTTTTAAAAGTGTTACAACCATCCCCTTATATACAACTAAGAACATTTTTGTGATTTTAATAATTTTACAGAATGCCTAGAACTTGGGTGAGAAAAACAGATCGTGGAGTCGATGCCAGTCTTTTAAAAAGAGCAGCAGAGGAAGTTAGGAAAGGAAAGTCTGTTAGGGCAGTGGCAAAATCCCATGGAATCTGCCATGCAACCTTGAACAGATATTGGCAGAAATATAAAGAACTGAAAGACCAGGGATCGAGGGACCTTCCTCGTGTAGGATACTACAGTCCTCACCAGGTCTTCACCAGGGAGCAGGAGGAGACTTTGTCACAGTATATAAGCCAGGCAGCCGATATATACTATGGGCTAACTCCACGTGAGGTGAGCATGATGGATAAGTGTCTTGAGAACAGGGTAGAAAAGGCAAGATTCAAGACCTCTTAATGTGTATTAGACCTTTCATGCAAACTCAATTTAATGTTTGTGAATGATGAATAAAATATTTAAAATCAGCTAAAAGTTAAATAAATACCAACACATAAATTTAGACAATTTCTAAAAAATGTATGTCCCTACTCAGACATCATGTTATGATTTTTTTAGGTCAGAAAGTTTGCCTATGAACTCGTGGTGGAATTCAACATACAGCATCCACAAACCTGGGATGAGAAGAAAATGGTGGGGCCTGATTGGTTTAGCTCGTTTATGAAGCGGAACCCCAGACTTTCAGTGAGGAGTCCACAGGCAACTAGCCTTTCAAGAGCTACCAGTTTTAATCGTGCTAATGTGGAACTCTTCTTCAGTCGACTGGGGGAGGTGATTGATAAAAATGGGTTTGATGGCAGTGACATATGGTATGTCGACGAAACTGGCGTGACAACTGTCCAGGCACCATCCCGAGTCGTAGCACGCCAGGGTATGAAGCAGGTTGGTGCCATGACGTCGGGGGAGAGGGGCACACTTGTTTCAGTTGCATATGCTGTGCAAGCTCTGGGGAATACCATTCCTTCATTCTTTGTGTTCCCTCGTAAGAATTTTAAAGATCACTTTGTTCAGAGCGGGCCATTGGGGAGTGCAGGAAGTGCTAATTCATCAGGCTGGATGCAGGAAGAGGATTTCCTATCATTCCTCGTTCACTTTGTGAAGCATACAAAGGGCAGCCCAGAAAGAAAGGTGTTGCTCCTGCTTGATAACCACTCTTCCCACATCCCACATCTCTGTGAGAGCTGTGGATTTTTGCAAAGGCCATGTAATATACTACTTACGTTCCCACCACATTGCAGCCATAAACTCCAACCACTTGATCGTAGTGTGTTTGGTCCGTTTAAAAGGATGGTGAATTCGGCGAGCGATGACTGGATGAGGGGAAATCCAGGTAAAACTATGAGTATTTACGACATTCCAGGCATTGTGAGGATCGCCCTGCCTACAGCCGCAACACAGAAAAACATATGGCCATACAATTGTAAAATTTTTCAGGACTGTGACTTTGCGCCCTCTCAAGTCACAGATCGTCCTGATCCATCTGGGGCTCTTCAACAGAACTCCTCTCCATCTCACCTGCCACCTGGCTCCTCTCCAGCTCACCTGCCGCCCGGCTCCTCTCCTCCTTACCTGCCGCCCGGCTCCTCTCCAGCTCACCTGCCGCCCGGCTCCTCTCCAGCTCACCTGCCGCCCGACTCCTCTCCTCCTTACCTGTCACCCGGCTCCTCTCCTCCTTACCTGTCACCCGGCTCCTCTCCTCCTTACCTGCCACCCGGCTCCTCTCCAGCTCACCTGCCGCCCAGCTCCTCTCCTCCTTACCTGCCAACCGGCTCCTCTCCAGCTCACCTGCCGCCCGGCTCTTCTCCAGCTCACCTGCCGCCCGGCTCCTCTCCTCCTTACCTGCCAACCAGCTCCTCTCCAGCTCACCTGCCGCCCGGCTCCTCTCCTCCTTACCTGCCAACCGGCTCCTCTCCAGCTCACCTGCCGCCCGGTTCCTCTCCTCCTTACCTGCCGCCCGACTCCTCTCCAGCTCACCTGCCACCCGACTCCTCTCCAGCCACTCATGCTGTCCACCTGCACTCTGATGAGATGCCGAGCACCTCGGGGTCCATCGTAGGTCAGTCGTTCAGTCCATCACTCATTAGGCCATTTCCAAAAGCAGGCCCAAGGAAAGAGACAGGTAGGGGTAGGAAGAAGAGGCGCTCGGAAATCCTCACTGATACACCAGTGAAGCTGGCATTGGAAGAGTGTCTCTGCATGGAACCATTCAGAAATTCAAGATCCAAAAAAGTGTGGGTCAAGTGTGTTTTATGTAGCTTTTGGGCCCACCAGGCATGCACTCCAGGCCTGACCAATTTTATTTGTCACCATTGTGACTCTGATTAACAATGCATTTAATTTGTTTGCTCTTGTCACCATTGTGACTTAAGTATGCATTTAATTTGTTTGTTCTTGTCACCATTGTGACTGATAAAGAATGCATTTAATTTGTTCATTCTGTGGAGTGGGGGTAAATATGTTTATGTTAATTTGCTCTCACTCACACACACACACACACACACACACCCATATGAATGTGCACGTACAGACATGCACACACAAACGTACACGTGTGCATGCACAAAAACACACAATATGCTCATACACTCCCCATATTCACACATATTTTATTGTTCCAGCCATTCATTTAAAATAAAACTGTTGTTGTGGCATATCACTTGGAGTACCCTTAGTTTTTGTGCATTTTGTCTACCTGTTACAACTTACCCCAGTATGTGTTACAACCTACCCCAGTAGTGGGGTAGGTTGTAACAAAGGACCACCTTGTATTTGTCATCATCTCATAAAGTCTGTGACATAGTTTAATAAATTTAAATTGTTGCCATTTGTAGTAGACAAATGTGGGTACTTTGCCTAAAAGTTTCAGACGTGTAGCCTAAAAAAAAGGTAGTTTTAGGTGCTAAAGAAAAAAGTGTTACAACCATACCCGGTCTCCCGGTTTTGCCTCATGTTTATGACTGTTACATCTAGTGGTTAAAGTGCTGGAAAAATGTTGCGTGTGTGCATCTAATAACAAACACTGTGTTTCTTATTCAAACGTTCCCATTAGCTTCATCTTAATTGCTATCAATAAAACTGGTTTATTGGCAAATTAGGTAAGTGTGATAACTGCATTACAATATAAATACAACATTAAAAAGGAAACCTGGTGGTTTTGTGTTCACCAGAAATGCCCAAGCTGTAAAAAACCAGGAAGCAACCGTGCATATAGTCAATTGAGCATCATTTAAACACCACAGCTCGGTATTGTTGCTGACCATGTCCATCCCTTTATGACCACAGTGGACCACCTTCTGATGGCTACTTCCAGCAGGATAACACACCATGTCTCAAAGCTCAAATCATCTCAAACTGGTTTCTTGAACATGACAATGTGCTCACTAGACTCAAATGACCTCCACAGTCTCCTGATCTCAGTCCAATAGAGCGCCTTTGGGATGTGCTGGAACTGGAGTTTTGTGGCATGATAGCTTTTGTACAGTGTTGAAAAACATTTGCAGTTGAGAATTTTTTAATAAAATTTTGTAAAATGAAATTGTTTCATAAAAAAAAAGAAGAAAAAATAGGCATATGTAATTTGTTTATGTCACGGTTCACTATCCGCTGTCTCATACTGTTGTCTGTGTGAAGGTTTTGGGGTGTGTCACTTGATTGTTCTGTGTGGGCGTCGCCGCTGATCACTGATCAGCGGCAGCTGTGGATCATTACACCTGACTTTATAACGCCTTGTCTTTCGTCTCATGTTTGTCAGATCGTTGTTTGGAGTCCTGGTGTTTGTCCCGTTGTTTCTTGTGTTGTATGTTCCTGGATTGGTCTTCTCGTCTCTGTTCCTGGTTACTGTCTGTTACATTGGATTCTCGTTCTGGATTACGTTCACGGATCATCACACGGACCTCCTGCTGTCTGTGTTGCTACTGTGTGTTTACATTGTTTCCTACAATCTGGCGTGAAGCTCTATTAAAGAGATATTAACTTGCATTTGTATCCAGCCTTCTTTTCCCGTGACAGTTTATGTGACCCAGAGAATGACCCTATTCTGTGTAGCTGTCTAAAATGTTTCTAAAATAGAAGTGGGAAATTTAGACATCACCAGTGAATTTTAGGAGCAGGTCTGGGTGAGGTGCTTTCTAGTGTGTGAAAGAGGGGTTTAAATATTATTATTTTTTGGGAATAGAAATTATTATTACTATTATATAAATAATACTCATTAGCATCCTGGACTTTATCGTTTTATTAATATGATGGATAAACAATAATCAGAACGATAAAAAGAGAAAAACATACAACCATACTGATCGAGCAAGCAATAATTTCAGACAGCTTGTTTATTTCCACGAGTAAAGGAACCTGTTGTAAAGCACCACTCACTCAACGCGTCTGTTTCAACACTGGTTCTATGACTGACAGAAGTGCATAATCTTCAGAAACATTGACATTTCTTTGTTCTTGATCAGCTTCATCAGTTTATGCCTCGCTCTTCTTAGCTCTGCTGCCGCCATGTTTCCAACACCTGGCCCCGCCTTGACGCAGTGATTGACAGGGCGGGGCGGAGACGTGATTGGCTCGAAATGCATTTTCAAATCCACATTGAATTTTGCTACATTCACTGTGGGACATTTAATGAAAATGCAATCGCATGTGTCTTAACTGTGAGTGCAAATGCTATTAAGAAAAATAACATTTAAATAATTTTTCTACAATTTTTGCTTGAACATGTTAAATATATATAACCATTTCTGTAATACATTTTTATTTTAATTTTGCAACTTATAAAGCGTTAAAATATATGTTTAAATTATACATTAAAATTATGTTAGGAAATAGCAAATGTAAATTATATCATTAAATTTGAATTATCATTTTGCTCCAAACATTGCTCATATGGTATGGAAAATGTAAATTCAAATACAGAAATGCATTGCCATTTTGCATATTACATTTCAAATTGAAATTTGCTACACATATGCTTCCATACGCCTATATAATTCATATGCTATAAGTGCACCTGGAATTGTACCTTGTCTGGGGTGGACCCCTGCTTGTTTGCTGGTTTCTAAACTGAGCAAGTCATTGTTTTTGGAATAAACAAACAAAAAATAATTGCATCATGCTGTATTTTGCACTGTAACACAAAAGGCACAAGCAACAAAGATAGGACAATTTTAGTTTTATCACACTAGTTTGTACTATATGAAAGTTTATGATAACCATGTGGAAAGTTGTGCGATTTTGAAAAAGAATTATACATTTTTTACACAATGTTTAATATTGCAGGATTGTACTGTTTTATGTCACTAGATGGCAGTTGTAAGAATATATATCTCAGAACTCACAAGTAAAAAAAAAAAAAAAAAAAAAAAA
>RJVU01071825.1:726998-755214 GCA_003731715.1 Anabarilius grahami
AAAAAAAAAAAAAAAAAAGCGCCACGCATATTATTTTCCCTGAAAAGGCAATATCCATGATCTCACTTTGAGTTATTTTGCTTTGTTTTGTTTTTTTTGACAAAAAATTGACAAAGCTATTAATAGAAAGACAAATGTATTAAGAAGGACTACTGTCTCCTTTCAAATGGCTACACTGTTGTCCACATTTTTGGGGTTCAGATAGGTGTAGGGAAGCTCCAACTTCTTGTTCCGTTCCTCGATGAGATCCGACAACTCCCTCAGATCCTTCTGAAACTCTTCAATGAGCTTGCAGGGGACGTCTTCATCATACAGATTTTCTGGGAAATGACCCAGAGGGTACTACAGAAAGGGTATCAAGATTGTAATAATAAATTACATGTTGATAATTTTAACAATGTTTAACACACTACGCATGACAGCACACTAATATTCTGTAAGTGCCCACAGCAACACTATGCTTACAGTTTGCTGAATGCCCTTTGTAATGAAACAGGTAATGCAAACCAGAGGAATAAAAGCAGCGTAAGTAAGCCATCGTCAGATAGAGTAATATGATGACGTACACAAGAGCAGCATTCAGATATTTCTCTTTTTCACAGCAAAAATTGAATGTCAGTCTTTTAACCTGTGCCCTGATGATGTACAAACTCACATGGTCTGCAGAATCCTTGCTCAGCAGTCTCAGGACAGCCATCCCATTCACCGTCGTGCTCACATCAGGAAGGGTCTCCAGGATCGTGTCCTCAGTGGTGTGACCTTTCTCCTTGGGAGGGGGCTTTCTGAGGGCACTGGGGTAGTTAGGCATCCATCCACCAAAGTCAAACTGGGGGGGAAAGAATTGGTGAAAAATTTGACATATAAGCCAAATATTCACAAAGAATAATAAGAGCACATAATTAACATCACTTAGGCCATGGAAAGTGGATATAAAAAGGTTTTTCATGTCGTCGTGGGCTACTTTCTCTAGGGGGTTAAAGCATCTTGAGGTAATGTTAATAACAGACAACTGTTAAAAGCAGAGTCTGTAATTCGGTTTTGTGAAAGGTTTTGATATTTAAACTCAACAGCCAATCAAATGAAACTCTCCTTCATGCTCCCGAAGCTTGATTAGCTGGGGTTGTTTATGGTTATGTTTGTTTCTCATTCACAGAGCCAGGACAACAGAGGGTTTTTTGAGCTCGGACATTGAACAGACAGCTAGAGGAATGTATGGAGCAATTCGTTGGATTTGAGAAAAAACATGGGATTAGGATCACGGACTGCAACTTTAATGGCTCTGTGTGACTGGAAGTGAATTGACTTGTACTAACTCACCTGTCCATTGTTTACAGCGGCATGTTGGGCTGATGCAGTGAAGATCACCATGGTGACAAACTTGACAAGCTCTGTCACAGTCTGAAAATATGATGGTATTCCTGTGAAGAAGAATGAAAGGCTGCTTCTGTGAGGAACTCATTTTAGTATATTTTACTCACACAAAGGTTTGTTTTGCTATCTTAGTGAGGACATTCCATAGACGTAATGGTTTTTATACTGTACAAACTGTATATATAATTTTTCCCCCTACACTACCCTATCTCTAAACCTACCCATCACAGGAAACTGTTTAGTATGTTTTTAAAGCTATTTTAAATATGAGGACTCAAAAAATGTCCTCATAAAACATGTTTACATCATAATACCAGTGTAATACTCATGTCATTATACAAATTTGTGTCCTCATAAATCATGAAAACACACACACACACAAAAGTGTTGCCTTACCCCCCGTTCTTCTCCTGGCTCATTCACTCATGATATGCACATGGGGCACACACACACACACTCATGAGAGAGACTCTCCATATAGTTTATGGAGAGTGGAGCCATAAACTATAAACTACTTTTGGTCATTGGCCTGGTTCAGTTCTTTTCCATAAAACAGAGAATTACAGTGGGGGTTTAGGAAAGAGGTTGTACCTCAAAGCAAATATGTCCATCCTATGCTGTGCAAATACTGAGCTGAATACACAAAAAAGGAAACCTTTGTTGGATTAAATTCCTGATATGGCAACAATTCCTTTGGAAATGCAAACTCTTTGGTCTAGACCAGGGGTGGCGAGCCAACTCACGAGTCTTCAGTCTCCACATGTTCTGTGTTTACAATCAGAATTACATTAATTTAATTTTAAAATAAATAGCAATGAATTTAAATGTATTTTCTGAATCTAATGTGATGTTTTAAAATATATTCTCATTATTTTTTTACTTATTTTAACAGAACTTCTTGCACGATTTAACGTGTATAGCCTATTGACTGACAGAAGCTGCTTACACTGCTTGATTGACATGAAGAAATGTTAAGTTAGTAGGAATCATCATGGCAGAATCAAAAAAGTGAACAGCTAAGTGCAAATATGAAGATGAGCACAGAACATTTCTATCTGAATGGAAGAAATAATATTTTTTTGTTGAACAAAATGGAAAACCATTCTGCTTGATATGCCAGACTACGTTGTCGCATTTTAAGGCTTCAAATCTTGAGTGCCATTTCACATCACTCCATCCTACGGTGGCCCGGGAATTTCCTAAAGGCAGTGAACTTCACAAGCACAAGGTAAACACTTTGAAACGTCAGTCAGAGAAGCAAAGTCAGCTTTTTCGGAAATTCACCAAGCATTCAGAGACAGTGACATTAATGTCATATCAGCTAGCATGGAAAATTGCTTGTGCAAAAAAAACATCCCTTGAGGGGGAGTTTGTTTAAAAGTGCCTCAGTGATATTGTTGCTATTCTTTGTCCCGAAAATGAACACTTGAAACGTTCAGTAAAGGACCTTCAGCTGTCACGGCACACCGTTGAAGAGAGAATATCGGACAATATCAACTCGAGTTGAAACACATTTATATTCAGATCTTCAGAAGTGCCGGTACTTCAGCATTGCTTTGGATGAGTCTTACAATATTCAAGATAAGCCACAGTTGACAATATTTGTACGATTTGTGTCAGAAGACTGCACAATTAAGAAACATTATGCTGCTTCACATTATGCCACTGAAAGACAGAACCCATGGCACGACTTGAACACAATGATGGCTGTTGTTGAGAAAGCAGCTCTGCAGTTATCAAAACTATTAGCAATAGCCACTGACGGAGCTCCAGCCATGTTGGGGTCAGGGAAAGGCCTTGTAGGTTTGTGTAAAGCTGATGACCGTTTTCCTGAATTTTGGATGTTTCACTCTATTATTCACCAAGAGCACTTGGTGTCTAAAAAGCTGAACTTGGATCACATCATGAAACCTGTGCTGGAAATTGTCAATTTTATATGCACACATGCTCTCAATCACAGGCAGTTCAAAAATCTCATTGCTGAGCTTGATGAAGATCTTCCATCTGATCTGCTTCATCACTGCGCTGTGAGATGGCTTTCTCACAGCGCAGTTTTCTCGTTTTTTTGAGCTTTTAAATCCAGTGAAGCTGTTCCTTGCAGAGAAACAAAAGGACTATCCTGAGCTATGTGATCCCCAGTGGATTTGAGATTTGGCTTTTTTGGTCGACATACTGTATTATCTGAATGGCCTGAATTTAGATCTGCAAGGGAAGTTAAGATGGTGTCTGATCTGGTGAAGGTTGTTTTCACATTTATCAACAAACTCAAGCTGTTCAAGATGCATCTACAAAAGAGAGAGTTAACACATTTTCCATCCTTGTTGAAGGCAAGTGGAGAAGCAGCAGAGGTTGTAAATGGGAGTATTGCATGGTATGCAATACTGCTTGAAAATCTCGAACAGAGTTTTGAGGACAGATTCTTCAGCCTACGCCAAAAAAGACCACAGATTGGATTTCTCTTTAACCCATTCACTGCTAAATCAGACTGTTTAAAGCCCCTTTAGTGGAAGATTAAGCAGCATCTCAGCTTGAAATGATTGAGGAACTTTCTGAGGATGACAGACTTAAAAGTATTCTGAGGGGAGGAACCGTGGAGTTTTGGAAGATTGTGCCAATTGAGAGATATCCCAACGTCAAACAGGCTGCTCTCAAACTATTGTCAATGTTTGGGTCAACATACATTTGTGAATCACTTTTTTCAACACTGAAAAAAGTGAAATCAAATCATTGCTCTGTCCTGACTGACGCACATGTGAAAGAGTTACTATGAGTAGCTACAACTGAATACAAGCCAGACTTAACAAAGATTGTGGAAACCAAGGAGTGTCAGGTGTCCCACTGAGTCAAGTAAAAAGAGGTAGGCTTATACAAACATTCAAATCCATGAAAACTATTGTGTGTTATGTATTCACTAATTGTAATAAGTAGTAAATTGTGATATTAATAAGTCATTGTTAGACACATCTGTTGTGTGGCTCTTCGCAGTGAAGGTTTTTTTTTTTTGGCTCATCATACGGAAAAAGGTCGCCACCCCTTGTCTAGACACATTTTTATTCTACCGGAAATCACACTTGCTGCATCTTCAACTGCAACATGGAATGGTAACAGACCTGAGCCATCTCTTCCCAGGAATCCATTGGTGAATATCTCCCTGATCCAATCCTGCAGCTCTGTGTCCTTCTGCACGTGTGTATCACATTGATAGTAGTATAACAAGAAAGCCCTAACAAACCTGTAAGCAACACAGTCAGATGTTTTCCAGGTTTACATATTAACAGCTTTACTTTTTTTTTGTAGATTTGCTTTGCACTATTTATTAAGCAGGAATTTATTCAAAGTGATTTGCAACACAGTACAGCATGTGCTTACTGACTATTCAACCCATGAACCTGTATAACTGACACTGTATTTGTTGAAATATGAATCAGAAAGTGCACCAGGATGTATTAGTTCAGCCCTAAAAACTGGATGTATTATGTAACACACACATACACATAGTTGGAGAGTAGAAAGCATAAAGCCTTTTTAAAAAACACTAGATTAACTCCACTGGTAGTCATACTTATTGATGATGTTCCACAGTTTCATCCCATCATCTCTGTAGTAGTAGTGGGGTACATTCTCCAGGCCTCTCTCAGAGATGTTATCAGGAAGACAGAGGGTGCTGTAGGTCAGGGAGGCGGTAGCACGCTTCAGCAACATTGCCAATGACTCTCCACCTACTCCTGCATACTAAGAGTTAATGGAGAAAAGACACGACATAAAGTTAAAGGCTATAAACAAAGTTCTGGCACCACAAAATTCATAATAATTTACCCAAAATTTAAATAAAAAATGATCATTTTAGGAAGTCAGTCATAACATTTTTTTGTATTTATTTATTTATTTATTATTACCAATCTTACAAGATATGTTTGCAGGTACATAGGATCATGAGGGGGAAAAAAAGTGTATTGGATTATAATAAAAAATTGAACCTCTTTAACTGTGCCATATGCATACCATGGTAATGGCCCCATCCTTGGATATCAGCTGATTCCGGGCCATGATGTTGATCTGGAGCGTGTATCGGATATGGGGAAAGAGGAGCTACAGAAGGAAAAGTAAGCAAGAGATCTGCATTCACCACATTCTTTCAAGATAAAAATATATGAATGAATGATGAATTTTAATTTCTTCTGTGTTTGTTCTTGTGCTTGCGTTATTGCATGTGTGTGTGTGTGTGTGTGTGTGTGTGTGTACCTGTACCTCCAAGCCTTCTTTTGTAGGTGACTTCCTACATTATATTCCTTCAAGTTATTTTTACATGAATTACAGAATGTGAACTGAAAAACTCCCTTGCCGTCAAATAGTATAGAAGTAATATTATTTAACTTGTTATCATTCTCTCACTGTGGACGTGGCATGTCTGGGACATGCCCCTGTTTTGCTAAAAGCCCTCACCGTTCACACGTTAAATCAACTCATGTGTGACAGATTCAATACCTTGTAGAGAGGGTGTGGAGAGGGAAGATTGCGCAACGTCGCCACTGTGAACACCTCTGCCAGCAGGTGAGTTCTCAGCAGGTGAAAGTCAACCTCATGAACGGCAAACTCTGCATTTCGGACAAATAACTTGGCTAGTTTCCAGTCAGCCTTCGAATCCATTGGGAGGAAGATGGGATTCTCTTTGCTGGGTTTTTGCCTTAACTTTGCAGATTAAATTTGAACATGCATGAAAATGGTGCAAACGATTTCTGAGGGAATCTGGGTTATGATTTTTCTCTCTTTCAAGAGAAAAGATTTCCAAGGTATCTGCCATAAGTACTCCATGAAGACATTGACACTTTAAAAAAAATTAAACTTGCATAGATTGCTGCACTTCAGATGCAAGATACTCACCTGAATGGCGATGGGCAGCATCATGCCATAAGGGTCGCAGTACAGCAGGACCAGGGGAGCCGTGAGATACTGCTGCCTGCCACTGACTACATTTCCCACCAGCTCATCCAACATCTTGTAGTCAGAAAGGAAGATGTTCCCTTTCTGAGTGTTTGGGGTAGATCACAAAAAATAATTAAGAAACACAGGAAATTAGACAAAACCCAAACCAGACCCGGTCATTCCAAATCATGCCAGTAGTGTACCTTCATCTCCTGCTCCAAGCTGCTCCCTCTTAGGGAGTCTTTGACCATGTCGTCTGTGACGGGGAAATTCTCGGGCAGCTTTGAGCAGCGCTGGATCATCATGGGGTTGAGGCCATTTAGAAACTGGTAGCCAAAGAACTCATCCTCATCCCAGTGCTCCTGAATGTATTCTGCAAAGCATGATATATCAAAACATACTGCAGTACAGAGAGTGCTTAATTTGCAATACAGCCATTTTGAACATTTCATTCTTCCAAGATGAATACCAAAGGTTTTGTTTCTGTTTTCACAAAGGATTGCATTCAGTTGGCTGATGCATTCCCACGATCTTCTGCTGTCAGCCAATCCAGATAGCTTCAGAGCAGCTAACCTACACACAGAATACACAGGGACACAGTGCAAACATTAATAGTGGAACTAACCTTGATGTACTACATTTGATCCATTGTAGCTGTAGTTGGTAACATCATCTTTGAAGTAACTATTATATTAGATATTAAATTATTTATTTTATATGTGAGTCTTTCCATTTCTCTAACCTCTGTTACTATTTGGAACCAGTCTTCTCTCGTAGGCGAGTCTTCCTTATACCATTTGCGGGTTATTGCCTTTTTACTTGTTACCAGTAAAATCTTAAATAAACATTTGTCATCTTTTTCAACCTCATCTGGAATATCTCACAAACAGAAAATTATTTTGGTATATTTAGAGTGAAAACACCATGAATAGTAGACCATACAATCTGCCAAAAACCATTCACCTTTGGACATTCCCAATCAAATATGTGTATGATGGGCTTTTCCTACCCCACAGTTCCCTTTCGAAAGGGAACTCAACTCTGCGTTTGCCGGAAACGCATTGGGGAACGTCACGTGACTCAGGTGTCGAAAAGCACTATACAAAACTCCGGCGACAGCCTATGACGTCATACGGCGCGACCCGGAAGTATAAAAGGAGCGCCCGGAGAGACAGTCTCCATCTCTTCGTCTTTCGGGACTGTTTGTGTCACTGCACTGTCGGTATTTCTCCAAAAGAGTAAGCTTATCTTAAAACATGTCTGAGGACAAAGGTAAGCGTTTTAGGAAGTGTGCGGATCCTTGCCCGAGGTTTCTGACTCCGGAGGATCCTCACACCCTATGTGTATTTTGTCTGGGAGAAGAGCATGCACAGGCAGCGTTTGAGGACGCTGGCTGTGAATGTTGTGAGTGTTTTCCCATGAAAACGCTCCGTTCTCGCCTGGCTCTCTTCTCGAGGGGAGAGACGTCAGCACCTGTGCCCGGTGGATCTGGTCCAGCTCGTGCTGAGGCCGAGCGGCGACTGCATTCATGGGGTTCACAGGTGGAGCTCGCCGCCAAGTTTAGCAGGGGTGTGACGGTCTCTCAACCTCAGGCGGCGGCTGGCGGGGACGAGCTTCTGGATGGTGATGATGTCCTCTCTTTGACATCATCAGATCCAGGGGCGAGTGCTCTTCTGGCTGAAAGCCCCCGAGAACAGGAGATGGCTATGGAAGAGGAAGAAGGGGCCGAGGCTGCTTCTGTTTCTTCCAAGCCTCCCTGTCCAGCATATGTCGAGTTACTGGAGGTTATGGAGCGCGCCTCCGGCAGGCGGCAGCTGCCGTGGGAGCGCGTGGGGAAAGAGCCCGTTCGCGGCAGACTGGACGAACGGTTTCTTTCTGACCACAACCCCGAGACGTTCGCAAACTATCTCGCCACGGGTAGTGCACCAACACTTAAAGCTCCGGTTCTGCCGTCCAGACCCCTTAAGATGACTTCTCGTCTGAACGGCAGAGCATATGCTGCTGCAGGCCAGGCTGGTGCAGCTTTGCACACGATGGCAGTGTTGCAAGCGTACCAGGCTGACCTGCTGAGGGACCTGGATCAGGGGCAGGGTTTGTCCCCTGATGCGGTGGCTGAGTTGCGCCAGACCACGGATCTCGCTCTCCGGGCCACCAAGCAGACGGCCGCCTCGATTGGCAGATCGTTGGCGGCTATGGTGGCCACGGAGAGGCATCTGTGGTTGAACATGGCGGACATCGGGGAGAAAGAAAAGGGCTCTCTCCCCGATGCCCCGGTCTCGCCATCTGAACTTTTCGGCGGTTCCGTTGAGGCGGTAGTCGGAAAGTTCAGGGAGGCGAGGGCGCGCTCAGCGGCATTTAAGAAATGCATACCGCTCAGGTCCGATTCTGGGCCCAGACAGCCGGGAGGCTCTGGCCCACCTCGAGCCGAGGTTCAGAGGCAGGACCAGAGATCCAGTGTCGCCGCTCGAGCGCCTCCTCCACTACGGAGCAAGTCGCAGAAGCGGTGGGATGCAAAGAGAAGGAGATGGGATCTAAGAGAAGTGATCAATCGCCGAGTACCGCTGATTGATCTTCTCTCTTGGCAGAGGAAATGTCTTTATTTTTTCCTTCGCCCCTTCTCTTTGTCCTCCCGGATACGTTCTAATCTGTGCATGTTCAGGATAATACCTTGGAACGGTCAGGACCGGTGGCCGGCCTATGATGAAGTTTTTTCTGAAGGCCCGCCTTCTGGCTTGATAGTGAAGAGGTTCATTAGGCTTACGGAACCAGAGATATGTTCTTCCTTTGTGGTAAGGAATCTTTGGTCTGCGAGCCATGGGAAGGTAAGACAAGGTCTATTTAAACTATTTAAATAGCTAAACTTGGTTTTACTCCTGTATTATTCCTGAATGTGTGACAGTAATTGCAATAGGGGTTCTTTGGGCAGAACTGGAGTATTTTTTCTCTATATTAGTACTCTGTTGGCCAGGCTAGGACTAAGTTTGCGTATGGCGTATGTAAAATTAAACCCCATATGTATGCTGGTTTTTTGGCCTCCTCCCGAGGGATTGGCCGGATCTGTTTTCCCAAATTGTCCCATTGCTCATGTAGGTGCAACGGTGAGTTAACAGCTAGGTTGTAGACTGTTTTATCAAGAGACCTGACGCTGTTTTCTCAGGTGGTAGGCCCTTATCTAAGCAGATAGGTTCTGCAGTTTGGAATTGCTAGGCCCCACTTTCTAGAACTTTAATGCTGAGAGAAAAAATGTTTCTTCTAAGCTACTTGATATTTTCAAGTTTGAGGTGACGGTGCTACTAATTAGCTCTGTCCTTTAAGCTTGGAGCAGATTTGAGAATCTGTCATAGGAATATTTTTTCTCTCTTTCATAAAGCATGCATATCAAAGTTTCCTTTGAAGTTCTAGACGTTTGCCCTACATTTGTATGTGAGCTTAATTGCTGCCACAGGTTTTGCGCCCGCTTATGATAGTAGGCCTTTTTTAAGAAAATATGGCCTCTATTTAAGTGTGGTGATCTATTTAAGTGCATCACCTGTTGGATTGCTACTCAGGGTAGCTAGATCACTTTTGTGACAAAAGTTAGTATCAGCTCCCTTTTTAGTTATCTGTTATGGATATTTATTGGCTCACATACTGTTTTATTACACTGCTTCAGGCCTGCAGCATGTTTGTTTAAGGTAGCAGGCTTGATTAGCCTCCCTTAGACCATGTTGGTTGTATTGGTTCCCTTTAGTCACAGAACGTTGGGTACTTTGCCTGTTGAGAGTGTAGTCTAGCACAGGTAGTAGTTAGCTTCCCATAGTTTTTGGGTTATAGCTGGTTCCCTGTAGCTTGGTTCCCTGGAAATTCACGAGCTGAAGCCACGTGTTGTTGAATTGGCAGGCCCCTTCAGGCCTCCTCTTTTGTTTACATGTTGGCACAGATTGTGTTTTTTCTGTGCGGCTCAGGAAGAGATGTCAGTAGTGAAACCTTACCGAGGTTAGGTTTAACCTATTGTTGCCTTTTTTGAGTCGGTGATTCTAGTCGAGCTAAGAGCCACCTATCAATTAGGTTGGATCTTTGTGCTCCTGGAAACGGCCATGAGACTTACGCTGTGTGTCCTGAAGGGTGCTAAGCCTGTGGGCCGCCTTTTTTGAATACACAGGTGTTTGTTTAGGTGTATTTCTCTCTGAGAACTAGTCTATACACTTCGTTGGCCAGGGCCCAAGTGGTAGATTCAACCCCCTTTCTTGCGGGTTGTTTACCAGGCTTGGGACCTAAACACTGCCACGAGCTGATGCCACGTGTCTGTTGAGGTTAGAGGCCTTCTAGGCCTTCCTTAATACGTGTTGGCGTACGATGTACTCCTCTTGTTTAAAAGAGTAGAAGGTTCTTTTACTGAGTACACTGCTTGTGGGATTGTGTTGGGTGGATTATGAATAGAGCATGGTACAGCTTTCTGTGCTGTTATGAAGGTTGTCTGTATCTTGGCATAGTCCACCTATTAGGTGAGCTTTGCACTTCCCCTTTGGGGTTGTGTGTGTAATAGTGCTTAGCTCCCTAAGCTGATTATGATGGTTAGGCCTTGAGCAGGCCCCGTCTTTAGAATCAGCCCCCAGGCTGGTTTGTGCTCCCCCTTTTCAGCGCACAGCCTCCTCAGTGCGTTAATTAATCACTGGGTAGATCCTAGGTTGAGCCGATTATCTCCCCTCGATATGAGGGTTCATAGCACTCAGCTGAGTTCTGCTCTCCAGGATGCCCGTCTCTACGCATGGGTTTGAGCTGGTTTCTGCCTTTCTGCAGTCACTCTTACCTACTATCTTCCTAAGAAGAATGCGTTTAGGAGGCTCTGTATTCAGACAGGGTTGGCCTGGACTAAGTCTGTTCCCCTAGAAGACCAGGTCGGCCTCCCTGGTGGCAATGAGGGTGACCCCGTTCCCCTCAAGAGTGGCTTGCTGAGGTTCCCTTTGGTTCCTTGGCCACATTCCCTTAAAGGGACCACTTTCTCACTGAAAGATGGGTTCCAGATGCCTTAGCGATTTCTTTAGGCTCTATTTGTTAAAAGAGAAAGGTAGAAGCCTTTGGAAGTTCAGCTTGGGTTGTTGGCCAAAGGGAATGCTGTCACTGACAGCCTGGTGTGACCCGAGGGGGAGTTTGCTGGGCAGTTTGAGAACTGCTTTGAGGCCTTTGTCTCAGCCAATTACTGGCAGGCACTCCCCTCGAGCATGGCGGCGTGGGTATATCGTTCCCCAATGCGTTTCTGGCAAACGCAGAGTTGAGTTCCCTTTCGAAAGGGAACGTCTCAGGTTACGTATGTAACCATAGTTCCCTGAGAACCAGGGAACGAGACTCTGCGTTTCCTTGCCATGCTTCAGGTTGCCTGCCTTCAGAACAGTCCCTCAAGACGATAGATGGAGACTGTCTCTCCGGGCGCTCCTTTTATACTTCCGGGTCGCGCCGTATGACGTCATAGGCTGTCGCCGGCCAATAGGAATTGGAGTTTTGTATAGTGCCTTTCGACACCTGAGTCACGTGACGTTCCCCAATGCGTTTCCGGCAAACGCAGAGTCTCGTTCCCTGGTTCTCAGGGAACTATGGTTACATACGTAACCTGAGACGTTCCTCCAGTATGGGTGTGATAAAAAAGCGAGTCAGATTTTTCCAACAAAACTCACGCCATATTCTTGAGCTTGTTAAGGTATGTGGGATAGTACATATTTAATTTCATTTATCAGGCAGTGAGGAAATGCCAACCTATACAGAGTGCAAAAATTCCTAAATAAATCCATTGCGTAAACCTATGATCCATTTTCCCTGGTTTAAAATCTGCATTGTACACTACCCAATTCAAAATCTGGATTTGTTTCTCCAAGTGCAGTTCCTTTACCATAGTAAAATACATTTTTAAAGTAAATTGTGTTATTGGATTACCATTGTTATGTTTGTGCGCTTACATAACATGAGACAGACACTCAGATCGGAGCTTAGCTTGAACAACACTTTACTGCGCAATTGCAATTATTACATTCAACACTAGAGAGCGCAAATGCAGAATACCTTTTTTTTAGTTAAAGACTCAATACACAACAACCATATAGAGATTTGGCTTTGAAAATTAGATTTTTTTTACCTATCAGAGCTTGAACTGGTATCCTTTGAAACTCGCTTTCTATTTCCTTCCACTTTGTCTCCACCTCTAAATCACAAATTCAAGGGATACCACACCAATAGTCTCAGCTGAGCGGCAAAATAATAATCTTTCAAATTAGGGAGTGACATGCCACCCTTACTTTTGTCTGATTGCAATGATTTATATCTAATTCACTTCCATTCCAAATGAATCTAGAGATTTGTTTATTCCATTCTTGAAACTGTTTAGGTGGTATTTCCACAGGAAGTGATTGGAAGTGGTCTCGGGAGAACACTAATTTTTATACTTTAAATTCTTGAACTAAAATCCAGGGGCCATATTCACAAAACATCTTAAGGCTAAAAGTAGGTCCTAACTTGTCGATTTAGTCCAGAAAATAATGGGCGTGTGAGTCCTAATTTTAAGAGTAATTCACAAAGCATTTTAGTGTTAAAACTAGCTCCTAAATCTGTAAAACGTTAAGAGTAGTCAAGAGGACTCCTGTGTCACTAAGACTAAATCACAAACAATCACAAACAATCCTAATCCACCTAAAGACATTGTACACCATGAGACAATAGTGATAGAGCCTTTGGTGCTGAACCTTTTCTTTCATAAATGCAAGACATATTTTGATTTATACATTTGAATCTACAATAAGACACCAAAAATAAATCTTTAATAAATAAGTAAATAAATGAATAATGTCTGATGACCTGTTGCAGTTCTTACAAATGATCAAATAGAGTACTTGGCGTACGAGTGTGAGGAACGGGGTGTCGGAGAGATACAGAAAACTGTCGAGGTAACTATAGGTGAGTCGGCTCTTGCTTGTGTATATATACCTCCACTCGAGCTGATTAGATAGACCATTTGAACATAATCCTCCCAAACTTTGCATCATTTGTCGCTTGAATTCTGCATTCTCTCGAGATGCAGACATGGAAGAGGCTGTTAATTAGCTGAACATATTCTAGTTTAATTAGGCTTTAATTATTTAATTAGGCTTAGCCTACATTTTAAATTCTTTATTTGAGTATGGTAACATTTTTATTAAAAAAATCTTTATTTGAATATGGCAACATTTGTATTTTAAAATGGAAACGTGATACCTCATTCTACAATATTTCTATGATTAAATCACTGACAGAGACTCCTCCCCCATCAGCCAATCACTGTGGGCATAGTTAGTAAGCATGTTGACATCATCCATAGTAACATGGTCAACCCCGCCCTTACTCCTAGCTTAAGACTTCAGTCTATTCCTTAGTAAAAGTTTGTCAGCAGCTTTGTGAATAGGTTTTAAGAGAGAACTCTTAGCTAAGAACTTTTACTGCTATTTAAGAGAACTCTTAGTGGTAAGATAAAATGTTTTGTGAATACGGCCCCAGGTGTGGTAGAGAAGACCAATGCTTAAAATCGTATTTAATTTTTCCATTGATTATATTATAACTTTAAGTCTTGTGTTAACCATACACCCAAATACTTAACTGATTTTTGATTCCAATTAATATTTAATCTTTATCTAAGTTATTTTATTGGATTGAAACCAAATGACAACATTTGAGTTTTCTTTGTTTAATTTATATGCCGAGAACCATCCGTACTCTTCAAGAAAATCAAATAGCTTAAGAAGTGATATGTCTGGATAAGAAAGATAAATTAACACATCGTCAGCATATTTACATTTACATTTACATTTATGCATTTGGCAGACGCTTTTATCCAAAGCGACTTACATTGCATTATACTATACATTTGTATCGGAGTATGTGCAATCCCTGGGATCGAACCCATGACCTTGGCATTGCTAATGCCATGCTCTAACCACTGAGCTACAGGAAAGCTGTTAGTGCCATCTAATTAATGCAAGCAATGTTAATGCAAGCATATAATGCCATTTTATGTTTAACAGTAATCCCTCCAATTGTATTGTTTTCCCTTATTGCCTGGGCCAGAGGCTCAATATAAATTGCAAATTATAAGTGAGAAAGAGGGCCTCCCCATCGAGTTCCCCTTTCTAATTTTATTTTTTTTGTACGGTCACCATTTATTAGCTAGCTTCTGGTCTGAAATACAGGGATTGGAAACTTATAACTGAGTTTTCTGAAAAGCCAAACCTCAATAGAACCTAAAATAAATATACCCAGTTCACACAATCAAATGCCTTCTCTGCGTCCAGGCTAACTAAAGTTGCTTTAATATGATATTTTTTGATTTGTTTGATCTACATCTATCAAATCAGGTAGAAACGTCTGAAGTCTTTTCGCTAAAATGGAGGCAACTAACTTGTAGTCTACATTCAAAACGGATTCTTATCCTTTACCTCTTTGTTAGCTAGGCACCGTATTCTGCTCCAATGGAAATCTAAAAATCCTCCAACAACCTCCCAATGGCTAGTGGATACCATGTTTTTTTTTAAACTGGAAAAAGTATGGGATGTTCTGGGAAAAGTCTTTTTTTTCCATAAATGGCGATATATATATATATTTATAGTATGAAGAATATATTGTATTTTATCTATTTGTATTATTATGACTTATTTTCTATAATTAGTTATTTATTTTATGGTTGTTTTCTATTGTTACGGATAGATGGGAACGGAGACACAGAGACGAACGTAGATGGATGTTTATTATTGAACAGCAGGATAACACAGAGATGAAGGTAAGTGATGTAGACTTTGCAGAGAGGTGGCTGAATAGTGATACTTTCCTTTTTCTCACAGAAACGTGGATCTTGGAAGGATGGGTGATCGTCGATGGAGGGAACACACATCAGAGGTAAGTTGACACACAAAGAGACAATGAAGCACGAAGACTGAGGAAACGCCAGAGTGGAACAGGAAGGAAGCTTGGGAGTCTTGGAGATCAAACATGAAATAGTCCTCTTCGTATTAACGAGACCAGACAACTGAGGGAGGTGAGTGGTGTGCTTAAATAGTCTTGTGATAGAGTGCAGGTGGGAAGCAGGTGCCAGTGATTACCAATCAGGAGAGGTGATGGTGAAGTGTGTGCAGGTGAGAGCCAGAGAGGATGATACTTCAAATCTAGACTGCATTGTCCCTATAATGTCACAGGTGGTGGATTTGTTCTTCTGTTTCACTGGTATATTGGTGGAGGTGCAATTTCAGTGGAATTATTAAACATGCCTTTGAAAAATGATCAACAATGACCAGAAAACGCGTATTTTCATCAGGAGGTAATTCAGTGATGAAGTCCACTCCTAGGTGTGACCATGGGCACTGCGGTACAGGCAGAGGGAGGAGTATGCCTGCTGGGAGATGGCGTGACGACTTGGAGATGGCTCACTCCTGACATCCTTGAACAAACTTTCAAAAGTCATGTGCCATTCCTGGCCACCAGAAGCAATCTTTTAGCAATGAGAGAGTTTGTGAACCTTGGAGGAGTGAACTGAGAGAATCAACAGAGTGCAGTGAGTTCTCATGACACAAGTACAATTGGGTGGACACCCCCGCGGAGTATTTTCGCTGGCTTCAGTGAATTGGTCTTCGAGTGCCTACTGGATGAGACTGAAAATAAGGCTAGAGGGAACTATGGGCTCTGGACATTCAATTCTTGGAATTGGTCTGTAAGAGATTGTAAAGTTTCACCTCCAAAGAACAGTGCCCAGCAAGCTTGATGACTGGCGGACTCCGGTCCGAATCCCGACCGCAAGATGCATCCATCCAGAACTCAAAGCCTTTTGACATAATGAAATAAATAAATGCCAAACGCTATTTTCTAATAAAATCAAATTTATATCAGGCACATCAATGTCAGCTCAGTAGTGCTGTTTGGGTCCTACATCACCACAGGTTTCTACTACAGTTACTATCCTAACTGTTGCTACATTTAGACATGCAGTGAAGAGAGCAGAGAGTGGCACGCAGAGTCACAGACAGACGTGCAGTGAAGATATCTTTTTCAATATCTACATGGATATTAAAATCACCAACAATTAGGACTTTATCTGCAGCTAGTACTAATTCCGATAGAAAATCAGCAAATTCTTTGATAAAGTCTGTATGGTGCCCTGGTGGCCTGTATACAGTAGCCAGCACAAATGTCAAGCGGGATTTATCACTTACACTAGATATTATTACAAAAAAAAAGCACCATCACTTGAAAATAATTATATTTGAAACTAGACCTCAGAGTAATACTGAAGATAGTACTATAAAATTACAGCAACACTTCCTTCCTTTGCCTTTCAGACGAAGCTCGTGTTTATAACAGTAATCTTGAGGGGTGGACTTGTTTAACACTCTGGAGTCGGAGGTATCGCTGGCGATACCACCTCAGTTTTTTTCTTACCTGTGTGAAAGAGACTCAAAATACTCAGTCAATGTTGCACATATAATTAAGAGTTATACACCATTTTAATCTGTGGAATATCTTCTTTTATTGTGTACACTCTGAGTAAAAACAAAATGTTGTGCTTTTTGCAAAATAAATAAAACTAACATGATGCGTGATCTGTCATCTCCCTCTGAACGAAGTCCAATCTGATAGTTCTCAGAAAATAAACTGTAAATTAGTGAATACTAATCACAAAAAAATTAGACTTATGTCTAAAGAAACGTTGAAATGTCAGGTTTTAAATCGTGTAAGTCAAATCTAAAACAAATATCCTTTGTTTATGTAATCTGTATGAAAACAGAGCCATGTCAAAAGTCAGTGATTCAGCTCATTATCTGCTAATGTGGCCACGCCTACGGAGAGAGCGCTATTCAGACGCAAATTCTGAGGCAATACATGTATACATCGTCTCAATCGTGTATTTATTATCTTGAAAAGTGTTTATCTGTGTGTTATAGCGACCTCTGGAAGCCTGTTAGTTCCTGGAATGTCACATGGTATGCCTGTTCTTCATTAGGAGGCATTTGTGGACTAAAGGTGCACAGAGCGCCCTCGGCTGCAAGTATGAATTGGAAACACAGTATCCAGCGTTCACAGTGATGACAATAAATATTGAATAAATATTTCTCCTCTGTATAGAAAATTTATATAAACATATGAGAATCCATCAATATTTCTCCAGATGTGCATGCTTTTAAGCATATTAAGAAATTACGGTCAATATAAGATTTTAAGAGTCAAAATGTGAAGCTTGAGTCTTAGATCTTTTTAATAATGTATAGTTTGTCAACTGCACATTAACATTTAGGCTATATAATATAACAAATACAGTAGCCTATATGAAAGGCCATAGAGGTAGGAATGTTCAGATGCTTTGCATCACAGAAATACATTATATTTTAAAGTATATTCAAATAGAAAACCATTATTTGGTTAGAGACTAAAGACTTCTTTTAAAAAAAATGTGTCCAATCTTTTGACTGATACTGTAATTTAACATAGGCCTATACAAAATTTTCTTCACATGATGTGCAATTATACGTGCATGCATGAGATCATAAAAATCATGTTTTTTTTGTCAAGAGTGGACATTAATCCTGTTATCAGCATGATCTCAGAGGGTTTTTTCACAGCCTACCTGACTGAAAGAGCTCATTATTATGCAGGTCATTACAGGTCCTTATGAGGATCTTTTGTCTTCTCAGGTGTGAATTACAGCATTATTCATGATGATTCACGCCTCCACACATACTGTGTTTCTTGACAAAAAGTGTTAGAAAATTAAAATCTCTCTATTGTTTTATATGAACGAGCAGGCAGGATAATTTTTACATCATTTTGAAGCAAAAACTCTAGCCTACAACCTCCAATACCCAGAAGTCTTGTGAACACAGATTTAATATATTTGGCCATGTCGGCACCAATAGCCTAGTGGTTAGTGCGCCGACACATGGCGCAAACGACCAGAGTTTGATTCCCGTCTCGAGGTCCTTTGCCAATCCTGCCCCCTCTCTCTGCCCAATGCTTTCCTGTCTGCTCTCTACTGTCCTATCTGTATAAAGGCACAAAAAGCCCATAAAAAAATAATATATATATATATACAGTATATATATATATATAAATTTGGCCATAATATATATGGCCTTATTTCAGTGACTTAAGTTTTTTTGTTTTTTTCAAAAACCACGCATAAACGTTATTCCTTCAAAAACACAAACATGTACATACATGTTCCTCACATATTATTGTAGCCTAGTTTGTGCTGAATACAGTGTAATGACACTTTTGAAATATGTTTATGAACAACTGAAAAAAGCACAAATGTCAGGGCATATCAAAACTTCTCCAGGGCCCCAAAAATCCTCAGACCCCAGAGGGTTAAAGTAATGCAATTGTCTGGTTTTAGCCAGGTTTCTGTCAAACACAGCACATCTAGTTTATAATCTGTAATCTTATCATTTACAATAAGTTCTTTTGAAGAAAGGGATCTAATATTCAGCAACCTGGGCTTTATCATTTGTTCATCTGTTATATCTGTTTTTTATTTGTTCATCAATCAAACAATTTCCCTTAAATGTTTTTTTGTTTTGTTGTTGTTGTATTTACTAATTCGGGGTACAGACACAGTCTCTATGTGATGATATCTAGGTGAAAGTGTCTCCATATTTTGGGATTAATCTGACTTTTGTGATGTGAGACAGACAGCAGACAGTCAGTCTAGCCCAGGGGTCAGCAACCTTTTTGTCACGAGATGCCATTTTTATGTTTCCGAGCTAATCACGGTGCCACAGCCCACCTCGTGCATTATAACTAAACGGATACCCATTTTGTTGAAACTGTTACATTTACACTTGGCAACATAAATGTTATTCTGCGGACACCACTTAGCCAGCCACTGAGTGAGGACAGTCAGCTAAGTATCTCATCACTCCAGCAACTGACATCATACTTGCAAATTCACACACCTCTTTAATGTTAATTTTTGTAAACTTCAACTGGCAGACATCATTAGTGCCAATGTGAATAATAATCTTAGAGAATTTACAATTAGCATTAGCCAGCACTTTTAAATTTGCTTTGATGTCAATCAAGTGCTTTGATTAGTGCACTGAAGGGTGACAGGTGCAGGTGATCAGTACTCAGGTGACAGATTGTTGTGAGGGAGTGACAGTGGAACCTGGCGTGTCCGTGACAGTATGCCTATAGATGTTTTTAAATTAAACTTAAATTTAAATGAAATTCAGCAAATTGATAGATTTTGCCAACAACTGCTAACAAGTCAGAAATGCACACCATTGCATTAAGAGTCCAACTAATTAAACACAAAGTCCAACTAACCAAGAATTAACCCTAAGTGTATAACCCCCTTGTGTATTACAGCTTCCCACCACCAAGTGGTGTCAGACTTTAAAAGAAAGTAGTCCACCCTTAGCAGGTTATCTCTTGTGGTGCTTGGGTGTAAATCATAGGTGAGAAAAAGGCAAACATGGTAAAAAACAGTTAATCCAATGAAAAACAGATGCTGTGCAGTGGGTGAAACTACATCAACACTCAGACACAGTTGCAACAGTGATACAGCATATCTTAAGCACGAGAATCTGTCTTCTCCCTCATTTTCTGCTACAAAGAAAGGAGCCTCAATGCCGCTTCTACCGATAATTGTGATCTGGAAGAGGAAGCCTATATGGCAAAGATTAATCAAGAATAGACCTATTGTCCATATTGCTTAGAATTGAGGTAACAATAGAGTCAACACCTGTTCAGTTGTTTCCCTAAATTCTTATGGTTGTGTTGTTCTAAAAACCCAATATTTTTGCTCCAACAAACCCGTGAACACTGAAAAGTGTGTAACAAAGAGATGAACTCTACAGGAGGGTTAAAAATGACTTGGTCACTTACTGCGTTCCAGCACTGGAGTAAAACTCAGTTTCCTTTGTGAAAGAGAATTGGACTTCAGCTGGCAGAGCAAGGGCAGTGTCGTAATCGATAACTTGGGGTGTGCCCTCAGCATACACGCGCCACCTGGGAGTAGAATATTCAACTGTGTTTAACCGGAGGGAATTTAATTATTAATTATAATAGTTTATTTTAATATAACGCAGAAACTTTGCTGTCACACTCAACTTGTATTGGTGTGCTGCCCACAAACCTAAATAACTTTTGTTGCTCTTCTCGCTGCCTTGTCCTTTGTCTTTGGGCTATTGGGTTGATGTCCTGGAACACAAATGATGCTGAAATGGAAAAATTAATTCACAATCTAAATGCTTTTGTTTATGTTTGCAACAAAAACCATTTAGAAAAAAATGTACAGTATTTCATATATTTTTACAAACATAGGATGATAACTTGGGTGGTTGGGGGTGTGTGTGTTGGTGTATGTATTCTAGGGGCTTTATAAAATAGCTAAACCCCCAGTGTCAGTTTATTTTTTAAGGCGAGAATTACTTTATAACATTATTTTAGAACAGCTATTAATTCCTTGGCGACACACCACGCAGCCATACTATGACAGGTATCGTGTTTATTTAGTTTTTTCCTTTTTTGTTAACTAATTAACAAATTGAAACTGAGGGGGCAATGCCCCCTTCTGCCCCCTCATGGTGCTGGGTCTGGGTTTATGTATGTGTGTGTGTGCATAGCTTACATAGCTAGGCATGCTTGGCTGGTGGACCTATCACAAAATACATGGCGATATCCTCCATGTTATTATGTCATGTTTTCTCCCTATTGTCCCGAAAAATGCCACTCTCACTTCTCTGCAGAATGCGATACATCCGCTCTACCAATCACAGCGCACCATTTCATGCACTGTAAAAAGTAATGGCAACGCCCTGAATACACCCAGCATCCTAGTTTTCCTTATCTACTTTGTGATCATCAAAAACAGAAAAATGAATACTTTTGATGGCATTGATGAACCTGTGGTGGTTTCTGCGGTGGGGAAGAAACATAAGCCATTGAAATCGAATCATTTACGTGAGAAGATTAAGAAGATGAGGCACTCGAGTCGGAAGGAGGAAAAATGCCGTCTGTTGCTTGTTCTCACACGACAGCATCAAACTTCTGTCACGGTCCCCAAAACTGAATCATGAACAGTGTTTAATAGCCGTTTGACTAAGAATTATTATTCTCAAATCTGCCATTGCTAGTTTTGATTCTAAACATCTGATATAAAAAAAAAAACATAACATGATTGCTATTTGAATATTTACATTTTATCGACGCCCCTGAGTAGTTGGAGTCATTTCAATTGTACTCGGCAATTGTGTTGTTTTTATTTTTTAACCGTGCGGTGGCGCCAGATACTCTTTAATCGGTAATGACAAAAGGAGACATAATTAATTTATAGCATTAACAAGATGACCCGTTATTGAATTAATTTTGGGAGCGATGACTGAATGCATTTAGACCAGTGCCTGTAGTGCCAGTGCCAGATTAGTATTGACCAAGTTCAGAGGCTGTCATATATGTGACCCTGGACCACAAAACCAGTTGTAAGTCGCACGGGTATATTTGTAGCAAAAGCCAACATTGTAGGCTATGGGTCAAAATAATTGATTATTCTTTTATGCCAAAAATCATTAGGATATTAAGTAAAGATCATGTTCCATGAAGATATTTTGTAAATTTTCTACCGTAAATATATCAAAAAAGTATTATTCTAAGTAATGCGTTGCTAAGGACTCCTGTTTGCGTGTCTCGCTTTAAGAGCCAATAGTAATGGAAACCAAGTAGGTAGATAGCACAATAATTCTTTTTGCATACAAGATCAGACTTTACACATTCAGATCATGCCTCCAACATGCTCCTGTTACTGTTATTTTCACCATTTAATGATCATTAGACTCGAGACTGCACAAATTGAGTTTACAACAAAAACAGCACACAGGCGCTAACCGTAAACAAATGTCAATTTCATGTGGCGATTTGCTCATAAATTCATGAAAATTGCACAGATCATAGATCATGACACATCACCATTTACAGATTAAAATGAGCCCAAAAACAACATAATCCATTGTGGTGATCACGAGATATTACTCACGGAATAATGTAACATATTTGGCTAAAAATATGTCTCTCATTTTTCCGGGATGCTAATATGTTATCCTTATTTTCCAATGTGGAATAACACAAAATAGGTAGGGCACAACGGGGCTAAAGGCACACCTTAAGAAAAGAATTTGCTTTTCTATGGAAGTAAATTAATGCCAAATGTTTTTGAAATAAACAGCTTGTTGAATTGCACTAATTGAAAAAAATATGCATTACATTAGCTGTGCTTGCATTTAGATGCATTGTATTTTTAAGGCTTGCATTTTCATGGGCTGAAATTCAACATTGTCGTATATTTAAGCTGTGAATATTTCAATTAAAAATATTCAACTTTCAGATTTCACTTCCAAAATATTCATTCTGTTTAAAAATACAACCTATAAAATTCGACTAGCAATTTTCAGTCCATTTTATTTCGCTTTACAAATTCGCTTCCACAAATTCAGTGGTTCAAATTCGGCAGAAAATTCAACATTTCACAGACGGGAACTGCAGGAAAAGCAGTAGAGTGCCGATGCATGATCTCTATCTGCTGTTAGTCTTCTTCACCAGCAGGTGCCGCTAGCGGCTGTTTAAGACCAGAGCAACGGCTAGTAAATCATCATTCATTCATTCATTCATTCATAAAAACGGATTTACAGAAATAGTGCAAGCGGTAAGTGAATGTGTGATGATTATCAGGACCAGTATAAATGCAGAAAAGCTGATAAAATCTGCATTTATGTTTAATTCAGTGTCTTTACGGTTACTTTCCCTGTGTAGGCTACATAAGCAGCTTTCTCTCCAGTGAACAAGATTATAACGTTATTGCCCGATGCTGGTGTACAGATCAAATGATAAATCTGAGGTAGACATATATTTCTCTCTGTTGTTAAGTTTCCTTAACTTTATATCCCAGCACTGTGTTGTAATACTAGGGTTTCCCTCATATGTCATAGGATTCCCCTGCCATCAGGACATATAAAACACTTAACACTTAAAACACAGCTTAATGGACAGAGATATTAAAGACCAAACTCGCACCTTATTTGTGATGTAGGTTATACTACATAGGCTCCAAGAAAGCAGATACTGGCATAAAGTTGGTTTGACGCTGAACTTTTGATATTCGCAAATTTAGGGACAGTCTCTAAAGTGACGATATTGGTATTCACGTTTCTACCTTCAATAGCATTTAAAGAGAATGACTTACAGTCACAAAACCAACTGTAAAGTGTTCATCTAGGTGTCAGGTAATGCTAACCTTTTAGATTTTTGATGTTTATTAAAATAAAAAGTAACACTTTATATTAACTAGTTAATATGAACTAACAATGAACTGCACTTCTACAGCACTTATTAATCTTTGTTAATGTTAATTCCAGCATTTACTAATACATTACTAAAATCAAGACTTGTATTTGTTAACATTAGTTAATGCACTGTGAACTAACATGAACAATGAACTGCTGTATGTTTATTAATGTTAACAAAGATTAACAAAAACAGTAACAAATGTATTGATCATGGACAGTTCACGTTAGTTAATACATCATGAACCATATTGTAAAGTGTTTTCAAATAAACTGTCAAGTAATATGTAAATATTGCTATGCATTTCACTACTGTATGGGATCATACAAAAAATGCCATAATTTAAATCTCAATAGCATTTGATGAGAATGATTTACAGTCACAAAACCAACTGTAAAGTGTTCATCTAGGGCTCAGGTCAAACAGTGATGCTATAGTTTTTCTCTTTTTTTTTACACATTCATCACACAATTTGTTCTACTTTGTTAATTTAATTTTTCTTGCTCATATAAATGCTTTGGCAACACAATGTCAAATTTGTATAAGCAGGATAATATACGAGCAGGAAAAATAAAAATGAACAAATTAGAACGAAAAGTGTGATGAACGAAAAAAAAGAAAAGAGAAATAGTATATATATGCATGTACTTTGAGTGTGGTGTGTTTGAAAATGTGGTAACACTTTAGAATACTGATCCTTCATTAATTAATAACTACACATGAACAAATGAGTAATGCTTTATTAACACTCTAGTAACTACTATTAACTAACAAGAAACGTCTTAATGAATTAGTAAGTAACAGTGCTCAGTTAAATGTGGTAGTTCACTATTAGCTAATCAGTAACTACTGGAGTCATTGTAAACTTTTGAGGTTTTTGTACATTTTTGTACAGTAATTCTTTCTTATGTATTTGGTAACACTTGAGTAATTACTAGTGGGTTACCATGATCTTCACTTTAGAATACTGATCCAAATAAGTAGCAGTTCCTTTAGAAATATGTAGTAACTCTTGAGTTATTACTATCCAACACTTTACAAAAACCTCAAAAGTTTACAATGACTTCAGTAGTTACTAGAGAGTTATCATGTTTCTCTCTTTAGAATACTGATCTAAATAATTAATAATTCCTTCTGAAGGATTTGGTAATACTTCAGTCATTACTAGTGGGTTACCATGATCTTCACTTTAGAATTAATTATTCATTATGCATTATTCATGTTAATTATGAACCTGTATATAGTAGTTCTTTGTAGTTAACTGGAAGGTATGAAAAAAATAGTAGTTACTGATTAGCTAATAGTGAACGACCACATCCAACTGAGAGCTATTGCTTACTAATTCATTCATCAGAGTTTATTGTTAGTTAATAGTAGTTACTAGAGTGTTAATAATACATTACTCATTTGTTCCTGTGTAGTTATTCATTAATGAAGGATTCTAAGTATTCTAAAGTGTTACCGAAAATGTTTGTGCATGTGCGTGTACAAGAGTTTGTGTGAGTTCACGTGTTTGTTTGTGTGTGTGTGTGTGAGAGAGAGAGAGAGTAGGGCACATCACTTTTTGACCTGACACCTAGATGAACACTTTACAGTTGGTTTTGTGACTGTAAATCATTCTCTTTAAACGCTATTGAAGATAGAAACGTGAATACCAATATCGTCACTTTAGAGACGGTCCCTAAATTTGTGAATATCAAACGTTCAACGTCAAACCAAATTTATGCCAGTATCTGCTTTCTTGGAGCCTATGTAGTATAACCTACATCACAAATGAGGTGCGAGTTTGGTCTTTTATATCACTGTATCACTGTATATCACTGTATGAGTCCATTAAGCTGTGTTAAGTGTTTTATATGTCCTGACGGCAGGGGAATCCTATGACGAATGAGGGAAACCCTAGTATTACAACACAGCGCAGCGATATACAGTTGAGGAAACTAAACAACAGAGAGAAATATATGTCTACCTCAGACTTAACATTTGATCTGTACACCAGCATCGGGCAATAACGTTATAATCTCGTTCACTGGAGAGAAAGCTGCTTATGTAGCCTACACAGGGAAAGTAACCGTAAAGACACTGAATTAAACATAAATGCAGCTTTTGTGTCTTTATCAGCTTTTCTGCATTTATACTGGCCCTGATAATCATCACACATTCACTTACCGCTCGCTCCATTTCTGTAAATCTGTTTTTATGAATGAATGATGACTTACTAGCCGTTGCTCGTCTTCCTAAACAGCCGCTAGCGGCACCTGCTGGTGAAGAAGACTAACAGCAGATGGAGATCATGCATCGGCACTCTACTGCTTTTCCTGCAGTTCCCGTCTGTGAAATGTTGTATTTTCTGCCGAATTTGAACCGCTGAATTTGTGGAAGCGAATTTGTAAAGCGAAATAAAATGGACTAAAAATTGCTAGTCGAATTTTATAGGTTGTATTTTTAAACAGAATTAATATTTTAGAAGTGAATATAATCTGAAATTTGAATATAAACTATTACATTTTTAATAATGAAAATGTGTGTGAAATATTTTTAATTGAAATATTCACAGCTTAAATATACGACGATGTTGAATTTCAGCCCATAAAAATGCAAGCCTTAAAAATACAATGCATCTAAATGGAAGCTTTAGCTTCAGCCTACTCCTTTTGGTCAATAAAAGTGTAAACATCTTGTTTTTTATTGATATTTTTTCTTTTGAATGATTTTGTAATAATATTTTGTATGGTTATGTATGTGTACATGCATATGTACAATTGTATGTATGTACTTGTAAGTCTTATGCTTTCCTATGCAAAATGATGCAAATGGAATTTTGCTTGTTGACCAAAAAATTAAAATAAATTTTAAAAAAATGCAAGCACAGCTAATGCAGACCTGCCAACATGTACGCATTTTGCGTAGCGGGTACGCATTTTGACCTTAAAGTACGCTGGTACGATTTGTCACTCTATACTACGCAAAAACCCGGTGACTCCTCAGTGCACGCGTAGTACTCAAATCCAGCAAAAGAAAGGAGTTCGACCAATCATAGCACTGGGTTCATTTCCCCAAATAGCAAGCAGGGATGATTGACAAATGCGTACGGCCTATCAATAAAAAGAGACTGCAACACAAAATCCCACTCGATCCTCCTTCCACTCCCGCTGTCTCAGTGACTGAATTCTCAAGCGAGGACAGTACAGTCACGGTACTTCTGACTCCTTAAGGTAAACGAGTATAAAATGCTCAAGTAATGTTGAACAACAAATCTAAATAAAATTGAAATCGCTATATGGCTTAGTGATTATGAAAATGTTTTGATGTAATGAAATGCTAATGTAATGCATATTTTTTTCAATTAGTGCAATTCAACAAGCTTTTTATTTCAAAAACATTTGGCATTAATTAACTTCCATACTTATCACTACTCTCAATTATTTTTTGATCAATAAATATACTGTCATTAAAATAGAGCTATGTTAATATAAAAATATATTTTAAAAATACAGAAACAAAATTGCTTTAAAATGAAAAATTACAGAATATCCCATAATATTTAATATAGATTTACAGTAGTAACAATAAATTATATTTGATTATGATATGATGAATATAATATTTTTAAATATGGTTGTTTCATTAAATATGTGTAATATCTTTAAGATAGATACCCAATTTGATATATGATATTTGCCATCTGAATCTAACCATGTCATGTCAACAAATGGAAAAGTCAGAAATCTGTTCATTATCATGTTAATTATTGTGTCTTTTGCACCAACAGCAGGGGCGCTTTTTACCCCAAATACCATACTTTTACATATTCTTCCGTTATTGAAAAACGTCTCGGTTACGACTGTAACCTTAGTTCCCTGAAGAGGGAACGAGACGTTGCGTCGAGAATGACGCTGTGGGAACGCTCTGCGTAATTGCGCGCTCTGCGTAATTGCGTCGTGAAGCACCTATGAAATCAGTCCAATGGCGTGACGGAAGGTGGGTGACGTCATGACCAGGAAACTATAAAGCAAACCCGGACCAAACAATGTCAGCTTCTGATAGGCCGAAGCAAGTCGATCACAGGCATGCCGGAAGTATGGCAGGGCGACGCAACGTCTCGTACCCTCTTCAGGGAACTAAGGTTACAGTCGTAACCGAGACGTTCCCTTTCAAGGGAACTCGCGTTGCGTCGAGAATGACGCTGTGGGAACGTTTATACCCACGCAGCCATACTGACCAGTGCCTGTCTTGTGTGAAAACAGCGAGCACAACTAAGACAAAGCAACTGGGACCCAGGGGTGAAGCCCAAATCTAAGTTGTAAAACCTGATGAATGTGTGTGGAAAGGACCAGCCCGCCGCATCACAGACCTCTTGTAGGGATACCCCTATAAAAAGGCTTCCAAAGCCACCATACTCCTGATCCGACGCACCACACAGGAAACACCAATGGGTTTCTCCCCAAAGACACCACCCAAAGGTGCGTGGTAAGCAGCTAGGCTGCCACGTAAACCCTTAGAGTGGAGGGGGATAACCCTGCAGAGAATCGATTCTGCAGAACTCCAGCACTCTACCAGCCGGGCAGTAACTGGATCCCGCTGATGATTCTGCCAGTTTCCTTGT
>RJVU01071825.1:755748-771617 GCA_003731715.1 Anabarilius grahami
GAGGGCACTGAAGGGAGATGGGCACCGTGAAGTGAGGTGTAACCCATTTACCCCGGAGGGGATGCCCTCAGAGGTCTGACACCACTGATGTCAGAACCTCTTCACCGTAGCCTTCTTCGCGATAATGACGATCCTCAGATTCGTCTTACCCAGAGGAGACTTCAGCTAATAGCGCCAAAGGGAGATGGGCACCGTATGATGAGGTGTTATCCATTTCCCCCCGGGAATTCACCATTCAATTCCTTAGAATTAAAATGCAGCCAAATCAACCAGACAAGTAAACACGGTCTGGACTAAAGGCAGAAATACTGAGTAAAACAGGCCTCTGATTTCCCCAAAATCAGATGAGTAATTGTCATTTAATTTTTCAAAATTAAATGCAGCCAAATATCAACCAGACAAGTAAAAACGGTCTGGATGAGAGGCTGAATATAGTGTATTAATACATACATCTGATTCCCCCCAAACAGATGAGTAATTGTCATTTAATTCCTCAGAATTTAATGTAGCCAAAATCAAACAGACAAGTAAAAACGGTCTGCATAACTGGCAAAAAGCCAGTGTTGAGCAGCAAACAGGCATTTAAAGCTGCTGGAGTCTCAGAAACTCTCCATACAGGCTGGCAGTTGGTTTTACATTTACCTAAGAAGACCTGGCAAACTATTCTTCAAACCTGTCTGAGAAGAAAGATATGAGTAATAAAACAAACACTTTCTTTGACAAACTAAATCCTGAATTTGTATTTTTCTGAAATCCACTTGCATAATAATTTTAAATATAGAACATTCTAGTAGGCTATGTTATAATATTATAAATGTTTTGTTATAGATTACTAGTACTATCAACTTATTGATTACAATGCGAAATATTTTTTACAGGAGTTGAAGTGTGACAAACTGCCTTCTTAATATTACATATAATGTTTTACCCCCCTTGCGAAAATTAACCATGGTTTTATTATAATAAAAACATGGTTTCTGGCATATCGATTACCATTTCTATTTAACCACACAAATGCTATAGTTAAGCTGGGGTTTTTGTAGCAGAACGTCTCGGTTACGACTGTAACCTTAGTTCCCTGAAGAGGGAACGAGACGTTGCGTCGAGAATGACGCTGTGGGAACGCTCTGCGTAATTGCGTCGTGAAGCACCTATGAAATCAGTCCAATGGCGTGACGGAAGGTGGGTGACGTCATGACCAGGAAACTATAAAGCAAACCCAGACCAAACAATGTCAGCTTCTGATAGGCCGAAGCAAGTCGATCACAGGCATGCCGGAATTATGGCAGGGCGACGCAACGTCTCGTTCCCTCTTCAGGGAACTAAGGTTACAGTCGTAACCGAGACGTTCCCTTTCAAGGGAACTCGCGTTGCGTCGAGAATGACGCTGTGGGAACGTTTATACCCACGCAGCCATACTGACCAGTGCCTGTCTTGTGTGAAAACAGCGAGCACAACTAAGACAAAGCAACTGGGACCCAGGGGTGAAGCCCAAATCTAGGTAGTAAAACCTGATGAATGTGTGTGGAAAGGACCAGCCCGCCCCATCACAGACCTCTTGTAGGGATACCCCTATAAAAAGGCTTCCAAAGCCGCCATACTCCTGATCCGACGCACCACACAGGAAACACCAATGGGTTTCTCCCCAAAGACACCACCCAAAGGTGCGTGGTAAGCAGCTAGGCNCACTGGAGACCACTGCGTCCCGAAGCACACAAGGTGGCAGGATTGGCAGAATGGCCACCTGAGGGCACCGAAAGGAACTGAGCACCGTGTCATGAGGTGTTGAACACTTCCCCCCGGAGGGGACTGCCCTCACGCAGCCTTTTTGAAGATAATGACGGTCCTCAGATCCATCTTACCCCGAAAAGACTTCGTACTAAGAGAACCAGCCTCTCGAGACTGGGCTCTGACATAACTTGAGTAGCCAATTCGGTGCCCTGAAACGGGAGACCGGCAGGGAACAACCGAACTAGAACTCGCTGGGGACCTCTGCGCCCCAAAGCACCGAGGTGGCGGGGTTGGCAGAAATGCCCCCTGAGGGCACTGAAGGGAGATGGGCACCGTGAAGTGAGGTGTAACCCATTTACCCCGGAGGGGATGCCCTCAGAGGTCTGACACCACTGATGTCAGAACCTCTTCACCGAAGCCTTCTTCGCGATAACGACGATCCTTAGATTCGTCTTACCCAGAGGAGACTTCAGCTAATAGTGCCAAAGGGAGATGGGCACCGTATGATGAGGTGTTATCCATTTCCCCCCGGGAATTCACCATTCAATTCCTCAGAATTAAAATGCAGCCAAATATCAACCAGACAAGTAAAAATGGTCTGGATGAGAGGCTGAATATAGTGTATTAATACATACATCTAATTCCCCCAAACAGATGAGTAATTGTCATTTAATTCCTCAGAATTTAATGTAGCCAAAATCAAACAGACAAGTAAAAACGGTCTGGATGAAAGGCTGAATATAGTGTATTAATACAGATGTCTAACTTCTGAAAAGTATTTATCATTTAATTTCTAAAAAATTAAATGCAGCCATATCAACCAGACAAGTAAAAAACGGTCTAGATGATAGGCTGGATATAGTATTCTCATACAGACACAAACTTTTCAAAGCAGACAAATTTTCATTTAATTCTCAAATTAAATGCAGCCAGTAAACAAACACACAAGAATACATGCTGAATGTCCTAGCTGAAATATTAGACACAAAGAATTGTAGCTCGTAATAGTTTGCAAGCGATCATAGGGACAAGAGAGAAAGGGAAACTCCCGTCTGCTCAGTTCCCTAAGTATATAAATAATTATATAAATTACAGGCACGTAATCTACGCGCTGCCTCGGCAAACGCGAGATCCGAGCCCTTGATATTATAGCAGACCAGTAATCCACGCGCTGCCTCGGCAAACGCGAGATCCGAGCCACTATATTCTTATTGCAGACCAGAAATCTGCGCGCTGCCTCGGCAAACACGAGATCCGAGCCACCATATTCTTATTGCAGACCAGAAATCTGTGCGCTGCCTCGGCAAACGAGAGATCCGAGCCCTTGATATTATAGCAGACCAGTAATCTGCGCGCTGCCTCGGCAAACGCGAGATCCGAGCCATTGATCTTTATTGCAGACCGTAATCCACGCGCTGCCTCTGCAAACGCGAGATCTGAGCCTTGCATTAGACTTTTATTCCCTCGAGAATAAAGCCAACGGGAGCGGAGCTAAAAAACTCCTGATGGTGCATGCTTTTCTTACACTTCGGGACATTTTTATGAATGCTTTTAATTCTGTCAGCCCAAAAGAGAGCTGACGTGCACACATGCTCCACTCCCATACAAACAACACATAAATCACGTGTATCCCCAGCGAGTGCAGGGAGGAACACATGATTCAAACTGCTGTTTGCTCGCCATTATACTTCTGTCTAGATAAATTTAAGCTTGTGGACAAACAACAATAAATAGACAGAGACAATATCACATAGAGCGCTTGCTGAAGGCACAGAAGCTGACATTGTTTGGTCTGGGTTTGCTTTATAGTTTCCTGGTCATGACGTCACCCACCTTCCGTCACGCCATTGGACTGATTTCATAGGTGCTTCACGACGCAATTACGCAGAGCGTTCCCACAGCGTCATTCTCGACGCAACGCGAGTTCCCTTGAAAGGGAATTATTGTTTGAATTAATTTGAACAAAACTGAAAATCATTAAGAAGACCTTTGTCTGAAAATACAAACATTAATTTAATCGATTCTCGTTTGCTACTTAAATGAACAACATTTTAAAAAACATAAAATATTAGATCAAACTACCTCAGAATCAACTTTGCTGCTGGTTTAGAGGAAAATAAAATCAAAGGCGCATTTTGCCCCATTGTACCCTATCATTTTAAAGCTTAGAAACTCGGCTTTTTAATTCATCTAACCATTTTGATCAACTCTTAGTGCTGAGTATTCTCTATAAACTGGAGTGTGCCGGCCTCCGGCGCCACCTAGCAACAAAACATTGTTTGTTTTTATCAGCAGTTTCTCAGCATGAGAATGTCCAATTGTAATGTAATTTATATTTTCTAAAAATTAGTGTTCTATCAAACAATACCTACCTTTTACCGACATAACTTGAACGCACCAATAGTTACACTTTTAAAAAAAAATGGTACTGCCCCTTTAAGAGGTGGGGTAGTTCATGCAGGGAGAAAATAAGCAGCAATAGCGCGCAGAATGAATGTGCATGAAGCACAGGCAAATGCATAGCGTCTGGGAGATTGAATTTGAAACGCTGTGGAAGAAGACGGAGACTTATTGCTTTCCGTTACTGTTTTCTGAGACATTCTGACTGTTTTTTAACTCGTCAATTCTTCTTTCTTCCGTACTTGATTAACTGAATGGTATTCCTGGTGAAGTGGTAGGACTGATGCCTTTTTTTTTACGCACATCACAGGGGACTGAGACTTTTTTTTTTTTCTCATTCACTTTTTTTCCCCCCGATTTCCGAAATCAATTTTTGGGTTACAATTGCATTGTTGTTATCTGTTATCAAGCTCAATTGACTGTTGGAGATTGAGTGTCATCCGATGTTTATCACTTTGTTTTTTTAAGTGCCAGAACAAAGAGCATTTAAATTGATTGCCTACCAAAATACATTTCTGGCTAACTTAAATTCTTTATTGTTCTCTTTTCATGATATTTCAGTTGAACATTTAATATGAAGAGTTTGGCTTAAATAGAAAGAATACCCCAAAGCTCCTTGTACAAGATGATTGATATTTTCAATCAGATCCAGACCCCTACAGTTAGCCCTCAGACAGGGGATACATTTGTCACTCAGAAAAAAAACTCTAAAAATGCCTTCAGGTCTTTAAAGGCGATTCTCAATATTTATTTATTTATTTATTTATTTTGGACCCTCACATTCCAGATTTTTAAATAGTTGTATCTTGACCAAATATAAACCATACATCAATGGAAAGCTTAGTTATTCAGCTTTCAGATGATGTATAAATCTCAATTTCAAAAAATGACCCTTAAGACTGGTTTTGTGGTCCAGGGTCACATGTGTGGATCAACTTACTTTGTTGTGTATTTTCAACAGTTTCAATATTAAACATAACCTTTATATTGATTCAATGGATTGAAAGCATTTTAATTGCATTTTGAGGAAAAAAAAGTCATGGATTTATTGCATTTTGGGGGGAAAAATTTCCTTTTATTCCTTTTTTAAAAAATTAATTGTTTTTATAACAAATCTTTGAAAGTTAAAATCTGTATTTGAATATTTAATGTTATTATAACCTAAAGATGTTATGTGAAAGTTTGAAACAGAAAATAGTGGTTTTCATCTTGCCACTTTCTTGGTAAAGAAAACACATTAACTCAAATTAATCAAAATGGATTTATAGCGTTTTGGAACCAAACTCTTCAAATGTATTTAAATGTAAGTGACATATGTGACATTTGTGTGTGCACGCGCAGTACAATTTCAAGACATCACCACTAAACTTTCAAGTACACTGGTAAATGTGAATATTGGCCATGACCAGAAATGGAAGTGCCTACCTTTAGCAGGTCTTAAAACGAGCCTCTCATTACAGCCAAGCCAGCAGTAGCATGGAAGCAAAATCTCGTCACCTTCGGGCGTGTTGACCAAGATCTTATCACAGAACCACTGGTCGTGAAGAAGACCCATAAATGACTTGGAGTAGAGCTTGACAGATATGAGCTCTCCCAGGGACGCTTTGCAATGTATCTTAAATGCTCGCTCCTGCACAGACATATGGGAATATACTTTAAGATACATTTTTTTAAAAAATGCTAAATGTGTATCATTATTACACAAAACTTTCAACTTTCAAATGTATTTCAAATGTAAGGATTCTGACTGATTGTTTTTTGGACCAAAACTCCTTACTGTTGGTTTAACTGGTTGCACTTACCGATCCTTGAAAAAAACCCTGAAAGCGATTTAGATTCTGTTCCTCACTCTCAGCCTCAGTACCACGCAGTTGGATAGAGATAAGGCTTGTGGTGCCCGCCAAAAGCCTCTGTCCAGTGTGTGTCGTTACTGTGTAGATCACCATGGCTATTCTGCAAAGAAATTCTCTTTTTAAGAGAAAATATAAACATGATGAGACCACCAAAGAATATCACATGAAGTCCAGAGAGAGAGAGTGATTGAGTGGAAGAGAGAGCAATTCTCACATCTAACTGTAAGAGAAGTCACGATGCTGCTGCTGTAATAAGTGTAAAAACTGTTGTTACTAGATTGATTGTAAAGAGAAATTAAATTACCACAAAAACCTTTCACATTTCAAAAAATTACATTTCACTTAAACTCTAGCAAAGATTTATTACCAAGTTTTTGCAAAAACAAGGAATTGAACTGAAACTTGTTCCTTTCAGAATGACCCGAACAAGAAGAAGCCAAGAGCAGAAGACTCCAAGCATTTTATAACTTTCTTCATTTTCGTCACTGTCATGACACCTGATCTAATAATTAATACCTTACTTCTGCCAAATAAGGAAACAACTTCAAACTTTAGTTTATGATTGGTTGCAGTGTTTATTGGCATTCTGACCTTTAATCCTTGAACTTGCCTCTGTTCTTGCCTCTGGGTGTTTTTTGCAAAAATCAATGAAATTGTAAGGATTGATTTTCACAGCTACCTTATCTCACCTAAGATAACCTACATCTTGCACTATAAATCTCCTGACTGAAGACAGGGTTGGGGCTTTCTGTTGGGTTTTCTACCATCTTGAGGTTAACGTTTCTTTAGTCACTTGGCAGCCCTGCTGCCTGAACCACTGTAGGCGAACCACCCTTACAATCCCACCTGAGATAAGGGCTCGGCTGCTAGCTGAAAATGTTATCAAGATGTCACCATGACCAACAAGCTATGCCATATCCCAGTTTGGTGACATCAAATCCTGCTTTTAACTGTTCACAAAATCACAAAACTAACATGAAATGAACAGGAGGGTTAAACAACTAGATTAAAGGATGGCTACTGACTTTAGCTGGTACTAGCAAACTGTCTTGCAAAGCATCAGATTAACACATCATTAGCGCTTCAATGGGCAAGATACCACTGATCTTTGACATCTTGCCGTTTATTACAGTTTTTTCCAACTGCTTGCACACAATCTTTTCATGTCACACGATTTTTGAAACCTGACACTCACACAGCAGAACCACACACCAAATCTGCAAAACCACACACTAATTCTTGGCCTTTGACTCATTTTTCAATTTCATAAAACAGTTTTTGCAAAACAGGAAGTATCTTGATTTCCGTTTTCAAACACAACCAATCAAAATGCCACACTAACTCCTCACATGTGCAAACACACTTTGCTTAACTTAACACCAACCAATCATGGCTTTAGAATAGGCCTATAAATAGGCCAAAGGTCAAGTTATAGGTTTTGAATAACTTTTCTGTTGTCTACTTGCTTCCATATTCATCATTTCTAAACCCTATTGAGGATTTATTTTTTCCACATGGTGCTGGAAAGTGNAGCGCTTCAATGGGCAAGATGCCACTGATCTTTGACATCTTGCCGTTTATTACAGTTTTTTCCAACTGCTTGCACACAATCTTTTCATGTCACACGATTTTTGAAACCTGACACTCAAACAGCAGAACCACACACCAAGTCTGCAAAACCACACACTAATTCTTGGCCTTTGACTCATTTTTCAATTTCATAAAACACTTTTTGCAAAACACAACACACAATTCTCTATGTAACACACAAAAATCTAACAGGAAGTATCTTGATTTCCGTTTTCAAACACAACCAATCAAAATGCCACACTAACTCCTCACATGCGCAAACACACTTTGCTTAACTTAACACCAACCAATCATGGCTTTAGAATAGGCCTATAAATAGGCCAAAGGTCAAGTTATAGGTTTTGAATAACTTTTCTGTTGTCTACTTGCTTCCATATTCATCATTTCTAAACCCTATTGAGGATTTATTTTTTCCACATGGTGCTGGAAAGTGTATGATCGTTGTCCCTATGTCAACATAACACTTCTTTAGGCAATGGAGGAGGCATGGAGACATTTCATTGGCATAATGGTTTTTATACTGTACAAACTGTATATATCTCCCTACACTAACCTTACCACTAGACCTACCAATGACAGAAAACACTCTTTAGATCAATCTTTAGATGTTCAGTAAATATAATTCTGTATGATTTATGTATAAGTTTGTTTCCTCATGGGGACTTTAAAACTGTCCCCACAAAGTCAAAATTCACTGGTATTACTTTACCTGTGGGGACATTTGGTCCCCTACCAGGACACACATACGCACCATTCCTTTGGAATATTCACCTTTTTGAAAATTATGTTAGTTTTTTTGTTGCTAGTTTTTTTGGGGGGTCCAACTACACATGGTTGATGTATTTATTTTCTTTTGTACTGTGCAATACTGTATTCACAACCACAAATGCTTGCAGTAAAAAACAAATCTTGAAAAAAAAAAATTCTTCAATCTTGCTTTCATGCTGACCATGAATGCATCACCATGAATTTTTCAACATCTCTCTGCCAATTACTTTCAATCTTGTACAGAAATGTACATAGCAGCTTATGAAAGAAGAGCTTTAGGCTTTGAATAACTGTGTGTCTATGATATATCCAGACTTTGCATTGTATGCACATGGTCAGTGATGGTGACACAGAAAGGCCACAATGTACAGTTCAAACACAATTAAATACACATGTGCAGGTCTCTGGACACAACTGTTTCTTGACATGAACAACGATTTTGCAAAAAATAAGGACACTGGTTAAACGCTAAATGTTTGTCATTGGCTTTGCACCTGTACTCTGCTCAATAACAATACAGTCGAATCTTATCTAATCTAATCATTCCACTCATCACCTGTCTGGCCCAGGCTGTTTAGATGACTAAAAAGTATCATCAGAGCTCTTGTACAACATTAATGTGTAAATCGTGGCCATAAAACTCTGCTGTCTACCTGTTCTCTGGAAGACAACAACAACTTGAAGGCAGGTCAACCCATAATTGTAGTGTAAGACCTGACACCTGAGGTTGCTGTCACTGTCTGTAGTCAGAAGATCTGAGGGTTCTTTGACATTTTGAACTTGATTTCACACACACACACACACACACACACACACACAGGTTTGTTTTGCTATCTTAGTGGGGACTCTCCATAGGCGTAATGTTTTTATACTGTACAAACTGTATATTCTATCCCCCTACACTACCCCTATCCCTAAACCTAACCATCACAGGAAACATTCTGCATTTTTACATTTTCAAAAAAACATCATTTAGTATGTTTATTAATCCATTTCCCTCGTGGGGACCGCTGGCTGGTCCCCACAATGTAGGTGATCTCAGGTTTTTATTACATCGTGGGGACATTTGGTGAGAGCTGGTGAAGGGGGTCTCCTGTTTAGCTTCAGATGGGCAACAAAAATGCCAAAGTTACAATCTCTTCTTAGACCAGCCGGAGTCATGGTCCATGAGTTATAGGGAGGGGTCAGATGTTAAAAGCATTTTTTACTTTAACATTTGTATTGCTGCTCCTGATCCTGTGCAGCCATTACAAACCAGTACAGACTGGAATCGAACCCGGGTCACATGGGCCGCTGTCGCACAAGAGCACTCGGCTTACCTATTGCGCCACCACACAGATATAGACTATGCAAAACTGGTGTTACTTTGTGTTCTCTCTATACTGTTACAAGTACATCTATAAGCGCGCAGACATTATTAATGACAACTATTAATGACAGCACAAATTATATGGATTAAAAGACTGTGAATCGTCAACAAAATTATTAATATAGACACAGTAAGTGGTGTGTGAAAATAAACATGAAACGGCCTGTTGCTATACGAACGTGCATTAAACTTTAAAGGTGGCAGAGAGGATGTTTTCGTCGACTGAGTTTTTTAAATGAGCGCATGCGTAAGAACTAGTGATGGGAAGTTCGGATCATTTTACCGACTCAGACTTTTGAGTCTCGTTCAGCAAAATGAACAAATCTTTTTTCGTTCATTTCGTTCATTTTAGCAAAATGTAATTAAAATGTTACGTGTTACTTCCCCAACACATCTACTATTTATGCAAACGTTGATCACACTACAAACAATACAAAACTACAATGCTATAAGATTCAGAAATGATTAATTAATTATTTTCCTAGGTCTTCAGTTTATAAGTTGATTAAGCTCATCTCACCTCTTGTCTGACAAGTCTTTCCTTAATGACGTGACAGGCCCATACGCTAAACCAATGCAGTCTGAGCCGGAATGAGAATTGATTAGTTCTTATATGAGTCTTTCGGGTTTTTGAGTCGTTCCTTAATCACGTGACAGACCCATACGCTATTTCTGACATTTATGTCACTATGTTTTTTATTACATAGCGTATGGGTCTGTCACGTGATTAAGGAACGACTCAAAACCCCAAAGACTCATGAATGAACTAATCAATTGAATCAACAGGTGAACTACTACTAGCAGTAAAGAACCTATAGAATATTGCGCATGCGCGGCTGAACGAATCACCCCCCGAGACGACTCGTTCTTCCCGAGTCACATTAAAGATTCGTTCAAAATGAACGAATCATTCAAGAACGACACATCACTAGTAAGAACAACCCCCCTCCTTAACAGCTCATTTCAAGTGAACGCCTCCCAAAACTCGTGCACAAGTATTGGAACACGAGTGTTTACCACCGGCATTCACTGTGTTATTAGGCCGGGCACACATTTAACGACTAGCTAAAACATTCTAAGACTATTCTCAACATACAGCGATTGTTTCCTGCTCCTGAAGCAGATTTATATACTTTCACATGGAATTTGAACACCGACTGTAATCGCAGACTGAACGCAACTGGCTCTGACTGGACGCATTTGAGCGCGATCAGTCATAAGTATCAATTTACATTCATAATCGGCCTTACAAGCGACTTAAAGCCACGCACACACTTAGTGGATTCATTATGTCGGACTCACCGCAGGTAACTCATAATCTGCAGTTGTTACTCCTGTCTCCTGACAAAAACATTGCATGCGGCGCCTGTGGAGTGTGGAAAGTTACTGGAGCGCGCAGCCGCGCGTCTCTCACAAGGAACGTCATGGCAGTGATTGACAAGCCAGAGGGCCAATCGCGTAAACGATTGGCTGATGTTTTTAAGGCCCTACCTCGTGCACAGATGATGTATATTAATAATATTCCTTTCAGTGTTATTAATTTATTTAGAGCTCCGCAAAGAGGTGTATTATTGAGTCTAAGTTTAATAAGTGATATCTGGTTGCAAAAATAAAATTAATTTAAAAATACATAAATATGTGAAGGGTATATACAGTTATTTTAAACCAATTTATGCTTTAGTTACATTGCTTAAATTATTTACAGTAATCTAATTTTTACAATAATCTTACTGTCAAAAACACCTACATGTATATATATTTTTTTTAAAAAACAGAAAAAAAGGAATTTCAGCAAATAATTAATTTTATTGAGCATGAAAATAATAAACATAAAAAAATTATATTAAATCTAACTCTGTAACTTCAAGGCAATGAAGCTAAAATCCAGAATTATCAGCCTACACACTGGTGAAGAAAGAATGTTATGTTATTTATTTACTTTTCCTGCTATTTTATAGCCTGGGTGCCAGCCCGAACCCTGCCCACAACATTTTTTGGACGGGAAGTTCGGTCTGGACTCGATCCATTGTGGAGTAATTATGCTCGGCTCCCAGAAGGCCGAGCCAATCAAATTGCCAGGGCGGGCTTTAATCGATGATGGACAGGCTATCTGCGGTTACGTAACCACCCACGTCATCAAAGAGCGCTTGGGTTGAATTGGTTTTCACCAACGATGACTGCAGCTGGAGAAGTAAGATGTTTAGATTCCGCTATCACGTCTGTAATAAAAGAAATCGACAGCGCATTCATTTTAAAAGACGAACAAAGATCGTTTACACTCATTACTTTCCTACTTCCAGTTCCAGCGTGCGTGCGTGCAGTTGAACTCTGTCGACAACTATGCGTTGCTCAACATACGTCACTAACTGCGTTGCTCTGATTGGTTGTAGGTCTATCCAATTGAGTGCAGAGTTTTTTTTTTTTACTGGTTCGGTTAAGACACGCCCCATAATTCAAGTGCAATGGAGCAGTATTAGACTTACATTCTGCCTAGAATATGAGTATGACGAAATCAGGCTAGCTATTTTAGGTTTTTGCAATAGTATCGTATAAGTATCGGTATCGTAAGTTGGGTATCGTATCGAAGTCAAAATTTTGGTATCATGACAACAATACAGTAGTCAGCATTTGAAGCGGATCAAAAAAGTTCATCAAAGTTGTCATTAGAAGAAGGTTTTAGGACAACTTTGATGAAAGGTTTTGATCCGCTTCAAATGCTGACTATTTACAGACATACTGACATAAATAATTTAATTAAACTTATTTGCAGTTCTTCTTTATTGCACAATGCATGTTTCTACATATTAAGCCTAAAATGTGTTTAATATCACTCTTAGTAAGGATAGTATCTATAATTTGAATGATCACTGTATAATTTGAATCCAAGACATGTATACTTGTACTAAAGTATACTTATATATACTTATACTTATAGTTCCACTTTAGCACAATCAAATATACTTCAGTATATCTTTAGTTGGACCTCAACACAAAAATATTTGTTACAGTTTAGCAGACTTTAAGTATACCAATTTAGTGAACTAAAAGTACAATTGCAGGGTATTTATATTAAGTACATGCAAATGTAAATACAATTGCAGTACACTTAGCATAAAATAAATGTATTTCATTTTTGTGATTTATTTTTTATTTGAAATAATAACAAAATACAAAAGAATAGAATAGCAGCAAAAATACTGATAAAATAAAAGGACATAAATACAGTGAACAATACTTCATGGTAATGTAAAACGAACATACATATAAACCATGGCAGCGAATTATTACATAGAATAGTGCATCTTCAGTTTAAAACAATTATTTTAAGGCTTGGGCTGTTTTACTCCAATAAGTAACAGTATGTATTCTAGCCTCTTTAATCCTTGCAGTGCTGCATTCTAAACAAACAATATTATGAAAAGAAAGCAGCCAGAATCTTTTAAGGTCCACGTCAGGTGTAAACCATTGCTGTAAAATTGTTTTTTTAGCAGCAGTGAAGCCAGACATTAACAGTCTTCTCTGAACTAATGTAAACTTATAAGAAGAATCATCATTTAACAACATAAGACAGGGATCAAGGTCAAACTGCAACTTTGTGATGTTTTTTAGCACCTGAACTACATTTTTCCAGAAATTGGATATGACCAAACAATCCCAAAACATATGCAAAAAGGTACCTTTAGAATTGTTATTACATAGACTACAATTAGGATTGGATGAGAGTTTCATCAAGTATCGCTTATATGGGGTACAATACATTTTGTGTACAGTTTTGAAATGAATAAGAATGTGCGAGGGGTTTTTGGAGGTGAGATATTTTAGTTAAAAATCCGATGGCTCAGTGAGGCCTTCATAGGGAGCAATGACATTTCTTCTCTCAAGATCCATAAAGGTACTAAAAACATATTTAAATCAGTTCATGTGAGTACAGTGGTTCAATATTAATATTATAAAGCCACGAGAATATTTTTAGTGTGCCAAAAAAACAAAATAACGACTTATTTAATGATGGCCAATTTCAAAACACTGCGTCAGGAAGCTTCGGAGCACAGATGAATCAGTGTATCGAATCATGATTCAGATCGCGTGTCAAACTGCCAACGGCTGAAATCACGTGACTTTGGCGCTCCGAACAGCAGATTCAATACACTGATTCACTGTGCTCTGATGCTTCCTAAAGCAGTGTTTTGAAATCGGCCATCACTAAATAAGTCGTTATTTTGGTTTTTTTGACGCACCAAAAATATTCTCGTGGCTTTATAATATTAATATTGAACCACTGTACTCACATGAACTGATTTAAATATGTTTTTAGTACCTTTATGGATCTTGAGAGAGGAAGTGTCATTGCTCCCTATGAAGGTCTCACTGAGCCATCGGATTTTTAACTAAAATATCTTAATTTTTTTTCCGAAGATGAACGAATGTCTTACGGGTGTGGAACGCCATGAGGGTGAGTAATAAATGACAGAATTTTCATTTTTGGGTGAACTAACCCTTTAACTTCAAATACATAAAAAAGGAGGTGCCGCAGGGGTTTAGATATCTTGGAGTAACTCTTACCCCCAGGACTAAGCAGTTGTTTTCATCTAATTATGATAAATTGTTAAAGGAAATCAGATCTGATTTAAACAGATGGGATGTACTACCGCTTTCTCTTTTGGGTAGAATTGAATGTATAAGAATGAATATTCTTCCAAGACTATTATTTCTATTCCAAAACCTACCTGTTGTTGTACCACAATCTATTTTTAATTCTCTTGAGAAGCTATTGTCAAAATTTTTATGGCAGAACAAAAGACCAAGAGTGCGCCTAAAATTTTTAATGTCGTCTAAGGAAAATGGGGGCTTAAATCTACCAAACTTCAAGTTGTATTATTGGGCTACCCAAATAAAAGCTGTGGTGGCATGGATCATCCAGAATCCGGAGTCACAGTGGGTATCTATGGAGGAATATTCGGTGCCGGGAATCTCTCTCTCTCAGCTCCCATTTCTCAACCTGCAGTCTCAGAAAAAATTAAAAATTTAGAATTTATGGGTCAAACATACTTTAAAGATTTGGAATAAGGTCCAAAAGCTGTTGAAGGGAAAGACTGCTTTATCTCGAGCTATGACCATTGATAGAAATATTGAGTTCCTCCCATCCTTATCAGACAGTAGCGGCTTTCGGGGATGGGCTGAGAGAGGTCTCCTCACAGTGAATCAATTGTTTGATGGAAATGTATTTAAAGCCTTTGCCCAACAAAGAGCGAAATTTAAGTTACCCTCAAGTGATCTATATAAGTATTTTCAAATAAGGAGCTATGTGACAAAACATAACGATTGGGACCTGATAATAAGTGAGCCTACAAATATAGAGAAACATTTTATTAATTTGATTTAAAATGGTGGTGTAATGAAAAAACAAATGTCCTTGTTGTACAAAAAATTGTTGATTGACATGTCAGATAATACACAACATATAAAAAAACAATGGGAAATGGAGATGAATGTTACCTTGGATGACGATGTTTGGGTTAATATTTGTTCTGGTTGTCATAAGGGTGTGGGCAGTCAGGTCTGGAGGGAGTTTGATTGGAAGACGAAAATCAGATTTTTCAGGACTCCGTTGAAATCTTTCCTCACCAAGAGTAGTATGAGTGACAAATGTTGGAGGAAATGTGGATTGGTCGGTGATCAAACTCATATCTTTTGGGACTGCCCCATCATGCTTTTGGAGGGATATTAAGGGCATTGTGGAAAATCTACTAAAAGTGAACATATCTTTTGACTCCCAAACTTTTTTATTGGACATCTTTCCAGACAACCTTTCACAAGATCAAGCATTTCTTCTCCGTCTCTTCTTAATGATGGCTAGGAAAATGATAACCATCTGTTGGCTAAAGCCTGAGCCACCTACTGTTACGCAATGGATACAAAAGTTAAGACAAGTTTATTTAATGGAACGGTTGACAGCACAACTGCAATTAAAAGCCACAGCTTTTGAAAGAAGATTGTGTCCTATTTCAGAAAGTCAATAGCTGGACCCCATCTATGCCTTAATTTGTTTATGTTTCTGATTGTAAATAATGTATGAAGCCCACTCTCAGGACAATGTTCATGTGTTTTTGTCTTTCTTTTTGTTTTGTGTGTATTCATAATAAAGTAAAAAAAAAAAA
>RJVU01071825.1:775763-824413 GCA_003731715.1 Anabarilius grahami
CTTAATTATTATGCACCCTTAACCCTCTGGGGTCTGAGGATTTTTGGGGCCCTGACATTTGTGCTTTTTTCAGTTGTTCATAAACATATTAATGACAAAAGTGTCATTACACTGTATTCATCACAAACTAGGCTACAATAATATGTACATGTTTGTTTTTTTGAAGGAATAACGTTTATGGGTGGTTATTGAAAAGTCACTGAAATATGGCCAAAAAAAATATATTAAATCTGTTTTCACAAGACTTCTGGGTATTGGAGGTTGTAGACTAAAGATTTTGCTTCAAAATGATGTAAAAATTATCCTGCCTACTCGTTCATATAAAACAATATATTAATTTGAATTTTGTAAGACACTTTTTGTCAAGAAACACAGTATGCGTGGAGGTGTGAATCTTCATGAATAATGCTGTGATTCACACTTGAGAAGACAAAAGATCCAAATAATGACCTGCATAAGGACCCACATAATAATGACCCGCATAATAATGAGGCCTTTCAGTCAGGTAGGCTATGTGAAAAAACCCTCTGTGATCATGCTGATAACACTCTTGACAAAAAAACATGATTTTGTGATCTCATGCATGCACATATTATTCCACATCATGTGAAGAAAATTTGGTATAGCCCTATGTTAAATTACAGTACCAGTCAAAAGATTGGACACATTTTTTTAAAAGAAGTCTTAAGTCTCTAACCAAATATTGGTTTTCTATTTTAGTATACTTTAAAATATAATGTATTTCTGTGATGCAAAGCGTCTGAACATTCCTACATCTATGGCATTTCATATAGGCTACTATATTTGTTATATTATATAGCCTAAATGTTAATGTGCAGTTGACAAACTATACATCATTAAAAAGATCTAAGACTCAAGCATCACATTTTGACCTCTGTTTTACTCTTAAGATCTTATATTGACCGCAAATTCTTTATATGCTTAAAAGCATGCACATTTGGAGAAATATTGAAATCTCATATGAAATATTGATTCTCATATGTTAATGGCAATTTTCTATACAGAGGAGTAATATTTATTCAATATTTATTGTCATCACTATGAGCGCTGGATACTGTTTTCCATTCATACTTGCAGCCGGAGGGTGCTCAGTGCACCTTTTGTCCACAAATGTCTCCTAATGAAGAACAGGCATACCATGTGACATTCCAGGAACTAACAGAGGCTTCCAGAGATCGCTAACCATGGTTATAACATGCAGATAAACACTTTTGAAGATAAAAAATACACGATTACGACGATGTATGCATGTATTGCCTCAGAATTTGCGTCTGAATAGCGCTTGCTCCTTGGGCGTGGCCGCATTAGCGGATAATGAGCTGAATCACGGACTTCTGACATGGCTCTGTTTTCATACAGATTACATAAACAGAGGATATTTGTTTTAGATTTGACTTACACGATTTAAAACCTGACATTTCAACGTTTCTTTAGACATGTCACATTTTTTTTGTGATTAGTATTCACTAAGTTACACTTCATTTTCTGAGAACTATCAGATTGGACTTCGTTCAGAGGGAGACGAGAGATCACGCATCATGTTAGTTTTCTTTATTTTGCAAAAAGCACATCATTTTGTTTTTACTCTGAGTGTACACAAATAAAAGAAGATATTTCACAGATTAAAATGGTGTATAACTCTTAACGGTATGTGCAAAACTGACAGAGTATTTTTAGTCTCTTTCACACTGGTAAGAAAAAAACCCAGGTGGTATCGCCGGCGATACCTCCAACTCCAGAGTGTTAACTATAAAGATACATTTTCCTAGCAGCTAAAGTAGCTTGTGGGCTAATATTATATATGATCATTGAACCCCTGTCTAATTTTAATGTGTCACGGAGCCACCAGCACCAGTCCAAGAAATTGGGAAAGATGCCACAGTATGGACTGTTCTCAAATCTGGTGAAGGCACTGGGAGACAATGAGCCCAAAATATTCTCAGCGAGTCCGCTGGCCCCACACCACACGCAAGGCACAACATCCAAGATAAGATGTTGTGATTTTGCAGCACATCCAAGAGTGCACAGTGGCTGAAGCCCGCAGATCCACTGAGGACACAGTCTGGGATATGTCCCTTGCTGAGCTGAAGGCATTCATTGCACTACTTTATGTCAGGGGTGAATACTGTGGGATACTGACATTGAAAGTTTCTGGTCTGAGGAATGGGGCAACACGTTCTTCATTTCCACAATGTCAAGGAACCAGTTTAGGGAAATCATGCGCTACCTGCGCTTTGATCGGAAGGAAACCCGGCGCTGCCATTTGACCACCGACAAGTTTGCACTCATGGCTGAGGTGTGGCAGAAATTCACACAGAACTGCATTGCATGCTACTAACCAGGGCCAGACATTACTGATGATGAGCAACTGTTCCCACAAAGGCAAGATGCAGATTCACGCAGTACATGCCCAACAAACCAGATAAATTTGAAATCAAATTTTGGCTGGCAGCAGATGTTGATTCCAAATACACGTTGAACGGCTTTCCATACCTGGGCAAAGATGACAGCAGACCAGCCACCAATGCCTTGGTGAGAGTGTGGTGTTGAAGCTAGTGGATCCATTTGTTGGTAAGGGCACCACCGATAATTTCTTCACCACCATCCCGCTTGCCAACTCGCTTCTCCACAAAAGTACAAGCATGGTGGGGACCATCAACAAGAATAAACGGGGACTCCCACCTTCTGTTTATCAGTGTAAGCCCCGAAGAAATGTCACCATCCTGAGCACTCAACACCAGCATGTAGCCAACAACAAGAGAAAGCCTGAGATGGTGACCTACTACAACAGAACCAAAGTTGGGGCTGATGTGCTCGACCAGATGGCTCGCCGATACCCAGTCAAAGGTTATTATTTTTATTATTATTATTACATTGTCATAGTAGTATCATAATGGACTAAATAATGCCATAATGTTCACTCTTCCTCTCTGTCGCTCTCTGTGTCTGTCTCAAGGTGGCACCCGTAGGTTGCCCGTTGCTGTATTTTACAACTTGCTGGATCTTGCTGCTATCAATGCCTGTGCTTTACTGGAGCTGCAAAGAGAACAACATCCCCAGAGGGGACTTCATGCTTCACCTGGCCCAGGAGTTGCATGCTGAGTGGATGGCATCCAAAGTGGACAGTGCATATCAGCTGAGGAGAATGACGTGCATGATGAAGGCACAATGCAAACAGAATAAAATGTTTGCCAAATGCCTGAAGTCGGAATGCTGACTGTGGGAAATGCACAGTCAAAGTGATGAATGTTTGCCCAAACTGTGTTTGAGCAACGTGTAGACCTACTGTAAATAGTCTCATAGCCTACTCATAAATGTTCAAACTTTTGATTAATTATTTTATTATTTATTATTTATAATTATTTAATGTGTGTTTTGCCATTTCTATCGTTTATTGTTTGCTACTGCATTGCTAATTTGATCTACGATGTACTGAATAAAACCATTTTTTGATTACCTGAAGTTTACTGGTGTTGTTCTCTTATTCAAATTATAAATCATATAACTAAACAAATTAATAATTAATTAGGTGAAGCTGTGCGCTTGAATTTGTAATTGCATCATACATCCTATGCAGTGTGGTGAATTACTATTGTTCATTATTGTCTATAGGTTATTTTAGTAATTTAAGTAACATGGGTCATCTTTATATATGATTAATTATAATATTACACCACCCAAATATGTATTTACTTCCTTCTAATTCTCGTTGTCAGTGCAGACTTGTTTAGCTTATATTGACCATTATGAAAAGTGATTAGAGTAGCCTGCATAAAAAAAGCCTTGAACATAAAACAACAGGACAAAAATATAGTTGATATGTTGATAGCCAAGACTGGCTTCAGGTTTTTTAATATTCATTAATAATCTCAAAGCAGCATTTTGAACCTTCTGCAGCCGTAAAAATAGAGGCTTGACTAATTTCTTTATATAACGAATTACAGTGGTCCAGTCTTGATGATATGAGAGCATGAATTGCGATTTCCAGACTCTTAAATGTCAGACAAGATTTCATCTTGGCCAGATTTCTCAGATGAAAAAAGCTAGACTTTACAACATGATTTATCTGTGCGTTCAACTTCAGAGAGCTATCAATAAAAACGCCCAAGTTTTTGACAGTGGGCCAAAATTAAACTCTGTTGCACCCTTAGCTCCTCTGGGGCCGAACACTACAACCTCCGTCTTGTTTTCGTTAAGATAAAAAAAAATTAGAAGCCAGCCATGCTTTAATATCAGAAAGGCAGGACGTTAAAGGTTCTAGACTATTTGAATTAGTTAACGGTAGATATATTTGTAAATCATCCGCATAGCAGTAAAATGCTATATTGTGTTTTTTTAAAATATCCCCCAATGGGAGCTTGTAAAGTGAAAAAAGTGTGGGGGCCAGGATGGAGCCTTGAGGCACACCACATATAAGCAATGTCGCTCTCGGTGTATATGATCCAAATCGTACTGCCATGCTTCTGTCAGTCAAGTATGATTTGAACCAATTTAGGGCCTTACCCTGCAACCCTACGTACTCTTCTAGCCGTGAAAACAGCACTGTATGATCTATTGTATCGAAGGCTGCAGTTAGATCTAATAAAATTAACACTGCTGAATCACCAGCATCCAGTCACCAATAAATCATTAAAAACTTTTACAAGTTTTACAAGTTTCTGAAGCCGGACTGGGAAAGTTCACCAATCTTATTCTGTTCTAAAAAAAACATGTAGCTGACTAAACACCACTTTTTCTAAAATTTTTGAAAAAAAAGATAGATGAGAAACTGGACTAAAATTTTTCAAGTCAGTCAGATCTAAGTTGGGTTTTTTTTAGTACAGGTTGCACAAAGGCCTGTTTCAGCATGTTAGGAAAAACCCTGTATCTAAGCTTTTTTTTACAATCTGAAGAATACTAGGTCCAATAGCCTCAAAGTTTTCTTTCAAAAACCATGGAGGAACCATATCAACAACTGACCCAGTAGGTTTCAATCCACTTACAATTTCCCGTAACTGTTGAAATGTAATAAGTTCAAATTGATTAAAAACAGCGATCTGTGTAACAGAACCTAAAAAGTCACAACTCATTTGTGGGATCGCCCTTCTAAAATTCTCAATCTTTGTTTTAAATGAATCAAGAAAATTCTCGCATATTGATGGGGATGAATCTACATTTAATATAGGAGGGTTTACTACTGTATTTATAATATTAAACAATGAAACATAGGAGACAGATAGATTATACATGTAACAAGGTCACAGGAAATTAACTAATGAAAAAAAACACAGAACATAATGAAACAGAGCGTACATGTTACCCAAAGATGTAGGAAGCAGTCAGTATTTCATGTTTCAGTGATTTTTTTTTTCTGATAGTATATAAATTTTTTCTGCAGCTCTTAATAGAGCAGTACTGCACTGGTGCAGAACAATAGCTGTTGTGTTGTTATTTTATGGTTTTATAGGGAAGTGTGATAACAGTTAGGTGTTTCAAAAGGATTGTCAAGTGTCTATGAGCCTCTCATAACAGGCCAGTCGGGGTAAAAGTCCAGCATCCTTATTTAGTCACAGCCCATTCATCTCTTTATGCTATTACAGTCTGTTTACCATTCTTTTACAGTGTAAACTAGCAATGAAAGAAAATCCCTCAGTGGTTTGGAAAGATTACAGAGACAATTTACAGATCTTACCATAAAGATGTTTTAGATAAAGATTAATCATAAATACAATACAACACTTACACATACATCCAAACTGGATGCATGCATATACAGTTGGCTACACTTGTAAAACACTCTCACATATATCTACAGTACATTCTACATGCACATGCATAATATGAAATCATGACAACGAAACATTCTTTGAAGTTTGCATTTATATGCAAGTGATTTCATGTTGATGTGTGCAAAAGATAATATTTAACTTGATTATATATCCTGACCCAGTTTTTTTCCCGGAAGAACAAAAGCAAAAGGTCTGCAGACAACTTATGAACATGAACGTCCATGAACAACAATTTAAATTTTTACAGTAATTTATGGCAAAAATTATTTTATCGTATATATTTATATATTTGAAGATGAACCTACATAGAATCGCTATTATGTCTATACTGCTGATGATCTCAGACGGTATGTATTATCAATTTATGCTATGAGTATCTCTTTTTCTTGCTTTCCATTTATCTCATACAGTATGTGTGCATTTAGGACACCCTACTTGAAAACATAGGTCACAGCTACTGTAATTTGAGAATATTAAATTGATAACTTAGCAGCAAAATTCATGATTTAAGACTGCTGTGGAAAATCAAATGTAGCAAATTAAAATGTTGCCTCTTTGTGACTTTAGGTTTATTTTATCTTGTGTACTGTCTCTGATAAAGAACAAAAATGAACATCAAATTACTAACATACATTAGTAGCATCAGTGTTTTCCTCATGCTTTACCAGAGCAGAGAGAAACACCTGTGTTGCATTAGTAATCAGGGATCAAGTTTATAAAGGGGCTGGAGTCATGGGCTGGATACAGGGATCATTTGCAGTATTGCTGTTTTCCTAAAACTAAGTTGGGTGGCCAACGTTGAATTCCGCAAATGCTGTTTCCCACATTTTATTTCAATTGTTGTGTGCATTGCACATCTATGTTGGTGGATTTTCATGGTTGCTGGCCTTATTTAATGTGTGTGATGACTGCATGTCCCCTGGCGTTTTTTGTTTGAGAGTATGTGTATGTGAGTAGAGGTTATGCAGGCAGGTTTTTGTTATATATTGATGACAGTTATGTAGTTAGGCAATGTTTATTTATGCATGCTATTGAATGGATTTATTTATGGATATTTATGTCTTTGAGGTTTGCTGTGTAAATTTGTGCATGTTGAAGAGTCTCGAGAATTAACTTAATGTATGTGTGTTACATTAAACTTTGAAACCTCAGGCTGAATATGCTATCCTGCTCTCTGGCTTCCTCTGCCTCCTCCTCAAGCTCCTTCACCACCTTGTGCAGGCTTACCCCCACCATGCCAGACTCACAAAGTGGTTGTACTATTGCTCTGCTGACAAAGCCCTGGCATCTGACCTCCATGGGATAAACCTTGGCATTCCAGCCTACCTCCTAGCACTCCACAGTCAGCTCAGAACATTTTTGATGTTTCCTTTCATGTGCTGCTGTAACATTTTCTTCCCGCAGGGTGGTAAGCTCAATGATGATGACTCTCTTATCCTCAGCTGATCACATGACAATGTTTGGCTGGAGAGTGGTTATTGAGTGGTTACCAGCTGCTTTTTGAGGTCCACCAACATTTACCATTCCCTCTCGGGTTTGTGCAGGGTTTTACTTTCTTGTGCCAGTACCCGGTAAATGGTGCGTGGTCTGACAAAATATGATAGTGTAAACTTTGGCATCTCAAGTGCGTAATTTGCTGCTACTCTACCTCTCTCCAAGACTTTAGCCAGCTTGCTCAATGACTTGGTTGTGATGCCACCTAAATTGTCCCCGTGTCGGTGCAACCGTGCATCCTAAGAGGGTGTTCTGCAAGCTTGCCTTGATGTTTCCACACAGGGAACAGCCAACCTCGTCCCCAAACCACTGGGTGAGGTTTAAATAAACCTTTTTTTTCTTTTTTTCTTTTTTGTGATCAACTTTTTTTTTAATTGTTTCTAAATCCGACAAAACATTCACTCAAATAAACAAACAAACAGAGAAGGGGGAGCAACAAACACACCATCACCAATTCCACAATCCAAAAGAAAAAGGAAAAAAATACCCTACATCATTCCTCTATACAGTCCAACATAACGGAAGAAAAACACTGCCTGCATCAACCGCACCAGGCCTATCCCTATCAATTTGTGTTGTTGCATATTCACGTCACCACTTTAAGGAGGCTATAAATCCAATATTTTTGCACACATGTGCGGAGCAAAACAGTTTATTATTGTCTTTACAGCTGTAAAACCAGCAAACAACATTCTCTTTTTAATGAACTCATACAGAAGTTGAGTTTCAACAATTGAGAAGACATAAAACTGGATTAGAGATGTAACCAATTTGTAGTAAAAAGGACAAAACAGCATTCACATGAGTCCATAGGTTGACAACAATTGGACATACTCAAGACATGTGGAGAAAATTGCCTGATGATACAGTGTGACAGAATCATTTTAAAAGAAAAGCAAAGTAAATCAAAGTATTGAAGTCAGTTGAAGGGAATATAATTTTTTTTTTTAAAAAAACAAGAAAAGGGAATGACAAACAACTATGTATAAAAACCAGAGCAGGCCGCACACAACCGAGAATGTAGGTCTGCATAAACAACAGAAACAAATGTTGATATGTGACCAGTAGACTTCAATGCAAAACACGTCCCCAGGCCCACTGAGAAACATAGTGGTCGAACCTGCTCTCCATTAGCCCTGCAAAAAAATAAAATAAATAAATTAATAAAACGAGTCATTATTATTTACCAGTCAGCAGACAAATGTACAGAACAAGGGCAAGGTTCCAAAAAAAATTATTAGGTGTCCATGGCCACCCTGTTATTGTTCTCTTCAGGGGAGTTAGGATCACCACCACTGGTGTCAAAAGTATTCACATTCATTACTCAAGTAGAAGTATAGATATTAGGGTTTAGAAATACTTCTGTAGAAGTTGAAGTATCAACTCAAGCTTTTTACTCAAGTAAAAGTGTAAAAGTACTGGTTTCAAAACTACTTAAAGTATAAAAGTAAAAGTAATGTAGGGGAAAAAATGCCATTAAAGACAAAAGCTTAGGCCGTGCCACAGGGGTCTATTGTGCACTCCACCTCCTCAAAAAACATTTTTCTAAAGGCCATAATGACTATAATGTTATATTAAAATGTTAATGTTGAAAAATTTGGGATGCACTAGGCTACCCGTTTCAGCCGCATATATGCCCATTGAAAATGAACGCATTTTAGTACAATGCAAATACATTAAAGCACCATATACAGGTCCTTCTCAAAAAATTAGCATATTGTGATAAAGTTCATTATTTTCCATAATGTAATGATAAAAATTAAACTTTCATATATTTTAGATTCATTGCACACCAACTGAAATATTTCAGGTCTTTTATTGTTTTAATACTGATGATTTTGGCATACAGCTCATGAAAACCCAAAATTCCTATCTCAAAAAATTAGCATATTTCATCCGACCAATAAAAGAAAAGTGTTTTTAATACAAAAAAAGTCAACCTTCAAATAATTATGTTCAGTTATGCACTCAATACTTGGTCGGGAATCCTTTTGCAGAAATGACTGCTTCAATGCGGCGTGGCATGGAGGCAATCAGCCTGTGGCACTGCTGAGGTGTTATGGAGGCCCAGGATGCTTCGATAGCGGCCTTAAGCTCATCCAGAGTGTTGGGTCTTGCGTCTCTCAACTTTCTCTTCACAATATCCCACAGATTCTCTATGGGGTTCAGGTCAGGAGAGTTGGCAGGCCAATTGAGCACAGTAATACCATGGTCAGTAAACCATTTACCAGTGGTTTTGGCACTGTGAGCAGGTGCCAGGTCGTGCTGAAAAACGAAATCTTCATCTCCATAAAGCTTTTCAGCAGATGGAAGCATGAAGTGCTCCAAAATCTCCTGATAGCTAGCTGCATTGACCCTGCCCTTGATAAAACACAGTGGACCAACACCAGCAGCTGACATGGCACCCCAGACCATCACTGACTGTGGGAACTTGACACTGGACTTCAGGCATTTTGGCATTTCCTTCTCCCCAGTCTTCCTCCAGACTCTGGCACCTTGATTTCCGAATGACTTTGGACCACTGAGCAACAGTCCAGTGCTGCTTCTCTGTAGCCCAGGTCAGGCGCTTCTGCCGCTGTTTCTGGTTCAAAAGTGGCTTGACCTGGGGAATGCGGCACCTGTAGCCCATTTCCTGCACACGCCTGTGCACGGTGGCTCTGGATGTTTCTACTCCAGACTCAGTCCACTGCTTCCGCAGGTCCCCCAAGGTCTGGAATCGGTCCTTCTCCACAATCTTCCTCAGGGTCCGGTCACCTCTTCTCGTTGTGCAGCGTTTTTTGCCACACTTTTTCCTTCCCACAGACTTCCCACTGAGGTGCCTTGATACAGCACTCTGGGAACAGCCTATTCGTTCAGAAATTTCTTTCTGTGTCTTACCCTCTCGCTTGAGGGTGTCAATGATGGCCTTCTGGACAGCAGTCAGGTCGGCATGATTGCGGTTTTGAGTAATGAACCAGGCTGGGAGTTTTTAAAAGCCTCAGGAATCTTTTGCAGGTGTTTAGAGTTAATTAGTTGATTCAGATGAATAGGTTAATAGCTCGTTTAGAGAACCTTTTCATGATATGCAAATTTTTTGAGATAGGAATTTTGGGTTTTCATGAGCTGTATGCCAAAATCATCAGTATTAAAACAATAAAAGACCTGAAATATTTCAGTTGGTGTGCAAAGAATCTAAAATATATGAAAGTTTAATTTTTATCATTACATTATGGAAAATAATGAACTTTATCACAATATGCTAATTTTTTGAGAAGGACCTGTATGTGTACTACTGAGCATTAACATGTGTTTTGTGGAGCGGACGATATGATGACTAGTTGCCTATAAGTATTGTAATGGTGCAAAATGTCTAACTTCAGAGGCATGTCATCAATGACCTTTATTGGAATGTAAATGTACATCCAAGCTTAGCTGCAGGAATCTGTGAGGGCAATGGACGGGTAGAAAAATGCGGGTAGTTTTGGTGTACCCAGGGCAGGCTTAGTAACAATCAGGGCTTGACATTAAATGCGGGTAGTTTTCAGTTGTTTCAGTTCACACCTAACCGACAAACGCCGATAAACTCATCTGTTGGATTTTGTTGGATAGGTGTGATAACCCTGTTGGCGTTGGTCGGAGTCTGTTTTTACCCAACTGAACATGTTTAATCGGCATTTGTTTGGTCATCTGAGCATCCAACAAACAGCAACAAACTCTGACGTAATCTGACCTGGCCAAGAACCGTTGCCATGACGATGAGGCAAGTCCCCTGCAAAGATCTCGCCTGCGCCTCACACGCACACAACAAAGCACTGGAAACGAGACATGGCAGCTTGTTCGTTATAAAAAATAAATTACAGTTAAAAAAAACAAAACAAAACAAAAACATATAACGTTAAAAGGTACAATAGTCCGTAGTGCAATCCGTGCCGTTCAGCAAGAGCACTGCTCGTCTTCACAGAAAGAGAGCGGTATAACACCATGAGAGCAACGCAGGTTTACCTTCAGTTTCGTTTTAAATTAATTTGTTTTGGCTTGTTTAGCTACATGGTTGTATATGACTATGGGTCACATAAATAAAAAGGTTCGCACTAAAAAAAAGTTTAAAAAACGGTGTATACGCTAATTTATTCAAACGTCTCTCTACCGAACTACCTACTGTAGCTTAATTTGCGGAGGACGAAGAGAAAGCACCCGTTTGATAAATGAGCCAGTAGTGGAGAAATAATAACTTAAGAAATAATGATTTGTGACATGTGCAGGTGCGATGGATCGCGTACAAACCAACAGGGTGTCAGAATGGTATATGTTTATACTTCTCATCCAACCACAATCAAATTCACTCTATCCGGATGGCGTGATATATCTGGATAGTTTTGATTTGTCTTAAGCCGGAATAAAAACAAGCCTAAATGAAATAGGAGTATCGAGGCTATTTTTAAAATGTAAGGAGTAGAAAGTACAGATAATTGAGTGAAAATGTAAGGAGTAGAAGTAAAAAGTCGGCTGAAAAATAATTACTCCAGTAAAATATAGATACCGGAAATTTCTACTTAAGTAAGGTAACGAAGTATTTGTACTTCGTTACTTGACACCTCTGATCACCACAAACTTCATCATTAATTTTCCCTCACTGAAGCTAAAGGGATGGAGACGGTTGCCTTCCCGCTGCTTTGTAGCACTGCAGAATACATCTTCAGTGAAAACGAAGTGACAAAAATCCTCTGCTTTTTGAGGAGAGTCAAGCATCATCTGCTCACCTTTGTGCCGTAGTTCAATTGCCGCCGGATAGATGAGGGCTAGCAAAATATAGCTGGAGACCGAGTGCTGTCATCTTCTTCAAGACTGGATTAAAGCTCTTTCTCTTGGTAGTTGTGGCTGGACTAATATCTGGAAAAAATAGTAGCATGACATTGTCCTGCATGTATTTCACCAGATACTCCTGCTGAGCACCCTTCACGATCGCCGACCTGTCATGCCATCTTAGTGCACGGAAGATGAGAGTATGCGGCCGATCAGAGTTTTTCCTTTTGTCGTATACATGATAGGCCCGGTCAGTTCACTTTGGTCCAGCTCCATCTCCAGTCCTACCTCGTAACCACCAGGGATGCCTGAGTCAATAATGAAAGCATAGCTGTATAAATTTCATATTAGCACTTATGTTTAGTTGCTACCTTCAAACCAAACGTTACAAAACAACCAGCTCTGTGTTGTCTTACCTTCATAGTGCACCTTGTCAATGACACCCAGCATTCGCGTTTCTGAAGGGATTAGCGATGAAGTGTCGCTTGTTCCCCCTCCCGTTTTCTTTACCTCTTTTGCCTGTATAGCAGCTTTCTTTTTTGTTTCGCTTGCAAAAATGGGGAATTTTTTCTTCACATTATCTGCGCTACGAGAAACGCCAGATAGGCTACCCCAGGCACATTTTCGGCAACTTTTGCCCACTCTCTTTCCTTATCTTCTTGAGTGAGCGAAGGTGAAAACTTGCTGAATAAAACAAATCACCTTCAACTTTCACCTTCAGCTTATTCAAATTTCAATCTCTGCTGCACACTGTTGTTTGTCCATTTTGGTTTTATTTTTACCTCAGAAGCAGTTTGCGTGCGTCGTTGGTTGCTTGGTAACAGACCTGACAGTTGATTACAAAACTCGATGGAGCGGTTTAAGATTTCCTAACTACAGATAAGATGAGATTTTGTAAGATAGGATAAGAATCAATTTAAGATTTGCTTCTGTAATGCGAATTTGTGAAAAATCCTAAATTACCTTATCATACCTTAAGATAAGACCTAAGATAGAAAGTTTCTGTAATATGCCCCCAGGTGACTTGTTGGCTTATAGGAGAGACCGGAGAGAACTGATGAAGTGCATAAAAGGGGCCAAACACAGGTACATGCATATTGAGGGATACTTTAATAACAACAATCCCGACATCTGTGGAGAGGTATTAAAGCCATAACGGATAACAAGGGCAGCAAGCAGATGATCAGCAAGGATCAGGCACTTCCTGACACATTGAATCAGTTCTTTGCTTGCTTCGACTCACAATGTGGCGGATAGATGGTCCAGCTATCCCAGCCTGAAGAACAGTCATAGCAGAAGAAGACTCTTGCCCTTCAATGTCACCAGGTGAAATCTGACCAAGGAAGATCGACATCACCAAGGCTGTGGAGCCGGAATGTGTTTCAGGCCAGACACTGAAATAATGTGCAGATGAACTTGCATGAGTGTTTCAGGGCATCTTTAATCTCTCCCTGTAGCTCACTGTAGTCCCTGTCTGCCTCAAATACTCCGTTATTGTATTTGTGCCTAAAAAGTCAGCTGTTACCTGCCTCACTGACTGTCGCCCAGTTGCTTTGATCCCCGTCATTATGAAATGTTTCGAGAGGTTTTTCCTGCAGCACATTAAGAACATTATACCTCCTGAACTAGACAGCTACCAGATTGCTTACCAGGGGAACTGATCTACAGAGAACATAGTCATCATAGCACTCCACACATTTTGCTTTATGAGGCTGAAAACTATATCACCCGGTTATCATTGTTTCTGATTTCATTGCAACAAATGATGTGTTTTGGTAAACACTGTTACAAAGACCACAAACTCAGACAAAAAGCCAAGAGTCAAACTGCTCAACTAAAGGAAACACCGATCACCAAAATGGTGACCAAACATTTTCAATAAAACATAAACATCTAAACCTCTGTTAATTCTCAAAAAGAACTTCTGCTGAGATCTTGATAGATTTATTGTCTTCTTTTATTTTCAGTTGATTTCAGGCTGTGTGGCTTTATTTCAGTTGTAGTTGTGTTTCATTTTCTTAAAGTGCAAACATTGATTTAATGCCATTTCCATTGATTTTTTTGTTGACATTTCAACATTTTTCAACATTAATTGAGGGTGCAGAAGTGATATTGATTCAACGAGGTTACCGTTGACACATAAACATTGATTTAACATTATTTCGATCATTGCTTGCTATCTGGGAACCTATAATATTATAGATTTGACGTATATCTATTTCTGGTTAGTAATGACTGATAAAGTGTTATGATGTTATTGTATAAGTCTTTACAACTTGAAGTGTCATGATTCATTATAAAACTTAACTTGTCTTTATAATATAATATATTCATTAACATTATAATATATATTATTATAATGTGTGTGTATTTAAAATGCTTTATGGATACTGAGTTCATATTTACCGTAAACACTATATATTAAAATAATTTCATGGAGTATTCATGAATTCGATATGACTCCATGATTTGAAATTAGCCTACCATAATATTAAAGCTACAATGTGTAATTTTTTTGCTGCTAGAGGTCGCCTATTCAAAACAAAGGTATAGCTTGATGATGCCAAGTTTGAGCGCGGAATCTTGGGAGATGTCGACTTCACCTCACATTCAGTGGAAAAAAATCGGGACGGGACTCAGGCAGAAATCATGTTCATGGATGAGATTATTAAAATTACTGTATGAAGCAGAGAAGGGCGAGTGCTGTTGGAGCTGAACGAGGCAGCTGGAGCGATTGCTAATGAGAGATGAGTGCAACACAGCTTGAGAGAAGCAGAACTTTCATTATGACACAGTCGCCGCTTCCACTTCTTCCGGTCAAGCGTATGAGGTAACACAGCTCTGTTTATCATATTAGATACATTTGAGTGTGTTGAAAATGATGTTATAACATTACTCTGTGCGTTCAGTCGGCTGCTGTGAGACACTTGTTACACACTGCAGTAAGATAGATCGATTTTAGAATATCATTTACAAATGCTGGATGGCTTGTGTTGATAAATGGCATGCAATTAATTTTAAAACATATTGTATGATGGAGAAAATGCTGTATTAGGTAAAACTATATTTAAACAATAAGACTAAACATGTTGAGCTATTTAACAATAATTCATTTTCTGTCAATAAATGTAACCAATCAGTTGTTCCCTTGTCTAATAAAACATGTAAAATATTAAAGCATCTTTGGTGTTTCCAAGGTTTCTATAAAATAAAACTGGAAACTGACGCCATTGACGACAGGCAACTCCCGTACACGTTCTGTATCCTTGGTTAAAATCGCGATTTTAGTTTGGGATATTGTAAAAGTTTTCTCTTTATCTTCTAATGTGTCCTGTCAACTGTGTTACCCTGTCAACTGTGTTACTTTGTCTGTCAACTGTGTTATGTGTGGTTTTTATGTCATAAATCTTTTAAATGTGAACTAAACCATCAGACCAAACCATCTTTGGATTTATGTTGAAGTTTCATTCTTCATGATAGCATCCCACAGAACGCCCATTATAAATCCCCAAATTCATATTTTCAAATCAGTTAGAAAGAAAACCTCAAAAACTTTGATGAATAGACTCAAAAACCTTCAAACAAATGTGTAATCAAACATGTGGTACTTCAATTCATGTTTCATTTGACACAGCATTTGTTTGTAACACAGTTGACAAAATATTGAATCAAATGTTAATTTTCATTAACATATTTAAAAAGTCATTAGAGCTTAAGTTTGCCAAATAATTTAGCACATTAAAGGGGATATATTATCCAACCACCTAGTTTATTTATCAAAAAAGAATACTGATTTCCTGACTTTTTGGCTGACCTGAAATGTACCCCTAAATATAGAATGACTCATGTACATGACAATAAAGTCTAAGTTGTTGTAAAACAAATCTTGCTGCATCCTTTATCATTACTCAAAGTAGCAAGATGAATATCTGCATTCATTCACACAATTTAAGTTATAGTGGGCCAACAGCTGATTAGCAGAACTGTTTCAGTAATACAGTAATAATGTGAGTTAAGCCAGAGACAGCTTGTACTGGATTGACACAAAATAAAACACAAAACTATCTATTTTAAACACCTGGTAGAAATTATATACATCAGTAATGAATCATCTGTATGCAAAAATAATTTTTTTTGGCAGCACAGAATACAGTGTTTTTTCTTTACATCACAACAGTAACCAGCTAAGTGTTTGAGGGCAGGTCAAAGTAGATGTTGTTTGCGGACAGCCAATGAAGACCTGTGGTAAGCATTATGCAAATGTGTTACTTTGTTACTTATGCAAGTTACGGAAGTGAGACTGGAATTCCTGACAACTTGTTTTGACAGTTCAAATAGACTCTTTCTTTTGAGAGACAGTAACTATTTTTCACGCAGTTTGATCTTTGAAATTAATAAAAGGTAATATTTGAAGAGGCATAAGGGGGCACTTTAAGCCCTGATCCAAACGAGGAGCAAAACTATGGTGTAGAAGAAAATGTAACAGTTAAGTAACAGCAAAGATCATGGGTGCCCAATCGTGTTCCTGGAGATCTACCTTCCAGCAAAGTTCAGCTCCAACCCTGATTAAACCGAATAGGCTAATTAAGATCTTCAGGATCACTTGATAATTACAGACAGGTGTGTTTGATCAGGGTTGGATCTGAAGTCTGCTGGTAGGTAGAGCTCCAGGAACAGGATTGGGCACCCCTGGTATCCACCTTATTTTTCGCATAAAAGCGTGCACGGCCATTTGTAAATTGAATGTGTCTGGCTTTCAGTGTAATTTACTTCCAGATATTTTTAGATATACAAAACACTGGTTATACTGCTTGATATTGCAAACTAGTTTTTCTTAGCATATTATTTTAATGTACTGTCTTAATTATAAACACTATAATATAAACTGGTTTGTAGTGCAAACAGTTGTTTAATGCACTTTGATATTCCTCTCGTTATTTCCCTATAGAATCTAATGAATCAGAAGTCTTGCACATTCACAGAAAACAGCTTACTTCCTCACGAAAAATATAGACATTATAGGACAATGAGCAAACTCAAACTGATGGTTTAAATACACAGAACATAACGACTAACCAAACAAGACACAGGTGAACAAACAACAATGAGAAGCCATGGAAACAAGCTAGACATGAAAACAAAAAGTGCAGGACACTATTGTTCATGTATGTAAGTGAGAATAGCAAAATAAAGTAAACTGTGACATATTATACCCAACAATTCTTCATACAGTGGACTACCAGTAAAATTGATAAAAATTTGGAACCAAAACTTATTCAGACACTTTGACCTGACCATGTTTTGCTTAAGTGTTATCTGATTTTTTTTTTTTATACAGTTTAACTCTGAGATCTTGTCATATTTTATTAATTTAAAAAAAAACTGTATTAATGAATGAAATGTTCAAATTTTGGTTTGACTGTATATTATTTATATACTTATTTTCTCTGTCTATTAGGCTTTCAGGTGAAAGGTCCCTCCGGTCCTCTGGTTGTTCCTCTGGGAGATTCAGTGGTTCTGCCCTGTTCTGTTGACTCATTCTTACCAGTGGAGCTTCTGAAGGTGGAATGGAGAAGAACAGACTCAGAGACTCTGGTGCATCTGTTTCAAGATGGTGAGAGTAGACCAGAGGCCCAGCAGCAGGATTATCATGATAGAGCTCATTTCTTCACTGAGGAGATTCAACATGGAAACTTCTCTCTCCTGTTGAACAGTGTGAGAGCTGAAGATAAGGGGATTTACAGTTGTAAAGTTCACAATGACCAGGATACTGATGAAACTTTGATTGAAATAAAATATGCCAGTAAGCTAATTGAGTTTGTGAACATTCTGGACAATATTTTCAATACAGTTGTATGAAATATACTGTATTTATATCCCCTGCTTTGATATGTTCATTCTTGCAGAGCATTTTATAGTATCAGGATCAAATCACTCCATATCTGCTTATGTGGGTGAGGACGTCACTCTTGGCTGCTCCGTGGACTCTCACATCCCACCTGATGATATTGAAGAGGTGTCATGGAAGAAAACAGATAAAAATGAAAATATCCTGGTTCTCCTCTACCAAGACCATGAGATTAAACCGGATTCAGCACATGAGCGATACAGAGACAGAGTTGAGATCTTCACTAATCAAATTCCTAAAGGAAACTTCTCTCTCAGACTGAAGAGTGTCAGAAGCGAGGACAAAGGAGTGTACATGTGTCAAGTGTTTGCTGGAGTTTTTTCAGCCAATGCAACTGTAGTTCTGGAACAACTGGGTGAGTCAACAGACAAATAAGAAAATGTATACATTGTATTTCAATGGCAGCAGAAGTTATAATCAATCAAATAAACCAGTACTTAACTGTAATGCTGTTCTGTGAATTTGGTTAAGGAGATGAAACTCTTGTGAACAGTGACTATTTTGGTTTCGTTCAGGTTTTTCTACTTCGCACATAATGGTGTTGATTCTCTGTATTACTGCATCAGGATCTGCACTTCTGTTCTGCTGTCTAATCTACTGCAGATCAAAAGATAAAGGTATGTTCAAAGTGTGAATTCTCTTATTAATTTTGAGAAAAGCTGCCTGGATATCACCTGCAGGCCTTTAATTTAGACAATATATTATCAGCCATGAAATCATCACATCAGTAATGCTCACACACCACTTGTAAACATTTTAAAAACATGACTAAACAAAAGCACCAGATTCCGTCAGATTGGTGGAGTAGTCCTGCCCCAAGTGGAGGAGTTTAAGTATCTTGGGGTCTTGTTCACGAGTGAGGGAAGGATGGAGCGGGAGATTGACAGGCGGATCGGTGCAGCTTCTGCAGTAATGCAGTCGATGAACCGGTCTGTCGTGGTGAAGAAGGAGCTGAGCTGTGAGGCGAAGCTATCGATTTACCGGTCAATCTACGTTCCAACTCTCACCTATGGTCATTAGCTTTGGGTCATGACTGAAAGAATGAGATCCCGGATACAGGCGGTCAAAATGAGTTTCCTCCGCAGGGTGGCTGGGCGCTCCCTTAGAGATAGGGTGAGGAGCTCGGTCACTCGGGAGGAGCTCAGAGTAGAGCAAATCTTGTCTTAAGCAGGTGGGGATGACTATTTGAAATTTGGATCCTCCCTGTCCTTGTGGCAAGCTGCGGAACAGAAATCCATTTTTCAACAGTTAATGAATGTGCATGGGATCAGGATCAGNTCACACACCACTTGTAAACATTTTAAAAACATGACTAAACAAAAGCACCAGATTCCGTCAGATTGGTGGAGTAGTCCTGCCCCAAGTGGAGGAGTTTAAGTATCTTGGGGTCTTGTTCACGAGTGAGGGAAGGATGGAGCGGGAGATTGACAGGCGGATCGGTGCAGCTTCTGCAGTAATGCAGTCGATGGACCGGTCTGTCGTGGTGAAGAAGGAGCTGAGCTGAAGAACGAGATCCCGGATACAGGCGGTCAAAATGAGTTTCCTCCGCAGGGTGGCTGGGCGCTCCCTTAGAGATAGGGTGAGGAACTCGGTCACTCGGGAGGAGCTCAGAGTAGAGCAAATCTTGTCTTAAGCAGGTGGGGATGACTATTTGAAATTTGGATCCTCCCTGTCCTTGTGGCAAGCTGCGGAACAGAAATCCATTTTTCAACAGTTAATGAATGTGCATGGGATCAGGATCAGCAGATGTTTTGTTTTTTTCGATGAGCTCTTGAATGTCTGTATCTTCCTGTTGGGCTTTTGCAATGTCTGACCATTCAACAGGAAATGAAGAGAAACTGGTTGATGAGTCTTGGGATTTTACCTGTGACAGCATAATGAGTGGTGAGGTATCTGGGAAACTGCATGAGAGAGTATTTGGCATGATGTTGCATTGACCTTTTTAAAAACTTGACTGTGAAATCAAAGTCTTGCAGGCGAATGGACCAATGGATCAGACGTGAAGATGGGTTTGGATGGTTGAATACCCAGGTTAGAGCAGTGTGATCAGCGATCACCTCGAAACGTCGTCCCTCCAAATAAGGTCTCCATTTTTCAACTGCCCATATCACTGCGCAGCACTCTTTCTCTGAAACTGCAATAGACATGAAGTGTAAGCAATGACATGTTCTACACCATCTATATCTTGGGTCAGGACCGCTCCTTAGCTGCTGCCACATTTTTTGTTTCGTTTTGTTTTTTGCCCATGGGATATCATTAAAATATTAGTTCAGTAACTTAACGTTCTGTCAGTTTTCACCTCTGATATTATAACAGTGATAAAGAAACTTACGTATTGACTCAAAAGCATGCAAACATATTTTTGTTGGGTGCTGTTGCCATGGTGAATCGTAATATCGGAGCTCCATTGATCATGGCTTTTCATAGTCGTGGTGCACATGCTTAACTCAGAGTCAACCTACTCAGAGTCGATTGAACTAACTCAATTCAGCTGTTCTAAAACTGAAAACTCAGAGTTTCCCATCTCAGAGTAAGTCAACTCTGATGCAGTGTTCGAAATCACCCCCTATACCCTCATTTACTATTCCCTACATTAGTCCACTAATATAGTTCACTTGAATGAGTGAATGAAACAAGTAAGTGAATATGGACACTGAGTGCACCGGGAGGGCTGTCGCTTTTGCATAGTTTGTGCTTACTGTGTAATAATCATTTGAAACATAGCAAACTGCAGCACCAGAAGTAATGAAACAAATTTAGCTTTGTCATGTAAACTAGCAAATATAAACCAAAATTAAACAATTTAATAATCAAGTAAAAATTTATTTATCCCTATATGACACTATGCTGTAACCACATTGAGAAGTGGATGGACCAGAGGCGCCATCCTCTGGTCAGACACGGGAATTCATTCGGCAAACTCTCACATTGCATTATGGGTATTCTCTAGCCGTTGAGTGTACATCAGTTGTACACTCATTGATGCGGTGCATTGTGGGATTGAATGAGTGCACTCGGTAACGTTCACTATGGTTTCGGGCACCACTACAGATGACTGTCCCCTCAAATAGTGCACTATTTAAGAGTATAGGGGGCGATTTTGGACACAGCCAGAGTTCAAGTTTAAACTTAGAATTGGTTGAATTTGTTGTGGCAAAGATAAAAAGGACTCTGACTGCATAAGAGACAAACTCTCTCAAATTGTCTTTCAAAGGTTTTATTTCTTGCAAGAAAGGTCAGACAGTCATACAGAAACACAAGTTGCTGCAGAGTGTGAGACAAAGAAGAGAGGGATTCCTCCACCTTTATATCTCTCCNCACGACTAAGAGACGTTCCCATAGCGCTGAATAAGCACAGCTTAGAGTGTAGCCTTTGAAAGGGAACACAAGTTGCTGCAGAGTGTGAGACAAAGAAGAGAGGGATCCCTCCACCTTCATATCTCTCCCTAGCCTTCAACGTTACATCTCTGTCTATCTCTGTCCACTTATCATCCTTCTACCATATTAGGAACATGTTTACCACTTCAGTTTTTTGAAAATAGGAACCTTTCAAATGCCATAATAGGGGCACTTTAAGTGAATTAAACATTATATTTTCAGGCCCGGTTTCGCAGACAGGGCTTAGCCTAAACCAGGATTAGGCCTTTGATCAATTAGGACATTTATATAGCTTTTATAAATGTACACTAGGGGGGAAAAAAACATTACTAGTGTGCATCTTGAGACAAAACAATGGCACTGACATATTTTAAGATATGTCAAGTTGCTTTCAGTTAAAACAGCTCAAACATGCATTTTAGCCCAGGACTAGCTTAAGCCTTGTCTGTGAAACAGGGGGTCAGTATACTACTATATTCATATTTAGTACACCTTTAACTGTTCTTTAACTCTTTCCCTGCCAGTGTTTTTGTTTTTAAGTTGCCAGCCAGCACTAGCAATTTTTTTAAATAATTTTCACATAAAATTCATGGCCCCCAAAATATTTTGTTGAATGAATATCTCAACATAGAATAAAAGAACGAACAGAGACTCTGCTTTTAAACAACAAAAACATTTTGTTCTAGCTTTATGCATTCTTTTGTATCAACACCATCAACACCCCCAAAGCTTCACAATCGTAAACTCTTTATGGGTTGACATTTCATTCCATAACTTTACACATTTTTGACTTATATGCTGTTTAATGTTTGATGATTATGTTAGATTATGTGTGCAAGCAATGCTTCTGTCTTGTTACTGCTGCTTCTTCACCTGTGTTTTGATCCAGAGGTTCTGTACTCTCTCAGAGATGCGTAATAGTGCCCCATACCATATAACAGTGAAAACATGGATTGACAGAGTACAAGTATAGGCCAAATTTACTTCTTCTGTAGGCTTCTTCTGTCAGTAAAATTCAAGTATACAGTACTTAAATGTCATTTTAAGTATATTTCTGAGAAGTGCATAAAAAGTATACTGAAAGTGAATTTTCTTATTTTCGGTTTAAAAGAAGTAAACTAATAGCACACTTGAATAAACGTATTTTTCATAATGGTAAATAAGGGAAACATATTATACCTGGTTATCCGATGTTCTTTGTGAAAAACTCAGGGCTGCAGAGAGAAAATGGCACAAATCTAAAGACCCATCTGACCTAGGTGGGTATCAGTCTCTGCTCACATCATTTTCTGATGATGTTCATGCTGCTAAATCTTCATATTTCCACAACAAGATCAGCAGCGCTTCAAACACACTTACACTTTTAAAAACATTCAACTCTCTTCTCTGTCCCCCTCCACCACCACCTCTTTAATTGCTGATGATTTTGCTAATTTCTTTACTGACAAAACATCTACCATCAGTGATCAGTTCTTAGCTCCACATACACAGGAACTCAGAAAAACCACATCCACAAATCTTCTCTCTTCCTTCTCTGCCCTCATCGAGGCAGAAGTATCTAAACTTCTCCTCTCTAGTTGTCCTACCACCTGCCCCCTAGAGCCCATTTCCTCCCTCCTTCTACAGGCCATCTCTCTCCTACTTTTACCAGCACTCACACATTATCAATACCACATATCTCTCCACACTGGCATTTTCCACTTTCAAGAGGCTCAGGTAACCCCACTGCTTTAAAAACCCACATTAAACACATCTCTTGTAGACAGTTACAGACCTGTCTCTCTCCTTCCGATTATAGCAAAAACACTTGAACAGCTTGTTTTCAACCAGGTATCATCTTTCCACTCATAGAATAACCAGCCAGACATCAACATCAACCAAGAGCGGTCATTCAACTGAGACTGAATTACTGTCAGTGACTAAAGCCCTGTGGGTTGTGAAGGCTCATTCCAAATCATCAGTTCTCATTCTGCTTGATCTATCTGCTGCCTTTGAGACAGTGAATCATCAGATCCTTCTGTCCACCCTCTCATCACTAGGCATCACAGGTACTCCACTTCTGTGGTTTGAATCCTATCTCTCAGGAAGGTCTTTCATGGTTGCCTGGAGAGGGGAGGTATCCAAAGCTCATCAACTGACCACGGGGGTTCCTCAGGGTTCAGTTCTTGGACCCCTCCTCTTCTCCATATACACTACATCACTGGGTCCCATCATACAGGCACATGATGTCTCCTACCATTGCTATGCTGATGATACGCAGCTCTACCTTTCATCAGCACGAATCTCAAGCTGTCTGGCGGACATCTCAGCATGGATGAAAGAACATCATCTGCAGCTCAACCTGGCTAAGACTGAGCTTCTCGTCTTCCCTGCCAATCCGACTCTAAATCATGATTTCAGCATCCAGCTAGGTACATCCTCAATTACCCCATCAAGATTGGCCAGAAATCTTAGAGTAATCCTTGATGACCAACTGACCTTCAAAGACCACATTGCAAAGAAAGCTTGATCATGCAGATTTGCACTACACAACATCAGGAAAATCAAGCCTTTTCTAACAGAACATGCAACTCAACTTCTTGTTCAGGCCCTGGTCATTTCTAGGCTTGATTACTGCAATGCTCTTCTGGCTGGACTTCCATGTGCTGTCAAACCTCTACAAATGATTCAGAACGCTGCAGCACACCTCGTCTTCAACGAGCCCAAAAGTGCCCACATCACGCCTCTCTTCATGTCTCTGCACTGGCTACCACTTGCTGCTCACATTAAAGGGTCATGAAACCCCAAAACACTTTTTTTGAGATGTAAACAGATATGTATAGGCTGCACATCATTGAAAACACTAAAGGTACTCATTAATGTTATTCATAAGTGAAACATTTTTATTTTTGCATTTTTCAGAGCGATTTCTGTCTTCCGGTTTGAAAAGCTGAGTCGGAGCAACGTCACAAAATCTGACGTAGTCGTGTACTTTCGGCCTAAGTATGGGCATGATCGAACATGCTGACGTAGACCATTTGGAGCGATTTTTGACATATATTCATTACATAAAGCTCATTTAATCCAATCACTGAGCTGTAGTATGCATAAGATTATAATTGCGGTATTATGCATGAGGAAGTATCACTTTTCTCACCTCGGTCTCTTGTCATTCAGAGACATATCGTTGGTGTTCGTTTCCTCAGTGCTACAACACAATGTGTTTTCCTGAGACGCGACCAGAGCAGAGGTTTGTGTGCATGTGGATTGTTTTGCTGATCTACCAGCACAAATGGAAAATATGTTAGAGTGAGATCGCATTACAGCAGAGAATTCAAATGTCACAAAAGTGCTGTTCATTCACCTTTGCCTGCTCTAGCTGCGTTCAAACACATATGTATGTTTTCCTCAGCACAGCAGCACGTGTTGTTTGTATTTTGCTCGCGATGCGGTCAGAACTAGAGTTTGAATTCGAACACATTAAAAATACGACTGTTATACTATACACGAGGAGCGCGCATATGATCGGTTTCAGCGTGGAGCTTCGCGTTGTGTTTAACAACACTAGATACGTGGCACATAGCTCATACAGAATAAAGCATCTGTGTTTAAAGTTTTTATTTCACACATTCTCCTGCACCAAACATGAACCAGCACTGTGTAGTTATGCACACATATTTCATCAAGCCTTCTTCAAATGAATTATATGTGCAAACTGGACACTGATACAGTGGTGTAGCCATCTGAATGCGACGACACGATTATTCTAATAGACAAAAGACTGATTTTGAGACTGCAGTGCTCGTAAACGTAATAAAAGTAGCCTATTATTAGCCCTATTAAATATTCTTTCGCATTTCTCTCTTGTGCTTGGGAGTTTGTTGTCATTTTCTCCATGCTCATATATTAATATTAATTATTCTGTATAACGAGTGTGTTCTATGTCTGCGCTTCATTGGTTGTTCTCTCCCCTCTTCTCCCCCTCTACACTCCCACTTTTCCAGAGCTTTACATGCCCATTTTTACAAAGTTTTTTGAGCTTTGAGGTGTGAACGACCAGGGTAAAACATGGGGGTTTCGTGACCCTTTAAGTTCAAGTCATTTACGCTTGCTTACAGATTTACCACAGGCTTAGCACCCCCCTACTTCCACTCACTCTTACGAGTCTACACCCCTACCAGAAGCCTGTGATCGCTAAATGAGCGAAGGCTCATTTATTCATCACAGAGAGGCACAAAATCACTCTCCAGAACTTGTTTGTTCACTGTTCCTGGTGGAATGATCTCCTCACTGTCATCTGGAATGCAGAATCCCTGGCAATATTCAAAAGACAACTGAAAACTCATCTCTTTCCTGAGAATGTAATCTCATCATAAAAAAAAACATGTTTTCACTTCCTTTAATCCCCCCTTATACCCCCCTATAGCATCGCATAGTTGAACACTAAATGGCGATTTAGTATTAAGATGTTGAACCCCTTTGTTAACAAAGGTGCTTTATAGTGAGAATCCGATGGTTCTTCCAGCTCGTTAAATGACTCTTTTCATAGCTCCATTCCCCTGTTATGCTACAATTCAATATCATTTCCACTCTCTCATTTCCTATATATGCTATATATCCTATATATGTCTGTGTATGTTTAGTCTAGCTATGTGTTTATGATTTATTTAAATAAAACTTGTGTGCACATTCTTGCGAGTTGATTCTGATCTGCTTATAAACCACTGTCACTGATAATGATTATGATCACAGCTACATGCTAAGAAAGAGTTATTTTTCTGTGGCCATGGAAAATATCCTTTCTGAAGAGTTGATAGACGATCAATACTGAGTGTTCAAACAGATTAATTGATTTTAATATTAATTCAGCTACATAAAGTTAATTCGATTAACTGATTAGAATATTATAACTAATTATAATGAGCTATGATTAATTATTCATATTTCCCTTTTGAGCTAATTCGCTACCGCTTGATGTATTCCGCACTTGTAAGTCACTTTGGATAAAAGTGTCTGCCAAATGGATAAATGTAAATACCTCACTGATACTCTGTATTTCCACTTCAGACACCACTGCAAGAAAACATGTCGGGACTCTTGGGTGTTTTCATGTGATTCTTCCAAATATCATTTTATTCTTTGCTTTTGTCCTCTGGGGTGTTATTGAAGGTGAGTGTTTCTGTGGTCCCATATATACTATTACCAAACTATTGACACAAAATTAGAAAGGCATTGTCATTCTGACACCTTATTTGTGCTCTCAACAGTAAGGAATTTTAGCAGTGAAATTATTGGTAACACTTTATTTTAGGGTCTTTTAACTAGTTGCTTATTAGCATGCATCATACAAGAATATTTGCTATTTATTAGTACTTATTAAGCTAATATTAAAAGGTTTAGTTCACTTTCAAATTAATATTTCCTGATAATTTACTCACCTCCATGTCATCCAAGATGTTCATGTCCTTCTCTCTTCAGTCGAAAAGAAATGAAGGTTTTTGATGAAAACATTCCAGGATTTTTCTCCTTATAGTGGACTTCAATGGCCTCCAGATGGTTGAAGGTCAAAATTACAGTTTCAGTGCAGCTTCAAAGCGTTCTACACGATCCCAGACAAGGAATAAGGGTCTTATCTAGAGAAACCATCACTCATTTTCAATTTTTTTTTATATAAGTTTTAACCATAAATGCTCATCTTGAACTAGCTCTCTTCTTCTTCTCTATTTGAATTCTGGCAGTGTAGACACTGCTAAGTGTATAACTGCCCTCCTCAGGTCAAAGTTTAAACTTATTGTTATATACTTGTTCTAGCATATTGTATATGACAATTTAGTTCAAACTTTGACCTGAGGAGGGCAGTTATACACTTAGCAGTGTCTACACTGCCAGAATTCTAATAGAGAAGAAGAAGAAGAGAGCTAGAGAAATTTAGAGAGCCAGGAAATTTTAATTTGAAAGTGAACTAATCCTTTAATGCCTTTTCTGCATGACCTTATTCTACATTCTTAAACCTACCCTATACCTAAATTTAACAACTACCTTACTAACTATTAATAAACAGTACATTAGGAGATTATTGAGGGAAAAGTTATAGTTAATAGTTTATATGTGTTGCCTACACTAGTAGTAGAAGTGTTACCAAATTATTGATTGCATGTCAGTGTATCTTCTAATGATTGATTTCAGATTTTTGTTACTTCTCTCTGGATGTTTGCAAATGTATCAGCTAATTCATAAAAACAATCTGGATTAATTTTAGGATCTCTGTACGAGACCATCCTTTGCTGTACTCTGCAGATTCTGAGGCCTCTGATGTTGATTTGGACTGCACCATATTTAGAGGACTTCCCAGGTAGATTTTGTTTGTTTTGTTTGTTTAAACAGGTATTTTCACAATTTCTGGATTTTATATAATCTCTGCATCAATGACATTTTTTTGAGATTTGTGTATATTTCCTTTACATAAATATGAAATTTTAATGCTTTTCAGTGCTGCTGTGCTAAAATGGCATTTTAAAATATTTAATAATTCTGTTTACAGATATTATTAGAAAATGGATTAAAGCCTCAATTCTACAATTAGAATTAAGTGTTTTTGGAATTGTTTATTATTCAGGTTGGTATCAAATGTCTTTTTGATCGAAACAACCACTTTGATTATGTTTAGGGGAATATTTATTTGATCATGGGGTCATTAATGCAGAATAATAGTTGGACCAGAACTGTAGTGGTTTTGAATTTTTTTTTTAATCAAGAATAACATTTTATAAGCATGGCTATTATATTGCTATATTATAATTATATTTGTATGGTTACATATATTTAAAACTGAACCTCTGTCTTTTACAAATTATGACTCATTCAGATAATTGGTATTTTTTTATGTTCTTGTGAATCAGTTTTTCTTAGACGCATCTGGGAAAGCATTTTACTTGACAAATCTAACATAACAGCCTTTTTTGGAATACTAGTTCTTTTCTGTTTTGTCTACATTATCAGACGTGAGTATTTCTGCTTATTTATTTTAATATTTGTTTACCTAATATAGCAATGTACAGTTTGTGATGAAATATAATTTTTTTAAATGCTTAACTTTAGAGCTGCCAAGTGATTAAAATTTTACATGATGTGGCGATTAACTGATCTAATGATACAAATGAATTTTTTTTTAAAAGTTTTGTATTGTATCAGCATTTCGTCTAGACGGATCCAGCGTTTTTGGAGCCTGAAAAAAATAAACCGTGTCCCAGAGTGGATAAATCTGAAAACGACACCCTTGCGTTTTCGTGTGTGTAGCCAATCCGTATATTTTGTGAAACAATGATGTCATCACCCCACGCCTAGACCCTACTCACGCTATGTCACGTAACCGCAACAACGATAGTGGTCTACATGCCTCTGTTCGTGCTGCTGAAGCTATTGAGCCTATTTGCTTTTCTAAAGTTAAAGCTTTATTTCTAATGTACGCTTTACTAAAGTTTGTATGCAATGCGCAAGGTTTATGCACATGCTCCAAGTCAGAATTACAGCACCACATACTGATCTGGCATGTATACTACATCGATTTGAGTTAGTTTCAGTGGTTTCATGTTGTGTACACAGATTGTGGCCTAGATTGTCCCATTTGCACTCATGTTATTTGGGACAAAAACGGCACTCGTGTGATTTTGCGCTCATTGCTTGTGTGATACAGCTTAACTATATCATATGATGTAAATATGAGAGCAAAACTGAAACGGGCATTTTTGGCCCCATATCTTGAATTTTAGGGACATTCTAACTGCATTCTTGAGACTCCATCACGCAGCGAGTTGTTGCCCTGCATTATGTTTGTCATCAGTCAACTGTATGAAATGTAAGGGCTCAGTGTGTTAAATGCGTCAATAATTTTAAAGTTTTTTTTTTTTGGTTCCATAACTAATTATTCAAATTAATGTGTTGAATCGTGAGCCCTTGTAACTAAACTTTACCCCATTTGAATGGTAGCTGGGAAACTAGTGTGACTAATGACAACATATTTGACTAATGAACGGAAAACGGAATGTCCATGAAAACCAAAACATGGAAACAAGACTGATGGATCAACAGGAGCACATGGAGGGCTGATGGAGCTGAATGTCAAGGCAGGGCCTAGTGACCTTGGTGCAGCGATGGCGAAGTGGAGCCAGAGCATCCAAGGACTGGGGCAATGCCGGTTTGATCAAGGCCGGCGGTGACACTGAAGGGACGGAGGAAACCCACTGCAGCTGAAGGGGTGGAGGGTTGGAGCACAGCGGATGACTCGTAGGTCCGTGGCAGAAGAGGTGTGACAACTGACTAAGAGGGAGCCGGTAGGACGAGGGAAACATGTGGAGCCACTAGGCAAGGGTCTCGGGTGGAGCCGGTGGTGGAAGGAGCCACGGCGGAGCCAGTTTGATGGGCCGAGATGGAGCGAAGTCATAAGAGACCGGAGGTGGAGCCGTAGGATCCTTTCACTTGGGCGCCACTGGTGGTTGCATGACATGACATCATAGCAAGGACTCTCTGAAGCTGGCGCAGGGCCATAAACATCCAGCAGCAACGGGGCTGGACGACTGGCTGAGCTCTGTGGTGGTGTCGATGAAACAAGACTTGACAATAATCATAACACAGTCCATACAGGTTAATGCAAATTGTAAAACAGTTTTTCCTAGGGATGCACCGATACCGATACCAAGCTCATGTACTTGTAAAAAGTAAATGTACTCATACTTGTAAAAATACCCCCGATACCAAAGACAGATACGTGACCTCACGTGACGTAACTGACAGAATTTTCCGTGCACAGAGACACCGGTGGCAGCAGCAGAAACAATGTCAGCCTCAGAGGTGTGGAAATACTTTAAAATTAATGATAACAACCCACACATTGCAAACTGCATGCTTTCAATCACAATTCGTTATCGATTAGTGAAGGCGGGATAGGCGGAATCGCGCTGAATGACACAGACCAGAAGCGCTCTCTCTCTCTCTTTCTTGCGCGCGATCCCAGTTCTCTCAGACAGCGCGCAATCAGTTGTGCCTGAATGGTCAAATGCACACATAGTTGTCAAAAGGTCCATCGTGTGGAGTATCTCACGTAAATACAGTCGGTTATGGCTTAAGTAGACGTAAACATTTGGGTGAAAACAGGATATGTGTCAGTATCCATGGATTCGATCTTAAAGGGACTGTAGCCTATATTTGTAGTTAATGATAATAAAGCAATAAAATATTTTAAATAAATGTATACATGGTAAATAAACTTGTTTTTCAGATACAGTAGGTTTATTTAATTTGTATCTCTATAGTATTTGTTGTATTGTTTGTAATTTGCTTGTAAATGTATTTTTATATAACAACAATTTTATATATTGGCAATTATGCCCTGGATGCCCAGGTTATTGGACACTGTGAAATTTTTGTTCTTTAAGTTTGTGACAAGCACATAAAAATTATTACTGTTTTCATTAGAGTAATAATAAAGAAGCTGTCCTACATTCATTAGTGTCACTGTGTTGTGCTTGGAAAACTGCAACATCCCCAAAAAAAGAGAGAGAGAAATTAATAAATGTATAGGCATCGGTATCGGCAAATACTAGAAAAAAAGTATCTGTACTCGTACTCAGTCCTTTAGAATGGTATTGGTCCATCCCTACTGATTATAATGGGATCTATTGTCACGTCAGGCCGCTCAAGTCTGGTGTAGACACGGTGTAAGAGTTTTCACACATGATCATTTGGTGTAGGTGATCGGGAAATAAGTGTGGTATTTGAATGGCAGTGTTTCCCAAATGAAACACAAGAGCTGTTTACTACTACTGTAATATTAAAACTTTCTTTTTTTCTTTTTTTTAAACATTAATGCATTATTTTTAATAACTAGCACATATATTGTTCTCATATTATTTTCATCAACACATGGTTTGATTAAAATAATTTCCTTATTGTCCGTTCGGTGGCTATTTCATTTTATTTATCCATGGCACATGCATTTTGTTTCTTCATAGTCTAAATAATGTTGTCAAATAACTTGTTTGCATTTAAGTATTTTGTTATTTATTTATTTATTTTTTGTTAATNTTTGTCATTAATGTTAATAAAACAATAAAATATTTTAAATAAATGTATACATGGTAAATAAACTTGTTTTTCAGATACAGTAGGTTTATTTAATTTGTATCTCTATAGTATTTGTTGTATTGTTTGTAATTTGCTTGTAAATTTATTTTTATATAACAACAATTATATATATTAGCAATTATGCCCTGGATGCCCAGGTTATTGGACGCTGTGAAATTTTTGTTCTTTAAGTTTGTGACAAGCACATAAAAATTATTACTGTTTTCATTAGAGTAATAATAAAGAAGCTGTCCTACATTCATTAGTGTCACTGTGTTGTGCTTGGAAAACTGCAACATCACCAAAAAAAGAGAGAGAGAGAAATTAATAAATGTATAGGCATCGGTATCGGCAAATACTAGAAAAATAGAAAAAAAGTATCGGTACTCGTACTCGTCCTTTAAAATGGTATTGGTCCATCCCTACTGATTATAATGGGATCTATTGTCAGATCAGGCCGCTCACGTCCGTGTAGACACGGTGTAAGAGTTTTCACACATGATCATTTGGTGTAGGTGATCGGGAAATGAGTGTGGTATTTGAATGGCAGTGTTTTTCAAATTAAACACAAGAGCTGTTTACTACTACTGTAATATTAAAACTGTTTCTTTTTTTTTTTTTAAACATTAATGCATTATTTTTAATAACTGGCACTTATATTGTTCTCATATTATTTTCATCAACACATGGTTTGATTAAAATAATTTCCTTATTGTTGGTTCGGTGGCTATTTCATTTTATTTATCCATGGCACATGCATTTTGTTTCTTCATAGTCCAAATAATGTTGTCAAATAACTTGTTTGCATTTAGGTATTTTGTTATTTATTTATTTATTTTTTGTTAATAACATCATATTAACATATTTTTTGGTAACACTTTCTCCGGTGTATGGCGATGGAGATCTGAAATACAGAGATGTGCTACAAATACTCCCAAAAATACTTCCAAGCTTTATAATGGAAGTGAATGTGGGCGAGATTTTGAACCCTAAAAAATGCATCCATCCATCATAAAAATAATCTATACAGCTCAAGGGGGTTAATTAAGGCCTTCTGAAGCGAAGAAATTAGTTTTTGTAAGAACAATAACCATATTTAAAACTTTATTAACTATAATAACTAGCTTCCGGCCGACGACCATACCCATCGATTTGTGGAGGAACAGTAACCTCTGCCCCAACACACGAGTCAATGATGAACATGGAAGTGCAGAGAATAGAGCAATACAAAACACAGGTCATGAATTAGAAGTCTAAAATGAGAATTTTTAAAGAGAAATAGAGGATTTTGATATAAGAGAAGAGGACCTTGAGATGAGTTTGCACAGCCCTATTTGTTTGAACCACAAGAGGCGTCTAACCTTACGATACTCCGAAATTATCCAAAATCAATTTTTGAGCAAGTACATAACCAGCCAGTGTGCAAAACTATCTCCTTACCTTAGCCTGATTCACTACGATAAGCTTGTAATAATTTGTTCTAATTTGGGTGGTACTGGTAGGTTTCCACGGAAAATTCGAGCATATCGCCGTTCGTCTTTGTGTCATTACATCACGTCTGTTTACATAAAGAAGGAGTCCCAGCTAGTAGGGTATATCGCATGCACGGATGATGCAGGTGTCGGATCATTTATAGCCTTTTCTCACAGCAGCTGGAATAATTCAACTAATCATTTTGATGGTGGATTGTATGGTATGACAAATTAACATTAGACATTAGACTGTACAGAAATTGAAATCTACAGGTAACGCTAATACACACTAAATACACAGTCACGCCACGCTGATGTTAACATTAACAATTTGAGAACAAAGTATAACAGTAAAAATTTGCACAGTTTGATGTGATATGAGCTAAGCAATCGTTAGATTTAATCATCATTGTTAGCACAATTTATTGTAATGCTTTTTTTTCTCAGTTGGTTCAGAACAAAAGTGACAGATTTGTTAATTACTTGTTCAGATGACATTTTCCGGTGAAAATTCTTATTTTAGTCATACTTCCAAGACTACAATCTGTGATTACGAAATACAGTATCCACCTGTGCGGTGACTGACAGCAAACACACTCTCCTCAAAACATTAGATTCATCTGCGCTGAGGAGCCTAGCAGTACGTAAGTTTTGCCTCTTTATCGCCATCTCTGTTTGAAACCTGCAATTGCAGTTATATGTGGAATTATCATCTTTACATGTGTTGTGCATCAGCATGGCTCCTCAGCACGGATGAATCTAATGTTTTGTGTCAATCACCACATCGGTGTGGATACTGTACCACTGTACTTCGGAATCACAGATTGTAGTCTTGAAGTATGACCAAAGTAAGAAATTTCACCGGAAAATATCATCTGAACAAGTAAGTAACATTTCTGCTACTTGTTCTGACCAACTGAGGAAAAAAGCATTAGGCCTACAATAAATCGCGCTGCCAATGATGATTAAATCTAACGATCGCTTAGCTCGGATCATGCCAAACCATGCAAATTATTATTACTGTTATTCTTTGTTCTCAAATTGTTAATGTTAACAACATCAGCATTGTGTGACTATGTGTATTTAGTGTGTATTAGTGTTACCTGTAGATTTAAATTTCTGTAGCCACTCCACAGTCCAAAGTCTTTTGCTTTTGACTACAGGTTAGTGATGATTGTTATTTGGACGTTTCTGGATTACAGTCCACCATCCAAAAGGAAAGTTTAATCATTTCAGCTGCTGTGAGAAAAGGCAATAAATGATCAACAGCATCCTATATGCATAGTCTACTAGCTGGGACTCCTTCCTTTCTGTTTACACAACTGACGCAAGGACGAACCGCTGCATACTTGAATTTCTCAAGGAAATCCACCAGTACCGGTTTTATTATAAAACATTATTATAAGCTTACTGTTGTGAATCGGGCTAAGGTAAGGAGATAGTTTTGAACACTGACTCATTATGTACATGCTCAAAAATTGATTTTGGATCATTTCTGACAAAAAAAATCACTTCACTTCACTTCACTTCAGAAGGCCTTTATTAGCCCCTTTGGAGCTGTATGGATTATTTTTTATGATGGATGGATTCATTTTGGGAGCTTCAAAATCTCGCCCCCCATTCACAACAATTAATAAGCTTGGAAGAGCCAGGATATTTTAAATTTATCTCTGATTGTGATACACCTAGTATGGCTTGAGGGTGAGTAAATCATGGGATAAGTTTCATTTTTGAGTGAACTATCCCTTTAATCTAATGTTGCAGTAGTTCAGTAAATACAATTACTATCAATCAAGTCCATCTCTGAACCAAAATATAATGTATAGGTGGATTTGAGACACATTTAGATTATTGGGGAAGTGTACTTTTAATTACTTTATATGCGTATAATGTTACATTTCTATCCCTAAACATGAATAAACCATTCACATTTATTTTGCTTTTTTTTTTAGTTATTATATTTTGGTAATTATATTATTTTTTTTTATTATAGATATGACTAAGCTCAGAGAGCAGAAGATGCCATGGCATGGAAAGATATTCAAATGGATATGTGCTAAATTAGAACATACTGCTATAATGTTCTTTTTTTGTATTACTTCATTTCAATTTATCCTCCTGTTCATTGCGTTTGGACGTAACATAATAGGTAAGTAACTCTTTATTAATGTGATATCTGTGATTTGGTAGAGTAAAAGGGCTAATATTAATAGTTAAACTGCAACCTATTTTTCCTTTTCATTCAACCAACACATGATTGTCAGCAATATTTAAAATTAATGTGGTGGTTGCTTTCTGAAGTTTAAATTTCATTCTAAAAGCATCTCTACACTTACTGAGCTTTGAAAATAATAATGTTTATGATTTACTAACTTCTAATTAGTCTGATTTGACTTTTTTGATATGCCGGTCAGTAAAGCCCAAATTCTACTTAATTGTTTTTCTTGATTTTAGAATATTCTGCTGCTGGAATTTTTCAGGTGTTGTTTCTTTGGTCATTTTCTTGTGTGAATGGAATTAGGAGGAGAGAAAAAAACTGTAAGTATGTAAACAATATTATTCTGCTTGTCATAACTGCATGAGTAAATAAATATATAGTTGTTGGTAAAAAATGAAGTCCAGTTTCAGTTTTAGAACTTGTAAATCATTTAATACTTCAAAGGTAAAATCAGTGGGTCTCATTTACTTATATTTGTGTACACTATTCTTATTTATATTCACATTTGAACTTCTCACAAAAACTTTCTGCCTAATTCACAACACATGCACACACAAGTTTGTTCTTAACCTCATTCTAATGTTGATGAATTTGGAGTATTCTAAATGAGCAACCGTGACACCCAAACCATGTCCATAGAAGGGCTTCCACACACCCTTTCTTTCGTTACTCTCATGAAACATGACCCTCTCTGAAGACGCTCACCTGAAGTCAAGTCAAGTCACTTTTATTTATATAGCTCTTTTTACAATGCAGATTTTGTCAAAGCAGCTTTACAGTGACAACTGGCAAATAATGTTGGATGCACAGCATCTCTTAAAGAAAATGGTGTCAGTATCCATCTTAAGAAAATTCAGTATTGATTCATTTCGATGTAAGAATCAATAGTTATTAATTTAGTTAATTTATCAGCACTGGAGTAAACAGTGATTTCATCATCCAGCTCAGTTCAGTTCGCATACAATGGTGTCCATGCAGGCAGATCAAAACACTGTTGAATATCAAATATCAAGTGTCCCCAACTAAGCAAGCCAAAGCCGACAGCGGCAAGGAACCCAAACTCCATCAGGTGACATCAGGTGGCAAACAGGTGTTAAAAATGGAAAAAAAAACCTTGGGAGAAACCAGGCTTAGTCGGGGGCCAGTTCTCCTCTGGCGAACAGTGCTTTGTTACAATTCAGGTTGCTATCATAAGTCTGATAGGATCGCAACATTCAAAGTATTTATTTCAGTTCCATCCAATTGAGGATTGTATTCACCACGCCGGTATGGACGGTTGTTGAGGAGCTGCGCCACTGGCTGTCGTGTCGATGAGGCCTTCACGATGGATGATCTAGTTGACTCAATCTCTGCTGAACCTGAGAGCATATAGCAAATATATATATATAAATTTAAGAGTATTTAATTTTTACATACAAGTGGTTTCAGTTGTTCCTATATTTTTTGTAAATTTAAAATACATTTTTAGAATGAAAGTTACTGATTAATCATTTGTTCACAAAACATTTGTATGCAGATTTCATGCACAAATTCACATAGGCATGCTTAGTGAATGAGACCCAGTGTTTCTGTCTAAATCAGAACAGTTCTGTTAACTGATGGTTTATTTAACCAACACTTTTTCAGATTTACATTTCCTTGATAAAATGGTATGGATAATCCTTATGTTTATAATGAACGCAGCATTGGTCCCTTTCTACGTCGTATCACTGAAAAATGAAATAGGTATGACTGTGTTTCTATATTTTGTTGAGAGTTTATATCTGTTCATGTAAAAGTTCATATACTCTGCGCTATACTCTTTGTTCAAAATTCTTGTTTTACTTTTGCATTGAATATAAAGAGCCTGTACTTCATTTAATATATTTATATGATAATTCCTTGTACAGATAGAGCAGGATGGACCTGTACAGCTTTATTTCTACAAACACTGTGGATAATTGCATTTCACATGGAGTTGGGCAGCAATCTGGGTACAGTACTGATCATCTACATTTGTCCTCTTTGTATGATTGTATTCTTTTGTCCTGCTGTGCATGTGTTCTCTTCATGTGGTTTGTTCTGTGTTAAACCCCTTTGTTTCCATAGTTTCCCTTGTTAGATACCATGATGACTAATCACATTGACCTGTTCCTAGTCGCATCTTGTTACCCAGTGTATTTATACCCCTGTGTTTCAGTCCTTTTTTTGTTGGTTGTTGTTTTTACAACTTGGTGTAAAGCTGTTAGTGATGGGAAGTCCAGTTCTTTTTCACAAACTGTTTCTTTCGGACAGTTCGTTTCAATGAACCGGTTCAAAAAACTGGATCATTGGTTCTTTTACATCCTTATGTAATGACGTCATTTCTGTCTTCCTGGCGGATGAAATACATTCAAACACATTCAAATAAAGTAATCTGTAATAATAACTTCAGTTAAATAATAATAATAAACATCATGTTATCATCTTGGATAAGTTTCTTACATTTACGTTTTGCAAAAGCACACAATACAGGTTTTACATGTCTTAAAGATATAAAGTAGGCTTAAACAGTCTTCATCAACTTTTTATTCACAGGGCATTAAAAAGCATTACATTTTATTCCTACAGGCATTACATTTTTTAGATATTTTTGAAGAAAAATGGTATGTATATTGAATATATCCTTCATAATTAATAACTTTTATTTGCTGTCGTAAAATATGTACATTGGTGTGATACACACACTGAACCAAATTGCCTCCGGCCGGTGCAAAATTGTCGTGATGCCATTTTGGACAGCAGCGTGCTGGGACCTGGAGACGGAAGGCTGCATCGGTGTTGCTAACTTAGCGCCTTTTCAGACCCCTTTTGCGACTTTTTTCCAAGAAAGCACACAAGTATACTTGTTAACCTGATCTAGCTTCCGAGACCCCCCGTTACTGCCGCACGAGCGCAAGATCTTTCCTGCCGCAGGCGCACCTCTCTCTGTCTGCTGTTCAGTGAGTGGCTGAGGAGCAGCGCATGTGTGCTCTGCCAGAGAACAAATAAAATAGATACTATTGCTTCTAACCTGAGTGATCATTTTACGTGTACATATAGCCAAAATCACAGCAAATGTCTTTATCTTGTGTGTATGGTGATTTTGTCAGACAACGTCTCGATTATAAATCAGGATTTTAGCGCTGGTTTAACATGTCAGGGCTCGACACTAACGCTTTTCAATTAGTCTGGGATAAGTGGATTTTTTGAAGGGGCAAGTGAAAGAGAATTTTACTTGCCCGGCCAGACAAGGACCTGATTAACGTCAATTAAAAATAAAAAATAAAAAATGATTAAGACTAACTGATTTTATTACATTTAGTGTAAGTGGCGATCGATAGTGGATGATAATAGGCTGTATAATGTACTGATGATAACAAGGTTGCGCTGTTGAGGCTCGCGCATCATTTCGAGGAGAAATGGAAACATGAGTGAAGCACACACAAAAAGAAACTCAGTTAAGCATACTGCGGAAATAGTTCATATTAAGTCACTTACATTTTAGAAGGGAAATTGACTGTTTTTGTTCTATTTTAGCAGCAAAAATAGTTTCAAACAAAGATCACAGCAGAACCATAGCTTAGCAACACTTACCCTGCATCCCAATGTGCATACTATCCACCCTATCCGCCCTAAATAGTACTGAATATTACTATTGTCACATACTATTTAGGATGGATAGAATGCACATTGAGACGCAGGCTCAGCCTTGTTTTCGTTACTGAATGAATCAGCCATTGGAATGAATCGTTTGAATGAATGACTCACTTATTAAGATGGTTTCTTGACGCCACCTACTGGTGGTTTAGTTTAGTTTTTAAAAGTATTATTTCCCCCCAACATTTCTTACAATCCCATAACATTATTTAATACAGCTGTAATTTTTTTTTTATTGTACATTTGTAAATGATTTAATTTGATTGGTAACAGCCCTTAGTGTCTTATCCCAATTAAATTTATTGATCGAATTTAAGAATTTTAAATTAAAGATGAATCAAATCTATCACAAATATGCAAATTTAAATATGTAAAAGCTGCAATATTTTGAAAGGATATTGGTTACGAAATTTTAAATTTATATTTACACCACAAAAAAAATCCTATTTTTTTTCCATACATTTTACTCATACAAGTGAATGACAAGGCTTAATGTCGAGCTCTGTATGAAGTCTTAATATGAAATGGTGACTTAAACGCGGCCCATTGTCTGACAACAAAAACAGAAAAATATATAGATTAAACAATTTTACTGGGAATTTGGCTGTATTATATATTATGTGAGCAAAAAGGGTAGCAGCAGAGAAGCAAACAAAATGCCACATGACGTCATCTGTCGACATATAGCGATATATATTAAATGGAATTAAAAAGCATTAAATTAGATTTGATGAAACCTGCAAAAACCCTGCAACTGGTCTTCTCTTCATTCTTGTAGACAAATTCATTATAAAGGGTTAAAGGAATTAAATAATTATTAAGTATTAAAAGGATTGAGGGAATGAAATAAAGTAAAAAATTGTAAAATAAGTTCTACTGCAGTTGTAGTAGGCCTAATCAATTTATTGGCAAATAATACTTTGTTTTATAAATATTATTTATGCACACAAAATATTATTAAATACTGTATGTACACGTTCACTCTTACTGATATCTGATATGTCTAAAACGCAAAACGTTTGTTGTCTTGTCAAGTTCAGTTATGAGTTACATGAATCAAATGTAAATTATATCATATTTTACATTCAAAACAGTGATTTTTTTTAAAATAAGTTGAGTTGCTTGCATCCCTGGATATTACTGTCAGTTGTTCAGCATTCCTCTAGTAAAAGAGTATCTTTCCATTCACTCTTTCAGAGGTAAAACTAAAGTGTTGCACTGGACTTCATACTCGTCTTCTGTAAGACCCGGCTTCTTTGATTTGATTGGCCATCTCACCCATTTTGACATTGACGTGCGCTGTTAGACTGTTAAGACAGAGCAACCTAAAAACTTTAAAAACTTTTTGTCACCCAAATAACAAACCTGAGCTGCACTTGATGAAGTGCAGAAAAGCAGCATCAAGAATGTAAAATATTGAGGGACAATTTAGCCATTTCTCATTTTTGTGGAGACTTAGGGGAGTCCCTCTAAAAGTCTATGGTGGCTATATATCTAACATATACTCTACATTTCATACAGTTATATGTATCATATATTCTACATTTAATAGATTCATAATGAACGACTGCTATACAAAGAGTCAAAAAAACATCTGAGGCCTAACTTACCTAATGCAGAGGAAGCCGCCTCTTTTCCGAGTTGTGCCTCTGAAGCGTCAGAGTTAGAACCCACTCTCCTTTAGTTTATTTTAGTTGTGGGTTTTTAAAAAAAAGATGATGTATAAATATCCATTTAGTTTAGTTATTTTGCACAAGCCTAAACTATAGCCGGAACTGTCAGGAAGAGACACGGATTCAATTGCAGGTAACAAAAGCTTTAATTTGCCCTCACGGAGCACAAGGGGAAAACAGGAACACAAGAGAAAGTCCAAAACAAGGTCCTAGCGTCGCTTGTGACGCAGCGTGGAAGACACTCTGCCTAGAGTGCTGTCAGTGTCGCAGCGTTGAAATCCCACCAAGTCTCCTGGTGAGAGCGTTGAGATTGCAGAGAGGGACTGGAGCGATGCATCCAAGTCTCAACCAACACAAAGATAGTCAGGGCAGGGAGAAGAACAAAAAAGTCTGGCAGAATGAGAAAGAACTGATTAAACAAAATAAATAAAATAAATCAGCACTTGGAGCCTCAAAAACACAACACGACAAGACTAGGCAAACAAGAGTATAAGGTTAAGAGCAAAGCGTTAGCTCAAAACATACAACAACGGTCTGACAAAAGACTGGGCACAAGAGGATCTAATATATGGGAAAGCTAATGAGGAATAAGTGGCAACAGGTGTGACAGAGAACACAAATGAAGATAGGATAACGAGTGGGAGGGGAAAACGCCACACTGACAGCAGAGCACATGGAGAGCTGTCAAAACAAAACTGATGAGCTAAAAGACAAAGCACGCAGACACAGAGACAAGACAACAAGACTTGGCAAATCAGACCGAAGTCATGACAGGAACAGGGCTACATTTCCCAAAAGCATCGTAAGCCTAAGTTGATCGTACCTAGATTGGTGGCAATGGAACTACAATCAACTTAGGCTTACAATGCTTTTGGGAAACGCTGACCAGAACGAGAAGAGAGTCATTTTGCGTGCCACTGCGATATGATTCATGAGCTAGGAGAATGGGTTTCTTGGTTTTTAAATAGCCTATAGTATTGAAAAATGATTTGGCCCTAATTTACCCGACTCACTAAAATAATATAAGAAGACAAATATAATGAGACAAGTGAATTCTATAATTTATTTATATTTTATTCATAGCTCCCACAAAATCATAAATGTCTCTGGTCACATCCGTGTGTTTCACTCCTAAGTGATATTTTACACAACATTGAGTTGGGTTGTGCAGTGGGGCGCACAACGCCAAAGGCCTCAAAATAATGTTGTGTCTAACTTTAATGAAAGGACAAATATATTGTGACTGTATCACTGAAATGAAATGCATAAGCCAGTTACTTTGTAATTAGTAATGTGTAACTGAATACCTTTTTAAAGTAACCCCTCCATCTCTGCATGTGGTTTGGGAGTGAAATGTTCATTGCGACAAAGTGATAAGTTTAAAACAAAATATATTTTCTAACATTCTTTCTGTCTATATATTCTCTTTTGTCTACGATCCTGCTTTAAATAGGTAAGCTGTTCTGCCTTGACTCTACAATCAGCAGCTTACAGGATGGCGTGACAGAAAACCAGCCCAGCCATTCACCAGGTAACATGTTAATAATCCATAATTAACATTCAAGAATGTTTGAGCATCTGGTTCAGTTATTTCACCCATTATAAGGTCACATGACTACTTCATCTTGATTCTCTGTTCCATCCAATCAGATGAATTGTTTATAAACCTTTGGCTGTCACAACCTCTGATTCTGCCCCCCTTTCACTGTCAGTGATATTTATTATGTCCTCTAATTCATCATCAATCGGATTCAAATGAACAATTGCATGAAATATTTTGTGTGGCATATATGTATGTGCAGGGGTTTAAAATACTTGAATAATTTTACTTGATTACTGTACTTAAGTACAAACCCCCAAAAATAATACCTAAGTGCAATTTAAACTGACTACTTGTACTTGATTACATTTTTTGAAGATAAAACTACTTATTATTCCTTACAATTTTATTTAAACTTGAGAAGTACTTGTTGCATTTTTGCATTTCTTTTTATCTTACTGTAACACAGTTAGTAGTTCAGGGAAGAAGGAGGTGGGAACCGGCGACGTTCTAACAAACTTTAATAATATAAAATAAACAAAGCACAAAACAAAAGTAAGAGCATAACATAACATAAATCCAGGCCTGGGGCCGTTTTAATAAAGAAGTTCAACCAACTCTGAGTTAAAACTTGAACTCTGAGTTGTCTGAGATGGGAAACTCTGGGTTTTCAGTTTCAGAATAGCTGAATTGAGTTAATATGCTTCCTTTGATTTGCTGACAAACTTCTTGAGCTAAAAATGTCAGGTGAAAGTTATAACTGAAGATGAAACATGTATGCTTGATGCGTGAAAACAACAATTTTGGTTTTTGCATCTCAAACATGTACATTTGGGCTTCTGAACCTATTTAATGTGAGTAAGATGAAAAAAATGCAAAAAAGTACTTTTCATGTTGAAATAAAAGCTACGGAGAAAATTACTTATTCTTTTTTTTCTTCAAAAATTGGCTCTCTCACAAACAAATGCAGAAATGCAAAAATTCAAAAATCTTTAGAACAAGAAACAGGACTGGATCGCTGGATGCTGCAAGTGATAAATCACAATCAAGTATTCCAGAGACCTGTGTAATAAATTAGAAAAATGTACTAATTCTACTCATTACAACTTCATGGACTCTGATAACCGGTTAATTTTCAAGTTATCAGTAGATAATTAACCGATTACAACCGATGTTGTAGCAGAAAATTTGTCAATTTATTGTTTGTTTGTTTAATGTTTTAGACTGCATGGCAGAGGATTTCTCCAATACTGTTCCTGTGTATCTGATTGGAGCTGTTGGTCTTGTTTTACTGAACTCTGTTGTACTGTTGACAGAACTGATACTGACAACAAGTGAGTGAAAACTATCTCGTTCAGTGTTTCGTTATGCCAGGATAGAATTATTTAAGACAAATGAATTACATTATTGTGTAATATTTACATTCTCATCCTCAGTTAATGGTGAACGTGCAGTGGGAGATCTGAGAATCATCATATTTCCCTCTGAATGCTTCTTTGCCACATCTGTGCTGATTTTACATATGTTTTCTCCCTGTGAGTATAAGCTGGAATTGTTTTTATTATATATCAGTTTAAAGTGATAGTTACTCACCAACGTTGTTCTAAATCTGTATGACTTTCTTTCAATAGCAGAACAAAAACTGCAAAAAAAAGTAGTGTCAAATAAGAACGAGTAAGATACTAGATTTCACTTCTCACATATTTGGGTTTATTATAAACAGCCACTTATACAATTTGTGAAGTTTACTTAAATAGGGTTTTTATAATAAATTAAAATATCAATAAATAATTAATTAAAACATATATACATCATAAATGATGCATGTAAATACAGCACGTGAGCTTCTGTAACGCCCACATCCAACACACACACATTTCCATCTCTGTGATAAACACGGAGACGTTAGTCACGTCCAAATCAGTACATGAAATGTCAGATGTTGAGTGATAAGAACTGTAACTCAAACATCATTTAGAAAAATAGTCCCTTCCGAATAGTACTAAGGTCAGATTTATGGTAAGTTTTATCAGACTACAGGGCAGTGGTTAAGAACATAATATGTTTCCTTCAGGCTTTTCCCCATCATGGCTAACGTTAGGCGTGTGATTCTCCAACTATGGTACTTTTTGGACCTGGACATTTTCAGAAAATGAAACATTTTTAATTAAAATATTACTGGCATAATTTGTTTCCCCAGTATGCCTAGATACCTGCCCTGAATTTGGCTGTGCTGATTTTTATGAAATAATATTTATTTTTTTACATTTTTTCCAGACATCGCAAAATAAATACAGGTGCTGGTCATATAATTAGAATATCGTGAAAAAGTTCATTTTTTTATTGTAAATTATTTTTAAAAATGAAACTTTCATATATTCTAGATTCCCTACATGTAAAGTAAAACATTTCAAAAGTTTTTTTTTTTTAATTTTGATGATTAGAGCGTACAGCTCAAGAAAGTCCAAAATCCAGTATCTCAAAATATTAGAATATTTCCTAAGATCAATCAAAAAATGGATTTTCAAAACAGAAAAGTTCAAGTTCTTTAAAGTATGTTCATTTGTACACTCAAAACTTGGTCGGCAGCACATATTACAGCAAATGACTTGCTCCTAGCACAAATTACAGCATCAGTGAAGTGTGGCATGGAAGTGATCAGCCTGTGGCACTGCTGAGGCACTATTGAGCCTTCAGATCATCTGTATATTGTTGGATCGACTGTTTCTCATCTTTCTCTTGAAAATATCCCATAGATTCGGGGGTCAGGCATGTTGGCTGGCCAATAAAGCACAGTAATATCATGGTCAGCAAACCACTTGGAAGTGGTTTTTGCACTGTGGGCAGGTGCTAAAGTCCTGCTGGAAAAGGAAATCAGCATCTCCATAAAGCTTGTCAGCAGATGGAAGCATAAAGTGCTCCAAAATCTCCTGGAAGATGGCTGCATTGACTTTGCACTTGATAAAACACAATGGACCAACACCAGCAGACGTCACGGCCCCCCAAATCATTACTGACTTCAGAAACTTCACGCTAGACTTCAAGCAGCTTGGATTCTGTGCCTCTCTAGTCTTCCTTCAGACTCTGGGACCATGATTTCAACATGAAATGCAAAATTTACTTTTATCTGAAAAGAGGACTTTTGACCACTGTTCACTGTCCAGTTCTTTTTCTCTTTAGCCCAGGTAAGATGCTTCTGANGTCTTTTATTGTGAGCGCACGGTCGAGTGTTCCTTCACTTGCCGTGCGTTCTTGTCTCATGTTTTGTCTCTTGTATTGTCATGTTTTGTGTAGCACGCGGTTGTTTCCACTTGCCGCGTGCTTTCATGTTTTGTCGTGTAGCACGCAGTCTGTGTTTCACGGGCTGTGTGCTCTCATGTTGTCTTGTTTTGTGTGAACACGTGGCTTATGAGTTTTCATAGTCACGTGTTCGTGTCTCGTCTTGTGTAAGCACATGGCTTGTGATTTTGTCTTCATTGGCCATGTGCTTGCGTTTTGTTTTGTTTGGTGTGAGCACATGGCTTGTCATGTTTCTTTGTGCCATGTGCTCTCATGTCTATTGTTTTGACCCCGCCCACCTTGTTACCTGATTATTGGTTGATTTGCCCCACCTGTCCTCCCTCGTTCCCTGCCTTGTTTGCTCTCCTATTTATTCTCCTTGTGTTTTCAGTCCCGTGCTGGTTGGTTGTCATTGAATGTCATTCAACGTCGTCTCTTCCCATGTGTGTTTCCTTTCGTCAAGTCGAGTCGAGTCGAGTCAAGTCAAGTCTGTTTTCCCCCTTGGGGTAGTTTTGTTTTTTATTTTATTTTTTATTGTTAATAAAAAGCCCTTCTTTCCCTGCATTTGAGTCCTCGCTCCTTCCACCCACCCACACCTGACACTATGTCCAACTGCGTTCAGCACTCGGTTAGTGAGGTCTGATCGCGCTCTGACAAAGGCCGTGATGTCTAGAACTCATTGAAGGATAAGCGCATGACTTGAGGGTCATGTTGTAGTCTATTTAATTTAGTCTAATTTCTCTGTGATATTTAGCTTTTAGGGTTTTGGCAGCATCATAAGACAAATAACAAATACAAATCTTACGCTATGCAATATTTTATGTGTTATCCCCAATCACTCTCTTTCTTTAGGGGAAGTTTAAATTCGAGATTTTGGAAACAATCTAAATTTAGCGGGACCCGACGGGTCGGGAAGAAAATTACTATATGCGGATAGCGGGTGCACACAGTGAATTTTAGGCGGAAGTGGGTGCGTGCGGAATAGAACCTTGCGGGAGCGGGACGGAAAAAAAACAGTCCCGCGCAGGGGTGCGTTTCCCAAAGCGGACTAAGGTCGCAAGTTCCGTCGTTACCAATAGAGTTTAATGGGACTTACGACCATGGTTCACCAACGATGCTTTCGGGAAACTCACCCCAGACCTCTATATTTGACCACCGAAGTAACCACTATCAAAGTAAGTGTGCATCACTGATCATCATTCTTGCTAAAATGTTTTGTCATAACAATGAGATCTGCAGTTTAGTTTAAAAAGGAATTGTGCGCTTAGCACTCCTCACTGTCCTTAAAACAACGTGCCACAGGAAAAGTGATCAAAGTAGCACATCCACTAAATTCAGATCATTTTTGTTTAACTTCTGCGTAATGACTTTGTCATGTCAGTGCTTATCGCCATTAATGAAAGTGGAATATGAATGTTGATGTGTATATCAAAAAGAAGTTTAAAATCGTTCTGTTTACTTCATTACTTTTCTCAGTAAAAGAGTTTGCACGCATGGGTCAGAGATTGTGAGCAAGTGCGCACATTTTCCCATCAAGTTTGTTTTTATAAATTCCATCTTTTACATAGGAAGTGGCATACAGCTCTTTCAGGGCCTGCTTTGTGCGTACGCAACAGTTATAAATGAGGGCCCTGATCTTGATCTGTACCTGTGTGCTTCAGCTGATCTTCCTGTTTACCTGCTAATAAATATTCTGAACTGTTATCTTGGTGTTCTCGTCTTCTGTTGCTGACAGTATACACAAAAATAGCAGCTGCGGAATGAGGGCATCTGGATACTTGCACAGCGATGAAGGATTTAATATGTGTGATATTTGATAGGGACTATTTGCAAAAAAAAAGTTTTGTGTGGACTAATTTTATGGGGACTTTGCATCCTTTTGAAACCAGCAGTTCTTATGTCATTTTCATGTAAGAAAGATTTCAATTAAGAACAACATGTGTGAGTAAAATATAAACCACTTTTGGGTGAACTATCCCTTTAATGGCATATACATGAAATAGGCTGGTCTTTTTTTTTTTTTGGTTAATTATCCATTTTACGATCCATCTCAAGGCATATTGCCATGATATATACAATACACAAATGGCCCTATATTTGATAATTTACTTGTATTTCTCGATCATGAGAGCAGTTTACATTGGTGATATTACTGCTATACATCAAGCTGACCAACAATACATCAACTAGAAGTACCAAATGACTCTCATTTTGTTGTGTCCTTACATAATGTGAACATTCAAATGTAAATAACTGTAAAAATATAATTTCTCATTTTCCATGATGCAGAATTTTCATTGATTTAACTGCATTAAAGGTGATACAGAGGATCTTTTTGTCGACTGAGAAACCAAAGACTGTTAGTGAGTTTTTGAAATGAGCGCATGCGTAAGATCAACCCCGCTCCTTCACTGCTCATTTCGAGGGAACGCCTCTCAAAACTCGTGCTCGAGTATTGGAACACAAGTGTTTGTTTACCACCGGCATTCGCTGTGTCGTGTTAGTGGATTCATAATGTCGGACTCACCGCAGGTAACTCATAATCTGCAGTTGTTACTCCTGACAAAAACATTGCATGCGGCGCCTGTGGAGTGTGGAAAGTTACTGGAGCGCGCACGTCTCTCACAAGGAACGTAATGGCAGTGAATGACAAGCCAGAGGGCCAATTGTTTACGCGATGATCGCGTAAACGATTGGCTGATGTTTTTAAGGCCCTACCTCGTGCACAGATGATGTATATTAATATTATTCCTTTCAGTGCACCTAATAAATAGTCTTTTATCAGTTAGAAGTAATATTGCAAAAATTTGTAAAACAAAACATCCTCTTTAGCACCTTTAACTAACGCTCTTTTTTTGTCTGATGTGTTTTACATTTCTCTTTCTCTTTTCATTATCCTTAAAACACAGGGATTCCAATAAGAACAGAGTCTCAACATACTTCTAAGGTCAGTTACATAAAATATTGAATTTATATGAAATGATAAAGAGACATTTTTTCTAGATCATATTAAACAATTACATGTAAATACAATGATGTGCTGTTGAAACTATTTGAAATTCATGTTTTGCCTTGAATACAGACTGCAGCGGGAGCGCATGAAATGAAGCCACTTTCTGCACCTGATTCTTTAATCCCACAAACATGAGAAAAAAAAAACTTTTACCAGACTTATCCCACTTTGTTTGTATGATTCTTTAGAGACATTACTATAATACTCTTTGTAAACTTGGTTCACTGCGAGTGCCATATGCTTCCCAATGGCCCTCTGGATTGAGAGGGCCCCATGGGGGCGGACAAGGCCGGAGAGAGTGCTTTATTGTGGGCACGGAGCGGATTTCACCACGATGGTGGATCTCTGG